>CM053622.1:637951932-637978090 GCA_028646595.1 Phalanger gymnotis | reverse complement strand
ATACAGAGTCCAGACCTAAAATGAAGTACAAAGTCAGGAGGCAGATTGGAAGAATGAACAAATAAAAAAAAAAGACTCCCACCATAAAAAAGCAATTATGGTAACAGGTGCCCTTAAGAGAAAAAGAAGAAAAGAACTACTCCAAGCAATCAAAATCCCAAAAGCAAACATATCTCGAGTACATAAAACCAGAATTCCTAGAAGAAATGAAGCAGGAATTAAAAAAAAGTTTTTATAAATGAAATGAGAATACTAGATGGAAAACAGTATAAAAGAAGTGGGAGCTATAGAAGAAGGAATTGACTTGGCAAAGAGGCATAAAACCTTACCCAAGCAATAGACTCCTCATGAAATAGAAGGATCTAATAGAAGTTAATGATTTCATGAGGCAATAAAAAAATATTGAAACAAAATGAAAAGGCTGAAAAAAAGAACAAAAGGAAGGATATAGTAAAAAAAACACACCTTTTTCATGAAATCACAAAAGAAAACTACTTATATCTCTTAGAAGAAGAGGGCAAAGTAAAAATAGAAAAGATCCACCATTGGCCTTCATAGAGAAAGTCCAAAATTAAAACTCTCAGGAACATTATAACTGAAGTTCAGAGATTCCAGGTCAAAGAAAAAAAATACTGTAAATATCCAGAAAGGAAGAGTTCAAGTATC
Source organism: Phalanger gymnotis (assembly GCA_028646595.1). Taxonomy (NCBI): domain Eukaryota; kingdom Metazoa; phylum Chordata; class Mammalia; order Diprotodontia; family Phalangeridae; genus Phalanger; species Phalanger gymnotis. Next base: position 637,977,424 of record CM053622.1, on the reverse strand, counting down.
TAGTAGCCATAGTAAGAATCACAAAAGATTTAGCACCCACCATTATAAAGAAGTCAAGAGTTTGGAATATGATATTTCAGAATTTAAAAGATCTAGGCTCACAACCAAGAATAACTTACCTGATGTGGGAGGAATGGACCTTTAATAAATAGAGTATTTTTAGGTATTACTGATGAAAAGACCAAAACTTAACAGGAGCTTTGAAGTACAAATAGTAGCAAATAGAAACATAATAAAGATAATCACAAGTGAACAAAATAAGAGCCTAAACAAGAATAAACTGTTTACATTCTAATATGGGGAGATGATATATGTGTCCCCTCAGAACCCAAGATAATATAGTCATGGGTCATAGAGAAAATCTAATGAGATAGATAGAGAAACTTAGGTGGTGGTTTTGTTATGTTTTAACTAAAAAAATACAAGTGAGGAAGTGAGGAAAATCAGCTTACATAATGAGGATTTTCAAGTAGAAGACAATGAAAACAAGAAAGAAGGAATATGGGAAAGCAAGAAATACTTGTACCTCATTCTGTTTGAAGTGGTCAAAGGAGGAAAGAATGTAAACACAGTGGGGTACACAAATACATTTAATTCAACAGGGAAACAGGATGGAAAGAGGGAATAAAGGAACAACCATTTATATAGCACCTCCTATGTGCCAGGCACTGTGCTAAGTGCTTTATAAACAAAACAAATATCTCATTTGATCCTCATAACAACTCAGTGAGGGAGGTCATATTATTATTCCTATTTTATATATAGTTGAGGAAACTGAGGTAAACAGAGGTCAAATGACTTGGCCAGGGCCACACAAATAAGTGTCTAAAGCCTAATTTGAACTCAGATCCTCCTGACTCCAGGACCAGTACTCTATCCACTACACCACCTAGCTGCCTCTGATGGAACAAAATCTGTTGTACTTCAGTTGAAGCAGACTTAAGAACTCTGACCAGTTCAATGACCAACTTCAACTCCAGAGGTCTGACGACAAAGCATGCTACAAAAGGGTGATAAACTCAGAGTACAGAATGTATATTTTTGGACATGGCCAATATGAGAATTTGCTTGATCATACACATGTTACGAGAATTTCATTTTTCTGTTTTTCGGAGGAGGAGGATGGTAGGAGAAAGGAAAAACTAATGACTGTTAATTGACAAAAATTAAAATAAAAAAAGATTAGAGCGCATTGAGGTGATCATGGGGGCAATCTCCTGGAGAAGATGAGAGAACATGGGCCAAGGAGTGCAGGTAGAAGGCTTGTCTTGGTAAGGCAAATGGACAACTTTTTGCCTGAGAGAGATACGGAGGAGAAATTAGAGAAAGATGACTGGGTGATATGACAGGCAGCTGGGTGGTGCAGTGGCTAGAATGTGGGACTTAGAGTCAAGAAGACTGTGTCTGTCTCAGATACTCACTAGCTGTGTGACCCTGGACAACTTACTTAAGCTCTCAGTTTCTTCCTCTGTAAAATGGGGATAATAATTGTTCCTATCTCACAGGGTTGTGAGGATCAAATGAGTTGACATATGTACCATGCTTTATAAGCCTTAAAGCACTATATACATACAAGGCATTATTGATGATGATTATGTGATATTAAGAAGAAGGCATTCTCGGTGAATTGCTTCCATTTTTTTCTGGAAATATGGAGTGCTGTTCTTGGCTGAGAGGGTTGATAGAAGGGGTACTATATGAGGTTTGAGGAGAGGTAGAAAGATTTGGAAAAGTCACTGTGGAGAAGGGGCTAATGTATCAATCAAGGAAAAGTGGGATCAGCTTGCTGCAGTGAAAGCCTGGTTGTGATTAAAAACATAAATTTACAACGGACCCACTCAGCAGGGTTTCATAATTTTGCCTAGCTTCTTTCCATAGCATATGAATAAGAACGAAGGAGGGGGATGGTAGTACTAATTCAGGATTGGAGTCTGGCAAGGTATGATTAACAATAGAACAAAGGGGCAAAGTCTTAAAGGATAGTGTAGAATTGAACTGGTTCCCCAAGATATCAAGAGAGGGAAGAGAGCAGGTGATGATTTTGAAAAGAACTGAGAGGTGAAAGAATTGGAAGTCATAATGAAGATATATATCAGGGTTAGGGGTCATAAGGCATAGGGAATGATGAAATGACAAAATATTATGATCAGATAAAGGAATTTAAGAGTTCATTAATAGACATGAAACACTTGTGGATAATGGCAAGATCAAGGATATAACCATCTCTCTGTACAGTTGAGGTGCAATGGAGAAGTAGATCAGAGGAATTGAGTAAACTGAAGAACTGGGAAGTTAGGGTACTTGAAGGAGCATAAATATGTTATGTTGAAGTCATCTATTATGAGAGCAAGAGTTGTGGGGGATAAAAATGCTGTAATCCAGTCACTGAGCTCATTAAGGAAGGAGAATGTTCTTGGGTGGTGGAGGAGGTTGGAGTGGGAAGGCATGGATAGATACCAGCCAACAGGATCTTGATTGGATCATACATTTGAAGAGTGGGAACCTCCAAGAAAGAGAAGTTGCTGAGTGACAGTGATATAGGGAACCTGGAAGTGATAATGGGGGTGGGGGCAAGGAGTATTCTGACTTTCCCAACATAGTCAGCGTGAGGTAATGAAGATACATGAGACAAAAATGTAGTCGCTAATGGAAAGGGTGGTGAGGGAAGATGAATCATCAAGAGGGAGCCAGGACTCAGTGAATGCCAGAAAATGGAAGGAGTGAGAAAGCAAGAGGCTTAAGATCAAAGGAAGTTTGTTAATTATGGAACAGGAGATCTGGAGAGCATAGTGGAGGGGGTGGGAAGATCTGGAATTAGGGTATGAGGCTGAAGTGGATGGTCTTAAGGGAGGGATTGGTTAGGGATAGACAATTGGATTTGTCCACCAGTAGCCAGGGTTTCAGGATCACTGGGATAGTGAGAGTATAAGAGAGCGGGAGCAGGGTAGCCATTAAAGAATGAGTCCAGGAAAAAAATGGTTCAAGAGCTATTCATTGAGGGAGGCATGTGATTAGACTGTTCAAGATAGTGATATTGTATGCTGTGAGGCCCTAGAAGGCTAGGCTCACAGCAGGTAAGACTTGGTGGAGGCCAGGAAAGTCCAGAACTGAGCACAATAAGCCAGACTATTCTGACAAAGATATAGTGGTATGATTACCACCCTCTTTCTTTAAAAATACTCTACCTGTTTTTAATACAGCTTTAAAATTGATCAGAGTTTTTGATTCATATTGAGCTCACAGAACATTAAAAACCTCTAGATTTTTTCATATAAACTGAAAATCCTATTTCTTCTTAATCTTGTACTTGTGAAAATATTTCATGCTAAATTTTGATTTTAAATTATTCTCTATTAAATTCACTTTATTAGACCTGCCTCTATGTTTTGACCCTTTGAAGCCTGAGTTTGTCATCCATCCTGTTAGCTATCTCTGTAAACACTGTGTAATTTGCAGATCAGACAAGCATAGCATCTATGCTTTTGTCCAAGTCATTAAAAAAAGTGCTAAGCAGCATAAGGCCATGCATAGATCCTTGGGGTACGCCACTGGAGACCTCTTTCCAAGTTGACGTCAAATATTAATGATAACCCTTTGGTCTAACTGTTTAACCAGTTCCAAGTCTACATATTTGTTCTATTGTTAAGCCTACATATCCCTTATTCTCTATAAAAATATCACAATTCATCAAATGATTTCCTAAAATTGAGGTAAATTATATCTATAGCATTCTCCTGATCTATCAGTCTAGCAAACTTGTCCAAAAAATAAATGAGGTTAGTCTGGCATGACCTGATCTTCATTAAGCAATTCAGGCTCTTTGTGATTACTTCCTCTTCTCCTAGATATCCACAAACTCTCTCTTTAACAATACATCCAAGAATTTTGTCAGGAATCTAAATCAAACACACTGGCCTATAGTCTGCAGGCTCCATTCTCTTCTCTTTTTATCGATTAGGACATTTTCTCTTTTCTAATCCTATGGTCTCAATCCCATTCTCTCTGACTGTTCCATAATCACGGGAAACAATAACAGCCACCAATTCTTTTAGCATCTAAAGATGTCCGTGTAGATTTGGTAACTTGAATTCATTAAGTGGAGCTAGAAGCTTTCTTACTATTTTCCAAATTATTTTTGGCATCAACTCCCTTTTAGCCATTTTCTTTTTGTCTTTTCTTGTCCACAGACCATTCTCTTGCATGATCCTTTCTTCAACCCCTTCCCCAGAAAGAAACAAGAGTCAAATGCTTTGCGCTCTCTCTCTCTCTCTCTCTCTCTCTCTCTCTCTCTCTCTCTCTCTCTCTCTCTCTCTCTCTCTCCCTCCCTCCCTCTCTCTCTCCCTCTCTCTATCACTGTCTCTATCTCTATCTCAGTTTGTTCTGAATGTTAGTACTCCTAAACTATTTTACACTACTATAACAGTACACACTTTTGCATTTATTCATTAGTTCCCTTTCTCCTATCTTTTGTATGTGTCTTTTTTTACATATAAACTGATTGGTGAATGAACTCCTTGTTCATACATAGCAGTGTTTATACAACTCTCCTTTTTCTTCCATATCACAATCATGCCTCTTCATATGTTCAGAATGTCATTCTTGAGAGTACTCATCCCTCCTGGGCTGATTTCCCCTGGAGGATTTCCACCTATGGGATCTATCCTCATTCTGAATCCTTTGAAATCTCTCTGCAGCTAGGTAGTGCAGCAGATAGAGTGCTAGGCCTGGAGTTGGGAAGACTTGAGTTCAAATTTGGCCCCCAATACTTGCTAGTGATATGACCCTGGGCATCACTTATCGTCCTTTTGACCCGGCTTTCTCATTTGTAAAATGGGTTAATAATAGCACCGACTACCTCACAGAGTTGTTGTGAGGATCAAATGAGATATTCATAAGGTGCTTTGGAACGTATAAGTGTTATATAAATGTTAGCTATCATTATTATTATTATTATTATTAGGGTTTCTGTCAAACTGTTTTAGGCTTTCTCCCCAATATCAGAAATTCTAGAATGATATGGTCATTTCCCCACAATATTCTTATATTTTTTTTCACTCTAGTAAGCAATTGTTCCTTGTTGGAAAGAAAACTGTAGATCCAGAATAGAATTTCCCCTTGTTGATTCAAATACCTATTAAAGGATGAAATTATCATTTTAATTCAAGAAATTATCAGGTGCTCTGCTTCGGGCAGAGAAGGCTAGCAAAAATCTGTATTATTGATGTCCCCGATTATTTCTATTAATGTCACTAATTTTACTAAAGAGGAACTTGAGACAAGTGAAGTGACTAGAGCTACAACTTGATCTAACCCCTGGACTCCAGGCCCAGCAATCTTTTCACATCATCACATTGCCTCAGGTCTTGCTAGGTTTTAGGTCAACTTGTTTTCCCTTGTGTTGCCTTTTAAGACTCATTTTCCCCCTGACTTTTTCTCTCTTTTGCAAGGTGATTTCACACTCAATCTTCTGCAGTCCTTCTTTGAAATGTCTTGCAAATGAGCTTTCATTTTAAGCTGGTTTTGCCTTTGGTTGTGTGTCTCTTTAGTAAAGAGATCAAATGATTGCTGGCTCAGGCAGTTTCTTTGCTCTTTTAGATTCTTTGACATGGCAACTGGTTTATATCAACTATGCTTTTCTAACAAACATATGATCTGATCCCTAATCAATTCACAAAACTTTCCCAGGCTAGTTTCCTCAGCTGTCACATAGAGGCATTGGACAAGATGCCCTTTAATTTTTTTTCTTCAAAATGTAGGCTCATAGGAGTCTATGGGGAAAAATTATATATGTATACATACATATATGTGTATGTATATATATGTATATACCATATATATGCTTACACATATCACATACCTTAAAATTCCTATTAAAACTTAAAGCTATGCTATGTCTGTTGGGACACTCTGTATAGATATGCATATATATATATATAATGTGTATATACATATATATATAAACAATAAACCTAGGAAATAATAAAGCTTATACTTATGGCTAAAACAAGCACAAATTGTGTTTTGTATTATTTAAAAGTTATGATTAGAAACATACTAAAAATAACTTAGGAATTCAATCTGAAGTTAATGTTAGTTGAGACATTTAAACTAATTTCCCCAATTTTCTAAGTTTTTATAAACCGCTTTGTTGTACTCTGTTTCAGCTAAAATGGCTACTTACAAAAAGAATTCCATTATTAGTATTTTAATGAGCATTGGGTATGCTAGTATTTTCTCTTCCTCTTCAGTTTATTTTATATTACATAATTTTGTACAGCAAACAGAAATAACCCAAATTCACATTAGAGGATTAGAAAGGATTGATCATTTACTCCATTAGTATACTCTCTGGTTGCATTAGTCTTCTTTTGTTTTGACTTATAGCTAGAGGACTCACTAACCTAGAGCTGTCTGATGTATCTGCCATATGACACTTGTAGTGAGCAGATATTGGGGTCACAGTGAGGCAGGATTCAGTGTATGCCCATACGCTGGTATCACTGTATGCATATATGCAATATCTCTAGTTCCTAGACCTATATTGGCAAAGAAGTAAAGGCATTTATTCCTGATTTTGTTAGTGTTCTTAGGTTTACTTTTAAAATGCTCATTATTCACGAGTGCTATTTTCCTCATCATATTCTCTTGTATAAAACTTATTTATATACATATCATATATCCTAAAAGAATGTAAGCTCTCTGAGGCCAGGAATTATGTTTCATTTCCGTTTTTATATTCCTAGTACCTAGCACAGGGCCCTGCACACAGTAGGTTTTTAAAAATAAATCATAGAATTTCAGAGTTGGAAGGAACCTCAGTGGTCTTCTAGTCTACCCATACCTGAAAAAAATCCCACCGACCACATGCCTAACAAGTGGTTAGCCAGTTTTTCCTAAAAGGCTTTCAGCGAGGAAGAAGTCATCCTCTTTTTCTTTTGTATAGACATAATTGCTAGAAAGGTTTTTGTTTGTTTGCCACTTAGCACCTTCTGTCCATTTCTCCTACTTCTTTCCTCTGGGACCAAGCAGGACAAGGATAACACTTGAAAACAGCTATTATTTCTCCCCTTTGCTCTTCTTTGCCAGTCTTCTCATGCCCTCTTCCTTCAACCAGTCTATACATGTCATGAACTTGAGGACCTGCTCTCCTCCTTGAGCATCCTGGCTCTCCTCCTCTAGATGATCGCCATCTTATCAAGGTTTGTTCTAAGATGTGGAGGCTAGAACTAAACACAAAACTCCCAAAGAGGCCTTATAGGAAAGGGTATAATGAGACTATCTTCCCCCTTATTTTCTGTCTTCTAGATTTCTACTGAAGTCTAGGGTCTCATTCACTTTGTCACATCTTGCTGTTGACTCATAATGAACTGGCGGCCCATTAAAACCCACAGATTTTCTTTAGATAAACTGCCTAACTGTGTTATCTTGTAATTTTGAAGTTGATTTTTTGAATCTAAGTGTAAGAGTTTCCATTTATTCTTTTAAAAAATTCCAACCTCCTTTCTTTGACCCAATGTTCCAGTCCATCAAGATTTTAAAGAATCCTGACATATCCTGTAAATAAACTTTGTGTTTGCTGTTTATTAGTGAACCACATTACATCATGCATCAGGTAAAAACATCTACAATAGCCTCAGTGTGTACTTACCACTAGATTTCCAATCACCATGACCATCATGAAAACAGTAAGACACATGGCTTGGCCAGCAACTTCCATACAGTCCCACATGGTCTCTATCCATTCTCCACACAGTACCCGGAACACAATCAGGAAGGAATGAAAGAAGTCATTCATGTGCCAGCGTGGAAGTTCACAGTCAGGGGCAATCTTGCAGACACAATCTTTGTAGCTTTTACCAAAGAGCTGCATGCCAACCACAGCAAAAATGAAAACAATAATGGCCAACACCAAGGTCAGGTTTCCCAGAGCTCCCACTGAGTTGCCAATGATCTTTATCAGCATATTTAGTGTTGGCCAAGACTTTGCCAACTTGAAAACTCGAAGCTGGAAAAAGAAAGATGATAATTACTATGCACTGTTTTAAAGCTACACAACTGTGATTTGAATCTAGATGTACTAAGAATTTATGTCAAAGTTCTACTTTTTTTTCTGATAGAAGTATGGGAATAGTTCTTTTGCCCTCTTTTTTAACTTTGGTCTAACATTCTGGATAGATCATATGTATGGAGTATGGACTGAATCTAGGTGCCACGGATTTTATGATACTTTTTAGGGATGTGGTGTTCTAACTTCTACATGAAGGCTCTATTCTTCTGTCCTAGATAGCAGGGAGAGTGATGTCTAATATGACACTTCTCTTCGTCCCCCCCCACCCCATCGTGGTTCTTTTTCACCATTCCCATACTTATTCATGATGTTTAGGGGCCTTTAGGCCCCAATTCTATGCCAGATATTTTTTGCCACAACTGCATGGTCTAGGGTCATAAAACTATGGTTAATATAAATATGAAGAAACTCCATACTTCTTTCCATTATTGAGAAGGGACTGATGTATGAACTTCCAAAAATGTAATAACTTCAAAACATTTTCTGCTTGGATTGGATGAGAGTAAACATATTACTTTACATTTCTGTAATAGCTATAACCCACTTTGCATGAGATTGCCATCCTTTCTTATAAAGGTATTAATGTTTTTAAAGCTAGTAATAGAAAATGATATTTTCATTTACATTTCCCCCTCCAGATTTGGAAACGAAAGATAAATAACCCCTAAACCAATATTTAGTCAGACATAATGGCAATTGGCTAACATACTAGACTATACAAACAATTGCCCTCTTTGGAGCAAAGGCATTGTGTAAAACTAACAGAAAAGTGTTTACCAGTCTAAAAGAACGGAGAACGGATAATCCTTCCACATTGGCCAGTCCAAGTTCTACTAAACTAAGGGTCACAATAAAACCATCAAAGATATTCCAGCCTTCTTGAAAGTAATAATAGGGGTCCATGGCAATTATCTTCAGAAACATTTCTCCTGTGAAGATCCCAGTAAAGACCTAAGACCAGAAACAAATTTAATGTGCTGTCAAATAATGTCGCAAGGTGAGGATATCACAAGTCCTCTTGCTTCAAGCAATACACTCATTGATGAAACATATAGACAATTTCATTACCATCTGTAGTAATTTCCTTATTCAAGTATGTAGGGCAATTGTCATTGCAGGTTTATATTCCTAGAGGGTATATATAATTTCTATAATAATTGCATATTGTAATGCAATTCAAAAAATCATGTGACTTTTCTTATAAAAACATAAAGATCACTTTACTTTTTAAGGGACTTTTTTGGCCATCCCATCTCCCCCGATCATTCGAGCCCCCTTTAAAATAAATTGGCATTTATTCTATCTATCCATATTAATTAATATCAATAGCCATCTTTCTCTCTGTAGCTCTTTATCCATCTCTCTATGTATCTGTCTTGCATATAATTATCAGTGGAAATGTTGTATAAGCCCCTCTCCCCTACTCTCTTGCAGGAGTACTTTATAAGTTCCTTGACAAGAACACGAAATGTCTCAGTTTTGGATTTGTATCCTCAGCACCTAATTCATTTCGCGGATTAACAACAAATACTTGCTGATTTATTGATTGGGTATTTAAGAAAGAAAGAACACATACACACACACAAGGTAAAATGAAGACCATTAAAGAGAAAGTTTCTTTCTAAATCTCTCAAACCCCAAAGTAAACTACAAGGAAAAATGCAAAAATTGCTTTAGAGGATTGTCTGTTTCCTTAAACAAATAATAGTATAATACTCCAAAGCTACCCAGATTCAATTGGCAAATACCTAAATAATTTATTTTTTCTAAAACATAAAATGGAAAAAAAAACCCTAAGCGGTAACCTTCGCCAAAAATGGGGCTGCTAAATATCTGATACACAGTGTACTGTAGGTTATCAATATTTCATGGCTTTAATATAAAAGGAAAAAACAACACAAGTACTGAGACTCTTTAAGAGGAAAAGCCTGAAATGAGACAATTTATGTACTACAAAAGTACACTTGATTAACCTTAGGGCCCTACCATGCAACAATAGTTAGCTGGGTAAAAAAAGTGGGGGAGGGGGAAGACTGTGATTTGGGCTTTCCTGTAGCAATGCAAACTATATAAGCAAAGTTCAAAAGCATTCAATTGAACCATGAATAGCAGATACCAATGAAGATTATAAAAAAAGAAGCAAAGCTATAGGATCTTCAGATTTGATAAGAACAACATCAGCTCTATGGAAATATTATTATTTTGCCTCTGGATAGTCGGCCCGCCCTTGAATATATTAGTAGTTTCATTTCTCAATTTTTCCTTTGGCTTTAAGGGCTATCCTTTCTAGTGGAAAGCAGATATTATCCATTAAGGATATAAAAGAGCTTGTCAATGATCCATCTCTACATCAGAACACTCACATCTGGATTAAAATACTGAACATTAAAATAGAAGATTGATAGGAGGATAGGAGGATAGGGAATGGTACTCAGACCATTCATTCTCAGCTGATCCCCATCAAGAAAGATGAGAATAAGCAACAACAACTACTACCACTATTACTACTACTACAATAATGGATATTTATTCAACTCTCTAAGGTTTTCGAAGTACTATGATGGTGATGCCTAGTATTTATTTATATAGCACTTTAAGGTGTGCAAAGTAATCTTGTTTGATTTTCACAACATTCTTGTGACGTAGGAGCATGACCTCATTTGAGCTTGATGAGATAGATGACTGTTCATGATTAATGTGTGCATTCTCATAAAACATCATTTTCCTTTTTAATTTTTGGGCTCTGAAAGCCTGCAACTCTTTGCTATGAGCTTTTGAAGGAAAACGATTACTGAAACAGTAATTTTAAGGCAAGAAAACTTTTACGTCTCAATAAGCTTACCAAGTTTCCTACTGAAAGCACATTATTGAAATGAGGAGTCATTGGATAATGTTCCATGGCCATGAACAGCGTATTTAAGACAATGCAGATGGTAATTGCCAGGTCAACAAATGGATCCATCACAATTAGATTGACAATGTGTTTCACTTTCAACCAGTGTGGGGAACAGTCCCAGATTAAGAAAATGTTGGAAAATTTATACCAGCAGGGTGGGCACTTCTGTCTGGATTCTTCAAGTTCTGGAGACAAAAACCAAAATGACAATAAAAATACAGTTGAGATATTCTCTTTACTAACTGATACATTTCTATTTCCAATTAAAAAAAGAAGTTGCCTTGTTATTCTATTTCTCCACTAGGATTCGAATCAAGGATTATAAAAGTTACTATGTAATTCCATGAATTTTAGATAATTTTACATAGAAATACACTCTATCTCAATGCATTAGAGAGAATAGTTACTTCTCACACAATAAACATGTGGCTACACATGTTTAATTTCTTTATAAACTTCTAGACCTAAAGTCCCCAAAGTATGGCTAATGGATGCAGGGAGGTAATTTTCCGGGCTGTTGTTCCTAGCATTCTTGTAACTCTGGGGTGCTAGGTAGAGTAGACATTGTAAAGAAATATAAATCAAGGATTCCTTAAATTTTAGTGGAAAGAAACTACCCTTTACTTCTAAAAGTCTTAAATCTTAAGTGAGGTTGAGAAGAGAGGTCTTCCAGGATGGCACAAGGACAGAAAAACATAATATAATATGTACATAAAAAACCAGTTTTATACTGAATACTTTTATACTGTATTTTATACTACATGAATTAGAATTGATAAAAACCTTAAATATTTAAAAAAATTAAAAGATGGAAGAAAATGGAACAATGCAATTATCCCATTGTAGAGAGTAAATGACTTTCACTATTCATTGTATATTTATGAGGAATTACTAGGAACAAGATATATGTTCATGACTAAAATTTTAAGAGTCCATACATAAAACCATTATAACTTAAAACTAAGGACAGATTAGGACAATAACCATGGCAAATATGACATTTAAAATTATCATTTAAATACATAAAACCATTTAAAATATGCATAGCCAGAATTCAGTCTACAATGTATATCAAAGAATATGAATAATTTGCAAAGGACATAAGTAAAATTGTTAGTAATCACTTGAAAAAAATGATCAATTTCATCATAATCAATGAGGAACATAGTACCTCACACACAAGTATTCAGAAAAGACCCCAAACTTTAAATGGTTTTGGAAAGATAGGCACACTGCTTCATAGCTGATAAATTATGAACTCGTAGAACCTTTTTTTAGAGAGTAATTTCAGAGAACGCAGTAAATGTTACAAGTATATTAATATCCTTTAACTCGGTCAACAAATGAACAAATCTACTATGTGCCAGACATTGTGCTAAATGTTTCTGATATGGAGAATAAAAACAAAACATTCCTGCCCTCAGTGAATTTATATTTTCTTCAAGGGAGACAACTCATACACATGCAAGTAAAGACAAAGTATATGCACAGTAAATGAAAAACCATTGGGGGAGGCATTCATAGCTGTTACAATCAGGAAAAGTTTCATGTAAGTAGGACTTGAACAGAACTTTGAAGAGAGCTGTGGATTCAAAAAGGAAAAGGTAAGGAGGGAATGCATTCCAGGAATGGAGGACAGCCTTAGAGAGGCACAGAGACAAGGTCTGTCTGTTGATGTTTGTAATTTGTATTTGCTCTGAAGTTCAGGGTGCTGGCTTTTTCCCTTGAACTAAGTGAATGATACTTGTATGCTGGATCAAAGTAAGATTGCTAACCCCTGAACGTTGCCTTCCTTAGTAAAGCAGATCAAAACAACCTGTGCTTGCAGCCTTCTTGTTGTTGGGCTTGTGTTGGTTTTTCACCCCCACAGAAGCTGCTAGCTGAATTGTTGTAACACAGACTTGTTTGTAACTGTAAGCATTTAGAAGCAACATAAGGGGCGGAGCCAAGATGGCAGCTTAAAAATAGAAGCAACATAAATGTCAACAAATGGAGAAATGTTAAGCAAGTTCCATAACTTATGTGACAGAATACCATAATGTGACTAACACTGCTAAGTATAAGGAATACAGGGAAATCCGGAGGGATTTGTGAAGCCATAGAAAGAGAAAAAAAGCAGAACCAGAAGAGAGTACACACTATGATCATATTAATGGGAAAAATGAACAAGAAACAAAAACAAAAAAACTGATGAAGTCTTCAAGGAAGTGACTGAAAGGTTGTGATATTTTTTGAGGTGAAATAAATGGAAAGGCGAATAGTGTTATAGCAAGATTAAAAATTATATTGGTGCTCAATGTTAAGTTTATAACTTGCTCCTCCTTCTGATTTCACTATTTCTTCACAATGTTCCCTTAAGTTGTATATTCTCATGTTCTCATATCACTCAACTACTCAAGAACTTTCAGGGTCCTGATGACTCACTATTGAATAACATCCCAACTCCTTCAACTGGCTTATAAAGGCACCAGCTTTCATCTTCAGCCTCATCTTAAACTCCGCTATCACCTTCCCATATACTCTGTGCTCCAGTTGAACTATATTACTTGCTTTTCTAATACATACTTCATGCTTTTCTGACCCTTTACTTTTTGCTCACACTTTTCTCTATCCAAAATAACTTCCTTTAACTCCACTTCTCTTTTCCTGATAAGAAGCAGCTAAGTGGTGTAGTAGAGCTCTGGGCCCCGAGTCAGAAAGATTCATCTTCTTGAGTAAAAATCTGGCCTCAGATACTTCCTAGCTATGCGACCATGGACAACTCTCGCAACTGTTTGCCTCAGTTTCCTTATCTGTAAAATAGCTGGAGAAGGAAATGACAAACCACACCAGTATCTTTGCCAAGAAAACCCCAAACGGGTCCAGGAAGAGTTGGGCATGACTGAACAACAACAACTCTTTCTGAAGTGCAAAATCTGCCCAATTTTTCAAGATGCAACCTAGTTACCAATTACTCCAAGAAATCCATCCTGATCCTTTAAGCTGGAAATAATTTCCTTCTGTAGAATTCTCCTAGCGCTTTGATGGTCCCTTGTCATGTTCTATTTGAAATCATAGTTATTTGTGTTCTACCATATCTCTTCTGCTATACATGCTTAAAGAGCAGTGACCATGTATTATTTAATCTTTGCATGTGGTCAGCATCTAACACAATGTAGACAGTTAGTAAATGTTTGCTAAATAAATGAATAAATACATAAATGATGTAAATGAAAATGAAACTTTTTACAAACCTTCCACAGTATTGGTTAATATACTGGCTATACTCATTGCTCTTTGCCTTTGGGTAGGATCTTCTAGAAAATCCATGGAAACATGGAAAGAACTTGACCTTCTCTTTTTAAGTTCTGTTTCAGTAGTTGTGCCCTGTAAGGAAAATGATGATATTTTAAATGACCATTTTGAGCAAAGTAATAATCCAGTAACCAAATTGTGAAGCCACAGGTTTCATGGAGCACATGCACCATGCACCTTCATATCGAATCAGTTTGTGTCTCTAGAGTTTTTATTGTGTCATTAACTTGGAATGTCTAAATTGTTCTTTAGTTTTATAGTGATAGCAGATGACAATACTTTTTTGAGCCCATGAAGTATTTAGTATGATATGGAGTATGATAAAATTCATAAAAATACAGAAAAGGATCTAAACTAGATATAAAGTAATTGAACCAAAATTTTTTGATAATCAAATTTAAAAGCATTACTCAGCAAATAAGAAAAAAAGATGTCCATAACTCAAAGGCCATGTCCAATATTTCTCACATATAATTGGTTTGGGACATCAGCTTTTGACAGGGTTCCTCCTTCCTTCCTCCCTCCTTCCTCCCTCCCTCCTTCCTTCCCTCATTCCCTCCTTTCTTTCTTTCTTTCTTTCTTTCTTTCTTTCTTTCTTTCTTTCTTTCTTTCTTTCTTTCTTCCTGTTTCTTTTTCTTTTTCTTTTTTCTTTCTTTCTTCTTTCCTTCCTTCCCCTCCCTCCTTACTTCCCTCTTTCCTTTTTCTCCTCTATCTCTTCGTTTTCTATCTCTCTGATGCTTTTTCTTTCTTTCTTTTTCAAATACAAATGAACAAAACATGATGAATTGATAATTCTCATTTTTTTTTTGTACACAAGGGTGTATGGTAGTTACCAAATACTAAGCATAAGGGAAGGGGGTGAGGGGATGAGGAGCCAAACCAATGCCATGCTTAACAATTTCATCCAAAATGGCAAAGCAATAAGTAATCTAAGCCTGACTTAGTCATGCTTCAACATGCTGATATAATTCCAAGTAAGTGGGCACCCTGGAAAGAGACAAAATCATTTTTAGTACTATCCTATATGCATATGCATATAAGACATATAATGTACATTTAGATCAGGCATATTTTCATATCATTCTGCAGAAAATTGTTCTTTGGTTTCCAAGGCCCTCTCCATTTTGTTTAATTTTTCTTTCTGAAGTGACCCATATCAGCAGTTTTCATAAGGAGAATGGATGAGTACTAGATATTGTTATCAATATAAGAATGAAGCTATCTATAATTGAGCGCAGTGTTCTCTAAAAATCTTCTGAGATGAAATAGATTCTTAAGGATCAAATTCAGTTGGTAAGATTTATTATATACCCTTTATATTTGTATATCATAATTATTTGTTCTCTTCTATGACAGGGCCACATAGAACTTTATAATATTTAAGTTCCAGCATGGGTATATAACAAATGTTCTCATTTGAGAGTATTAATGTATTTTAATGCCTTATTTGTCATAAGCATGTTTGTAAGTAAAGGAATTCATAGTTGCTACATTAGGGAGTAATGCTTGAGGTTTTTTAGTTTTGGTTGGTTAGTCAATTAAAGGTATTACAAGATGCATTTGCATTCACAGCTTGACCAACCAGGGATCATTCTCAAGGGATTCCATTCTGTAGAAACACTGGCTGGTGCAGAAGGAACGGGCCAGCCATGCCTAGACTATTTAAAACTTCCTTACATTGTCATCAGTAGCTGGCTTATCTATTATCACCTCTGGCAGAAGCTGTCCAACAGGCGATGTAGGAGCTGAAGGTCCACCAACCAAGGAAACCACACCATTGCAATCTACAGTGCTGTGCATCTTCCCATTCACTGGAAACACCGCCAGCATCCGGGATGATCTACTGGCCTGACTTATGTTACTGTTGCGCCTTTCTCCATGGCGGCGGGGTACAAAGAGGGAATCTCTCCTGCTTTCATTGTCCTCAAATGTGCTGTGTTCGTCATCAGCAAAGTCATTCTCAGATCCCACATCCTTTGCTCGCCCTCTAAAGCTGAAAAGGCTTGTTCTGCTGTTGCGCCTTGGAGAAAACAGGGAGCCACGAATGCTCAACAAGGACTAAAAAATTGACACAAGAGATGAGAATTATCATATATAGCACGTTTTAATGTACTTCTTGATATTTAAAAAAAGAAGTTGATTTGAAGGAAATGTCAGGTTCAGAGAAGGCTTGCAGCTCATTCCTTACATATAGATCTCATCAATTCTCATGTTTTCATTTATAATTGCAAATTATACATGTGTGCATGTGGGTAGGAAGATACTGGGGCCTGGATTAGGGATTGGAGAGTTAGATTACACCATGCTCAATTTGAGTGAAAAAAGATACCTGAACCATTGTGTTCTCCAAATTCAAGCAGAAAAATATATGTAATCTTTTAGATAGTAAGTAGGAATAAATAAATAAATACTTGTTGATTCACTGTGTTCTCGCATATTCCTCCCAAGTCAAATATGTTTTTAATGATCCCCCTTTTCCCTAAGAATTTCAAGCACTTCTCATTTTAGTTCATCATCATCATCATCGCTACTAAAATTTATAAAGCACTTTAAGGTTTTCAAAGTGCTTTAAATCTATTATACTTTATTTTATCCTCACAACAAGCATAGGAGATAGGCCCTATTATTTATCCTCATTTGACAGATGAGGAAAGTCACAGTTTAAGTGACTAGCCCAAGGTTATATACCACAAAAGCGTCTGAGGCAGAATTCCAATTCAGGTATTCCTGACTCCAAGTGAATATTCCTTCCATTAGCTACCTGGATGTCTCAATTGTCACTTGAAAGTAAGTATAAATGAATGATTATTTTCTTCACATTACCCTTTGGGTAAAAAGTTGTTTTATGACATGTTCAAAGTTTTAAACAAGTTAGTAATAATAAAAATTATAATGACTAAAATATGACATTTATAAAAAGCTTTATGCAAAAACAAGTATTTTAATTCAATAATCATTAATTAATGAGACAATATTTTATTTACATTATTTTGTTTATTTTTTATAACACATCAGTGAAGTGGGTAGCCAAAGTGTTATTATTCCAATATCCAGGAGAAGAAATTGACTTAGAAAGATTATGGTCACACAGCATAGCAAAGATTAGAACCCAGATCTTCTGACTCAAAAGTACAGGATTCTTCCTACTAGGCCATGTAGTATTCATGTACAACCTAAATCAAAATCTCTTCCAAATAAAAAGATAGATCTAAGGAAATAATACAAATCTTATTTCATAGGACTAAAGTTAATGGGGCCACTTTAAATCTCAGTCTGATTCACTTTCTAGTTATTATGTAAGATATTCTACACATTTACTTTACATATCACTTTAATGAAGACATTGCCATACCTGGTGTGGGGAGGAGTACCTCTTTTCATAGGTCAATCGGTTCCCTTCAATGGAGAATCGGAAGCCTTTCCTCCTAATACTCTCTTCAGATTCAGATTTGTGGAATTCATCCTCATCTTTCTCTTCTCCACCTGACTGTTCTTTCTGTTTTCTTTTCTTCCGCCTGTTCCTTCTTTCTTTTGCACTCTTTGAACTGAGCTTTGAAGCTTCTGAAGAACTCTCTGAGAGTCCACCTGCTGCGCTGGGTTCTCTGGAATGCTCAGAGGCAGTGGCTGCTGCTGCCGCCTGCCACATTAAATGAATAAATGAATTAAAAAACACTCACTAAACACTCACAATATGCCAAGTACTATGCTAAATGCTAGGACATAAAGAAAAAAAGCTAGACTATCCCTGCTCTCAAAGAGCTCATACTTTTATTTGGGGAACCAAAAAAAATAGAAAGTTCAACTATGGTGTGGAGAAAAAAGCCTGGAAATTTTAAGGGTTCAGGAGAGGGGCAAATGGCAAAGCCTATCAAAAGTTATATCAATAAGTTAGATGGTTTTTCTGGGGGTCCACACTCCTGGGCATAGATGCAGGATTGATGGTAAGACCCAAAACTCTACTAGAAGCATATTACATTAAATATATATATTTATTATTTCACATTTACATATTTGTTTTTTTCTTTGAAATGACTCAAGTAGTTTTTTAAAAAATTAAACAGTTGTTATTTGAGTCTAATTGCTAAATTAAACAGTTGCTAAGATTGTGGTAGCTTTATAAGATAAAATGAGCTTTTTACTTCCCACTTAATAAAGGATTTCAAGGCTAATGTAATTTTCTGTGTCAACTTTTATTATGTCTGTATTTGCTTCCCAAGCAACACAGAGAATAAATCAGGCATTGGCAAGAACATGAATGCATATTACTTAGTATTAAAATTGGTATTTAATTATCTCCAAAGGACATTAAATTGTAGAATGGTATATGATTAAAATTTCCCACTAAACTTAATGGAATGATGGAAAGAAATAGAACGAAGATCTTCTCTCAATTGGCCAGACCACTATTGCTCACTGGCTGTATGTGGTAATATGTACCCAGCAAGATTCACTCTCTCCTTCTCAAACTGCTATAGTCTACCTATTGGCAGAAAGTTAGAGAGGAGTAGGAGTTCTTAGTCGACAGGAGATTTTCGTTGGCTTTGACAGTACTCCACCTAAAATATAGTCACAGTACTTAATCTATTCGGCTCACCAGTGATGACATGATTGGTTGCACAGTTTGCCACAGTTAGTGAGTCATGCAACATGGGTTTATTAAGTACCAGTATGTGCCAGGCATTGTGCTAGGCACTGAGGATACAAAGAAATCCCAAACCCATCCCTCCTCCCAGGAAGCTCACAGTCTAATGTGAGATACAGCATATAAGTAGTTAGGCTTGTACAAAATATATACAGAATAGATGGAATGTAACCTCAGATAAGAAGGCATTTGCCACTGAGGGGGATCAGCAAAGAAGTTGAGATTTGAGTTGAATCTTGAAGTAATCCAGAGAGACCAAGAGGCCAAGATGAGGAGGCATCTCCAAAAGTACAATGATGGAAAATATTGATTCCCATCAAAATCCTTTTGGATACCTGTGTAATTGATAGTACTATTATATTATCTATTTCTTGCTTATGTAAATAAGACAGGAGTTTGGTGAATGGCATTCAAACCTAGAAGACTTTCAGTGGAACAGGAATATGTAAGCCTTCAGAAACTGGGGAAATATCTTCCTTTATCATACCGAATGAAAAGGTGATTTTATTTTGATTTTCTCCTAATGGTAGCATGCAGGGTCAGCAATGTTCCCCCCACCCCAATCACGTAAAATGAATACAAAAAGGCTATTTTAAACTCTCTTATTTCACCCTTTTCTTCTCAGAATCTCAAGGTGATTTACACAGATTTCCTTCTGAAAAGGGTTTGTTTTAACTATTTCAAACCTCTTTTTGGTAGTTGAGGAATTAGAATAAATAAAGCAAAATCACCAAGAGTAAGTCCAGATAGAGATGTCACAGAATTCAGGGAAACCTTAGAGAACAAACTTTTCAGATCCCTCCTTAGGAAACTGAGGTGTTGGAATGTGTTGTGACTTACCTTGAAAAATGACATAGTACTAGCCTGCAAAGCTGGGATTTGGACCAAGTCATCAACACTAGGAAACTGCGACATGGAGTCTTGATACGATTTACCTCAAAATCACACAGACAGTAGCTAGCAATGTTGTATAATTCTGGCTCTAGACTTTCCCGTTGCCCCTACTGTAGTTCCCCCAAGTCACTATCTTTTCTTCTTGGATACAACCAATTTGCTCCTTTGGGAGAGTTGTGGAGGATGTGGTATTAAACTAGAAGAAGAGGATGAAGAATGAAGTCAGATTGATGGGATATTTCTTGCAGAGAATTTACCTGAGCTGCTTCCTGTTGCTTCTTAAGCTGTTCCAGCATCTGCTGAAACTCAGCCTCCTTCTGCTCTGCCTCTTCCAAGGTGGCCTGATTCTGCTCCTCATAGGCCATGGCAACCACAGCCAGGATCAAATTTATAAGGTAGAAAGAGCCCAAGAAAATGACCAGGACAAAAAATATCATGTATGTCTTGCCAGCTGCACGTAGTGTCTAGAAACAAAAATATGAGAATGACTACTTTCAATGTTTCTTAGGATCATAAGATGAGCAATATTGAGCTAGCAGGAACTTCAGAGGCCATTGAGTCTAACCCCTTCATTTTACAGATAAGGATATAAGATCTGGACAACTTAAGTGTATTGCCCTAGGTCACACAGCTGCTAGTAAATATACAAGGTGGGACTTGAAACCAGATCTTCCTGACTTCCAGTCCTGTGCGCTATGTACTACTACACCATCAGGTCTAGGCTTCACAGGTATGGACAAAGAAAATTTCCAAGGTATTTTTGTATATATTATTTCACCAGATTCACTCATCGATGACCTAAATAGCACAGTATTTCCTTTAGAATATTAAACTTTGGAGCTGAAAGGAGTCTCCAAGGTCACCTAGTCCAACCCCTTCATATTTAAGAGATGAGGACAATGGGCTCAGAGACATAGAGTGAATTGCCCATAGAAAAACAGCATTGGGAGCCATGATGTGAACTCACTCCATCAAATTCCTAGTCTGTTCTCTTTTTAACTATATCACAACATCCTTGTGGTGTCATGAGAGATTTAGAGCACATAGATTAGTTAAATCTGATAATCTTAGTATTTGTTTCTCTAGGTCCTCACCAGTTGATAAAGGTTTTCCCAGAAGTCCTGAGTCATCAGTCGAAACAGGGACAAGAAAGCCCAGCTGAAAGTATCAAAGCTCGTGTAACCATAATTAGGATTTCGGCCAGTTTTCACACACATATATCCTTCTGGACACTGGCTACAAATGGAGGAGGAAAGGAAGCATTAATGGGGACTCTGCTATCTCTCCACGCTGATAAAGCATTGTACCAACAGTTTGGCCAGAAATATGTATGCATTACTGAAAATAATCCTAGATAGTTGAGAAGCCAATTATTGCAGCAAAATATTACATTATAGAGGGTGTTCAAAAAGTCTCAATGCCAATTTTAAATTAAAGGTAAAGCTTAAAGTGGCCCTAAGATTTTTTGGGACACTTTGTATTGCTATCATACTTCAATACTATCAATTTATCACATGGTGTCAAGAAATGTAAACCAGAGAATACCAACTCATTTTCTTTAACTTCTTTTTATCCAAAAAAAAGGATTTTTAACCATCTGTACTCTTGCTTCACTGACGCCTGATCACAGCTATCACAATATCTTGAGCCTACAAATAAGTTCACCTGCTATTAGAGATAACAGTGATGCTTCTTGGTCAGCTAATAATTCTTATCTACCCACTTCAAGAACACTTTGATTAAAAAGATCCAACTAACCAAAGTTCAAAATCAGGTATCACTTAAATATTGAACTCCAAAAAAGTTTTTCCATGGGAAAAATAAGGAACACATGAAAAAACTTTATAGTTAGTATGCCATATTTCTTGATTTCTCTTAAAAAATTTAAACTATAACCTTAAAACTGTACTAAGACTTTTGGTATAACCTATATAATATTGGCTTACCCGGCATCTGAGCTGTTACCACAGAGGAGCGCATCCATATATCCTTCCAGAAAATAAAAATATTCTGTTTTGAAAGATTTGAAGAAAGGAAAACTTAAATGGAGGAAGTTTATACAGCTACAAAATGACTAAAAGGAAAGTAGATGTATCAGAGTCAGTTGCTAAGATTAAGTGAAAATTATCTAGTCATAAAGATAGAGGAAAGGACCTGTGATTTTTTTTTGGTGTGGAGGACTTCTGGATAAGAAAACTCACTTAGCCAAAGCAGGTCAGCACTTCTTCCACAAATTAAAGAACTGCCTAAAGCCATGATGTTGAACTCACAGAAACAGATCTCTGTGGCCTCATATTGACTTAGAAAACCACAAATTAGCATTATCTATATTGCACTGTATTTTCATTTATTTTGTTAAACATTCCTGGTTAAACTTTAATCAGGTTCAGACCACACTCCATTCCACAGCAATGAATTTGACTACTCTGGCCTGGAGCACCAAGAGACTGGTGACCAGCCCAGAGACAAACAGCCAGTCTATGTCAGAGGTAGGACCTGAAGTCACATCTTACTGGTTCTAAGAGCAATTCTCTACTACACAATACTGATTCTCAAATCATACTGTGCATGTCAGTGAAACTTCCTCCCCTCCTCATCAAAAATATTTAGAAACTACACCAAGCAGGTATGATTTTTTTAATTGCCTACATTTATTTCTTCAGCATAAATTTAGAAGGATGATACTTATATAATTCTTTATGAGTATTAGTTTTCTCCCACAATGCAACAAGTACAACTATGTCAAAATAGAAGTATAAAAGGCATTTTTGACATTATAAAATAATCCTATCTTTAAATATAAACGCTAAAGTTTTCTTTTAGACGTGTCCCTTAGGACTGTCATGAAAAGTCTTGAAAGTTTCCAATTGTTTAATTTTCTTGCATAGAAATAAAAATATTGGCCCAGAAGTAACTAATTTTAAATGAAAAGCAGAGTCGGGGGATTTTTATGGGTCATAGAAGAATTGTCAATATTAGATGTCAAAATGTTGTGTAATATTTATTCATTTCATCTAAAGATGCCCAAATCTAGAGTGGTACAATATTTTTTTTTGTTTTCCATTTAAACAATCTTTAGCACGGACCATTTTCACTCATCTCTGCCTCCTAGCTTCCTTGGCTTCCTTCAAGTCCCAGTTAAAATCCTGTCTTCTACAGGAAATCTTTCTTGATCCCCTTCAGTCTATTGTTTTCCTTCTGTTGATTATTTCCTATTTATTTTGTATATTGCTTCTCTATAAATACTGGTTTGAATGTTGTGTCCTCCATTAGATCAAAAGCCCTTGAAGACAGAGACTGTCTTTTTGCCTTTCTTTGTATCCCTAGTGGTTAGCACAGTGTCTGGCACATAATATGTACTTAATTAATGTTTATTGACTAATTTTTTCATTAATTTTATTTATTAGTGCTTGTAAAACTGAACCACTACACACCTATTTTGTTTGGTTCTGAGCCATCTGCTTTCATATATGGATGATTAGTTAGTATTTTATCTTGCATATTCTCAGAGGAAAAAAAATCCTGAAATGACACTTTGATATTCAGCTATTTAACTACAAGATCTTCACAGAGAACAACTTCCAGTACCCTGGCAACATGAACACATGCAACATATAAGGAACCAAGGGTACATCATACTTAATTCCCTTCTCCCTCAGTTTCTTCTAATATATCCATTCTTAATAAAAGCTAAGGTACAATTGCATTAAAACATTAATATATTACTCTATATTATGAAAGATATAGCTTGTCTCAAACCAGTGCCTTTCCTTAGATCAAAAAGATATCAGTTAAATCTTTCCCTTTTTATATATTTAACCATTGATTTAAAAGTATCAACCTGGGTGGAGCCAAGATTGAGGAGTAAGAGCAGGAACTCGCTTGAGCTTTCCCCTAATCCCCTCCAAATACCTGTAAAAAATAACTCTAAACAAGTTCTAGAGCAGCAGAATCCACAAAAAGACAGAGTAAAACAAACTTCAAGCCCAAGACAACCTGGATGGTCGATGGGAAATGTCTATCGACCAGGCTGGGAAAGGAGTGCAGTGCAGTGTGGGTCACGCTGGCAGAGAACAGGCCCCAATAAACCTGGAGCAGGCCTCAGGGGACTGAATCAATAGCAACTGAGGTGGTTTCCAGACTTTTCAACCCCCACACACCTAAGATAACTTAGAAGGTCAGTGGGAAGGCTCTCTCAGACCTGGGTGAGAGAGGAGCACAGACCAGCCCTGGCCCTAGGGGAACCCCCAGCAGTGGCAACAGCAGCAGCTGTAGCTGTTTCCAGAGGTCTCAGCCCACAGATGGTAAGGGGATGGAACAACTGATCAGAAGGAGATTACAGGGAACTCTTTGCTGGCACTGAGGCAGGATTCTGTTGCTTTGCCCATACTTGAATCTGAGTCACAGTCCTGGGTGACAGCCCTGGGGTAAGGAGGAGCTGGCATAGCAGAGCTTGCGGCAGCAGTGGAGAGGGAACCCTCCTCACAGTTCCAGGGCAGGAAAGAGTGCTTATGGTCACTCATTGACCAGACCACAGGCCAAGAAAAGAGTAACACCTTTCTGTAATGGCAAGTAATATGGCACTTTTTGTTATCTTTTGTTTTGGAGTGCTTTCCAGTACTAAAAGGCAATCAGGTGCTTTTAAGTCTTGCCTTTGTTTCAATCAAGAGTCTTTGATTGAATTGGAAGTCTTTGATGACCTGCTTAAGTCATGGGAAGGCCTAGGTAACATGATTTTGAGTCACATAGTTGGGAGGCCCTCTGACCCTGAAGAAACATATATATATTCAGAGGTTAACATTTTACTTTGGGGCTCCCTCACTGGAAGAGTGCTATGTGATTTGACCAGATGAGACTCTGGGTAGCTGTTGTTAGGGAGCCCCTCCTCGCTCCCACTTTGAAAACCCAGATGTTGGTACCTCTCTCTCTGGTAACTATGTAGGTATTGCTATGGTCAGACAGAAGCCTGTCTGTTGATTTGTGTTTATTTGCTCTGTTTATATAATTTATGCTTGTAATTTCTGTTTGTGTTTTCTTTGAAGTTCAGGGTGCTGACTTTCCCCCCTGAACTACGTGAATGATATATGTGCATTTAATTAAAGTGAGATTATGTACTTGTTAAAGTTGCTTTCCTTAGAAAAACAGATCAAAGAACCTAGGCTAGGAATCTTCCTGTGTGCCAATGTTATTGGCCTTATACAGCCACAGTAGTGGCAAGTAGCATTGTTGTTACACTCTTCTTAGATCATACTACTTTAGAAGAACTGAAAACTTACGTGTCCCTAGAAGTATCTCTGAAAACAGCTGCACAAAACCCTGGAGTACACCCTGTATACTTGAAGCAGAGTCCTACCTTAACAAAGAATTAAAAAGTCAAGTAATTGGCTGGGAAAATGAGCAAATAGTGGGAAAAATCTCAGACTATAGAATCTTACTTTAGTGCCAAGGAAGATCAAAACATACACTCAGAAGAAGACTACAAAGTCAAAGCTCATACATCCAAAGCCTCCAAGAAAAATATGAATTGGTCACAGGCCATGGAAGAGTGAAAGGATTTGGAAAATCAAGTAAGAAAAACAGAGGAAAAATTGGGAAGAGAAATGAGAGTGATGCAAGAAAATAATGAAAAACAAGTCAGCAGCTTGCTGAAGGAGACACAAAAAATGCTGAAGAAAATAACACCTTAAAAAATAGACTA
>CM053622.1:637913417-637951832 GCA_028646595.1 Phalanger gymnotis | reverse complement strand
AATTAGAATGGAGCAAATGGAAGCTAATGGCTCTATGAGACATCAAGAAATTATAAAAATAAAACCAAAAGAATGAAAAAAAATTGGATACAATGTGAAATATCTCATTGGAAAAATAACTGACCTGGAAAATAGATCCAGGAGAGATAATTTAAAAATTATTGGACTACCTCAAAAAAAAGAGCCTAGCCCTCATCTTTCAAGAAATTATCAAGGAAAACTGCCCTGATATTCTAGAACCAGAGGGTAAAATAGAAACTGAAAGAATCCACTGATCACCTCATGAAAAAGATCCCAAAAGGAAAATACCTAGGAATGTTGTAGCCAAATTCCAGAGTTCCCAGGCCAAGGAGAAAATATTGCAAGCAGCCAGAAAGAAACAATTCAAGTATTGTGGAAACACAATCAGGATAACATAAGATTTAGCAGCTTTTACATTAAGGGCTTGGGATATGATATTCTGGAGGGCAAAGGACCTAGGATTACAATTAAGAATAATCTACCCAGTAAAACTGAGTGTAATCAGTGAGGGAGAAAAATTGATATTCAATGACATAGAGGAATTTAATGCATTCTTGAGAAGTCAGAACTAAATAGAAAATTTGACTTTCAAATGCAAGATTCAAGAGAAGTATGAAAAGGTAAACAGGAAAGAGGAATCATGAGGGACTTATTAAAGTTGAACTGTTTACATTCCTACATGAAAGATGATATTTGCAATTCATTAGACCTTCCTCATTATTAGGGTAGTTGGAGGGAATATACATACATACATACATACATACATACATACATACATACATACATATATATATATATGTGTGTGTGTGGACAGAGGGCACAGAATAAGTTGAATATAAATGGATGATATCTGAAAAACAAAATTAAGGAGTGAGAGAGGAATCTACTGGGAGGAGAAAGGGAGAGGCAGAATGGGGTAAATTATCTCACATAAAAGAGGCAAGAAAAAGCTTTTACAATAGAGGGGAAGAGGGGGGAGGTGAGAGGGAATGAGTGACCCTTATTCATGCTGGATTTGGCTTAAAGAGGGAATAACATATACACTCAATTGGGTATGGAAATCTATGGAAAGTAGAGCAGAATTGGATGAGGGGGGGGGAAGAAGGGAGGGAAGATTGAGGGAGGGGGTAATTAGAAGTAAACACTTTTGAGGAGGGACAGGGTCAAAGGAGAGAACAGAATAAATGGGGGGGCAGGATAGGATAGAGGGTATGGTGCTAATGGTGACTAAAGATCTTCCCCCACCCATTTAATAGGCCTCAGGTGGAGCTAGTTAAGGGAAGCTTGATTAGGCAAGGCTTATTTGTAGGCAGGCCCACACCCTTTGCTAAGTAGGTACTAACCCCAGGGTTCCTGTGGGTAGGCATTAATATCACACTAGAGAGTTGTAGAGAGTAGAGAGGGAGGCAGAGGTGGAGGCAGAAGAAGGAGGAGCAGGAGGAGGAGGAGGAGAAAGAGGAGGAGAAGGAGGAGAAGAAGGAGGAGGAGGAGGAGAGAACTGCAAGAGAGACTGAGAAATGGAAGGGCTCTGAGAACTGCTAGGGATTTCAGAGGACACAGTTGAGTTGAGCAGGAGGAGAAGACACAGTCAGGCAGACAGTTAGGATTTGTGAGTGAATGTTTATGGGAAGGCCCTAACAGAAGAGAAGGTTACACGATGTCTTGGCTCTTTGCTGTGATACTGTGCTTTAATCTCCTTGCTCTTACATTGAGGTGAACTTACTAGTTTTGGAATACAATTACTGCTGTGTCTAATTGGGGTTATTGCTCCTGGGATTTGATCCTCTGGTGTCTGAGTAAATGTTTTACTTCTCCCTGCTATACAGAAAGTCTCTTATGCCTTGTTATTATGAACTATACAGGCATACTCATGGTCACCATCGATATCATGGATCTTGCCTTACTGATAGAGGGAAATATAGTTAGTCTTTCACAACATGACTATTATGGAAGTATTTTGCATGACTACTCACATGCAACCTATATCAAATTGCTTGTTCTTTCAATGAGGGTGGATTGGGAGGGAGGAAAAGAGAATTTGGAACTCAAAGTTTTAAACATGAATGTTAAAAAATTGCTTTTACATACAACTGGGAAATAAGATACACAGGAAATGGGGTATAGAAATCTATCTTATCCTACAGGAA
Organism: Phalanger gymnotis; assembly: GCA_028646595.1. Taxonomy (NCBI): domain Eukaryota; kingdom Metazoa; phylum Chordata; class Mammalia; order Diprotodontia; family Phalangeridae; genus Phalanger; species Phalanger gymnotis. The sequence continues at coordinate 637,949,664 of CM053622.1, read as the reverse complement.
AATAGAAGGGGATAAGAGAAGGAGGGGTGAAAGAAGGGAAGGGGTAATCAGAATGCACACTGTCATGGGGTGGGGGGAGGGGAGAGATGGGGAGAAAATTTGGAACTCAAAATCTTGTGGAAATGAATATAAAAAACTAAAATAAATAATTAAATTGAAATGTGAAAAAAAAGTATCAACCCCCTGGTACTTTATTATAATTATTTTTTTAACCACAAATCCCAAACTAGTCATACACTTATACACTATCAACCAATTTTTTTAAATGTAATTGCTTACTAAATAATTCCAGAATTCCAGAAAACAACTAGGGTTCAAGAGTATTTAAAGTTTTAAAATCATTAGGTATAGTCATAATTTCTCTTAAAACTATCTTCGTTTCCCTATGAATCATGCTGTGACTCACCTTTTCTTTTCAAATGATAGCACTTGAAGATAATAAGATTAAAGAGGAAGGTGTTGATACTTTTTTTCCTATGAAAAGGAAAAGGATTTTGATGCCAATTCTTTTATTCTTTTGAGAATGGATATTGGCAAAGACATTGAAAACTTGCATCAATACTTGAAATAAGTAAGCTGCTCTAAGTAACTTCTTTAATTGATTTAAAACTGCCACTTTCCCCCTCTAGCTATGTGACACCATGTATAGAGAACTGGGCTTGTGTCAGGAAGACCTGAGCTCAAATTCTGCATCAAACACTTCTAACTGTGACCATTGGCAAGTCACTTAACTTTTGTCTGCCTCAGTTTCTTCATCTGTAAAATGGAGATAATAACAGCCCTTATCTCTCAGAGTTGTTGCAAGGATAAAAAAGGAATAATATTTGTAAAGTGCTCTGTAAACCATAAAGCACTCCATGAATGCTAGCTATCAGTTATTATTATTCACACTAGGCTGCTCTTTATTATAAAGGCCAATAAGATATGTTACATTTCTATCAAGCTGTCATTCCCTCCCCACCCACCCCGCCAATTTTAACATTTTTATTTAAAATTTTGAGTTCCAAATTCTATCCTTTCCTCCTTCCTTCCCCTCCCCTCCCAAGATAGTAAGCAATTAGATATAGGCCATACATAGGCAATTATGTAAAACATTTCCATATAAGTAATTTTGTCTTGGATCATTGTATTACTGAGAATAGCTAAGTCATTCACAAATCTTCATCAAACAATACTGCTATTATTGTGTACAATATTCTCCTGGTTCTGTTCACTTCACTATGCATCAGTTTATGTAAGTCTTTCCAGGTTTTTCTGAAATCATTCTGCTTGTCATTTCTTATAGCACAAGAATATTCCAGTGTAATCATATACCACAACTTTTTTTAACCATTCCCCAACTGATGGATATCCTTATGATCTCCAATTCTTAGCTGCCACAAAAAGAGCTGCTATAAATATTTTTGTACAAATAGATCCTTTTCTCTTTTTTGGATGTTGTTGGGATATAGATATAGCAGTAGTATTGCTGGATCAAAGGGTATACACAGTTTTATAGCCCTTTGGGCATAGTTCCAAATTGCTTCTGCAGAATGGGATCAGTTCACAACTCCACCAACAGTGTATTGGAGTCCCAGTTTTCCCATATCCAACATTTAATATTTTCTTTTTTCTTGTTTTATTAGCCATTCTGATATGTGTGATGTGGTACCTCAGACTTGTTTTAATTTGCATTTCTCTGATCAATAGTGATTCGGAGCATTTTTATATGACCATAGATAGCTTTGATTTCTTCATCTGAAAACTGCATATTTATATCCTTTGACCATTTATCAATAGGGAAATGACTTGTAGTCTTATAAATTTGACTCAGTTATCTATATATTTGAGAAATGAGGCCTTTATTAGAGATATTTGTTGCAAAATTCACTCCCCCCCCCCAGGTTTCTGCCTTTCTTATAATTTTGATTGCATTGATTTTGTTTGCGCAAAAACTTTACTTTTACATAATCAAAATTATCTGTTTTATATTTTGTAATGCTCTTTATGTCTTCTTTGGTCCTAAATTCTTCCCTTATCCATAAACCTGACAGATAAACTATTATATGTTCTCTTAATTTGCCTATGGTACCACTGTTTATATGTAAATCATGTGCTCATTTTGACCTTATCTTGGTATATGGTGTGAGATATTAGTCTATACCTTATTTACACCATACTGTTTTCCAGTTTTTCCAGAAGTTTTTGTCAAATAATGATTTTTGTTCCAAAAGTCTGGGTCTTTGGGTTTATTATATATGAGATTACTATAGTCATTTACTATAAAGCAATTTGCACCTAAGCTATTCCACTGGTCCACCACTCTGTTTCTTAGTCAGTACTAGATTGTTTTAATAATTACCATTTTATAATACAGTTTGAGATCAGGTACAGCCAGACCATCTTCTTTCACATTTTTAAAAATTAATTCCCTTGACATCCTTGAATTTTGTTCTTCCCAATGAATTTTGTTATTATTTTTTCTAGCTCTATAAAATAGAGCTCCCTCTTATTACTACTCCCCTCCCCCTTCTACGATCCCTATCCCTTTCTACTTTCTTATAGCGTAAGATAAATTGCTATATCCAACTGAGTGTGTATGTTATTCCCTCAGTTCACCATTTTAACTATACTTCAACTTAAGTTACATGATAACAATAACTAATAATACCCAACATTTATGTAGCACTTACTATGTGACAGTTTGTTTTATCAATAAACTCTTACAAGTCTGAGTTTTAAGTAGCTACAGATGTGAGCTTTTTAATTTTTGTCTTTGGTGATTTTACCACATAATGTTATTCTTGCTTTGGAGCAAATGATGTAATAGAAACGTGAAAGCAACTAACAATGTTAATAACAATAGCTAAAAATTATATAGTGCTTACTAAATTCCAAGTACTAAGCACTTTACAATGATTATCTTGTTTGATCCTCACAAAACCCTGGAAGGTAGGTGCTATTATTATCCCTGTTGTAGGAGGTTAAGTGCCTTGATCAGGTTCATACCACTAGCAAAATGTCTGAAGCTAAATCTGAAGTCGGGTCTTCCTGGCTCCAAGCCCAGCACTGTATTCACTGTATCACCTAGCTACTTTCTAAGAGGATCCAACTCCTTCAGTAGAAGAGTGGATAACTTTATAAAAACCATTTCAATTACGTTTCCTTAAATAGTAAAACATATTCTAATTTATTTTTATTCATGCTTTTTTGAGGAATCATTATGAAATATCATTTTGATAATTTTCCCTTGTATTTTTTTTGGAGGGAACTTCTTGGTATGCAAGCGGGGCTGACATATCTTCTGGAATTTATGTTGTTGTCACAAGAATATGATTTATTAATAAGGGGCATTTTTCCTACTTGCCATGGAATAAATGTTTTCTGAGAACTCATACTAGCAAGCCATTCTGGTCATGATATCGAATATTTGAGAAGTTAAAGCGAGATTTCTTATTCATCAATATTAAGTAAGTCGTACATATAAGAGGAAACTGGTTGAAAAAATAATGCATCAGAGATGTACAAACAAATACCACTTATTTGTTTGTTAGATCGGTTTCAAGCTTTATATGTTGTAACGGTAAACATAGTAAGAATGCAAACTTGATAAATATGGTGCTAGTTATTTATAGCCCTTTAGTTTTAATGCTCATATTTCATTGTTAGGCAGAGTCTAGGAAATATCTGATGGATAAAGAATCTGGAAATGGGAATTCTCTCTACTGTCATCTTGCAACTGAATCCTAGGGATTTGCTGGAAAGAGACATAAGTGACCTGCTCACAAATAGTAATCAGAAGTAGGGTCTAATCTTAGGTTTTTCTTACTCCAATCCTAGTATTCTACAAACTATGCCACCCTTCTGCTACATTATAAATCACCCAAACCAAAGAAGTCTTATGATAGCCACTCAAATTTATGCAGCACTTTATAAATCTGTTGAAATAAATCTGTTGAATCTACAAACTATTCATTGGGAAGAACAAAACTCAAGGATGTCAAGGGAATTAATTTTTAAAAATGTGAAAGAAGATGGTCTGGCTGTACCTGATCTCAAACTGTATTATAAAATGGTAATTATTAAAACAATCTAGTACTGACTAAGAAACAGAGTGGTGGACCAGTGGAATAGCTTAGGTGCAAATTGCATTATAGTATAGTCTAATCTTAGGTTTTTCTTACTCCAATCCTAGTATTCTACAAACTATGCCACCCTTCTGCTACATTATAAATCACCCAAACCAAAGAAGTCTTATGATAGCCACTCAAATTTATGCAGCACTTTATAAATCTGTTGAATAAACTTTCCATATGGCAATGTGTAAAGTAGTATTACAAGTACCATGACCCCCATTTTTTCCAGAGGAAAAAGGTGAGGCTCTGGGAGTAAATGCTATTACTATGCCTGATAAATGGATGACTTGCTATTATTACCTCACGGCTTTACATTTGTTTATTAGTACAGTGAGTCAAATGGAAGGATGTGGGAAAGGAAGAGAAAATCAATATCCCCAAATCCATCAATGTGTTCGAAAAGAGTAATCATCCTCACAGTCTTTACTAAAATGAAATGCTATCTCTGATATTTTTTTTTCTCTAAAAGGAAACTGGTATTGTTTCTATTTCCTCTTCTCTTACTCACTTCTTAATCCATTCCAGTCTTATCAGACAACTTGAACTGCTCACTCTAAGTTAATGTGTTTTTTTTTAGTGGTTTTTGGTTTTGACTTCTCTGCAGTGATGGTAACTCTATCTTTCATGATATTTTCTCCTGCCTGTTTAACTGACACTACTCTGTCCTGCTTCTTTTCATATTTTGCTGCTCCTTCTCAGTCTCCTTTGCTGGATTATCATCCATGTACTGTGCCTCTTAAATACCTGGTATTGAAATATTGTTGAAACAATCTACCACTCGAAGTATAGAATGTACCCGCTTCTTTATAGGTTTTAAAAAAACCATTACTTTTCCATCTACAGAACACAGTCACAAAATCTGAAATGATTTTCTTCCTGGCTTTGATTCTACAGTTAGAGACAACATCTTTCCCCTCCATATCCATACCACAATATTGTATTTCTCACACCATGATGTAATCAAACAGGAAATAAGTAAATCACTACTAGAATTTAAACTCATACCTAGCTTGCTTCATCATTCTCCAAAGTAACGACACAAGCAACATATAGGAGCCAGAAAAGATATATATAAGGGAGAGGCAGATTAGGTTAGTGGACAGAGAACCAGCATCAACTCCAAGAAGGCCTGGACTCAATTCTCACTTCTGACACCTACTGGCTGTGTTACTATGGGCAAGCCACTTTAACTCAGTGATCTAGGCAACACTCAAAGACACTAAGCTGAAGAAAAGGTAACAACCCGAATGGGAGAGAAGATTCCCTCAGCCAGAGGCTTCCTGTAATACTAATGAAATCCCAGGTCCAGTCTTTATATATGAGATTGAAATGTTCATGTAAACCTTAGAGATCACAAAATATAATTAGAGAATCTGAACATATCAGTTATCTAAAATCCAAAGGAAGGAGAAAACAAATTCAGAGCATTCTTCATGAATCTTTTAAAATAAATGAATTAACCTTTAAAATAATACATCCTTTTTTATTATCCACCTTTTTACTTTGCAAGTCTGGATGGTAGGCAGACCAACAATTTAACACCACCTATTTGTCCATCTGTCTACTGTATAAAGCAACCACAACAGTAATTCTTACTTTCATCTTCAATGTAAGATTTCCAGTCAAACTCAAAGATGGTTTCATTCACAAGGGTGCCATTGTAATCCATAGTAACATTCTTTTCAATGGTGTGTTCCTCATAAGAAGAATTGGTGGGAGGCCATTGTACACATTTATTCCTCAGGTTGCCCATGAACAACTGTAGTCCAATGAGAGCAAATACACTCAGACAAAACACAGTCAGGATCATGACATCAGAAAGCTTCTTCACGGACTGAATTAGAGCCCCCACAATAGTCTTCAAGCCTGGAAATGGAAAAGGTATTATTATGAAGGACCAAGGGATCGGAAAAGACTTACATTGTTTTTTTCTAAGATACTGATATTCCATGCAGAAACCTAAGTAAATGGTTGGAATGTTCATGAAAGAACAACACTGTGGAGAGGTGAAGAAGCTCATGGATATAAACTGATGAAACCTGATGGTCACTTGAAATGAATAGAAATCAATGATCACGTTCCATATAAGCTGAGCAAGTGATAATGGGGTTCAAGTTCTTCATGAGCCCCATGTCAAGACAGATCTTATGGAGCTCCTCTTTTATGATGCTACTTGCTCCAAACTCATATTGGCACCAGTTTTACAACAAATCCCAGTTACAGAAAAACAGCAAATATTGGCCAGGAAGTTTGAAAGGATTTTGCTATAAAACTTGAGGTGGTTCGGAGAATGACAGACATTTGTTACAACAAATTCCCCATGCAGACTCATGCTATTCTTTATTAGCTTATGAATTTAATATTTTGTTAACAAAATCATGTTTTTCAACTGATTATAGTTCTTAGTCATCAGTGTCTACAATAAATGGGAAATTATAATATACTGGTAGGTTACCATGAAAAGCAACCCTTTGTATTGTCTGTAATAGAGAAGAAGCTTTTGTTGCATCATAAGATGCAGACCACAATATTTTGATTTCTCATGCAAGGATTCATTAAACTCCAAGGCTGATTTCAGAATGAAAGCCAAAAAGCTTATGTCAAAAAACCCCAAGAATCATAGTTCAGTCAAACACACTCTCTTATGATTCCTGGTTTCTTGTAACATTGCGTGGTGGCAAGTGACAAGGCTGATGTTGAAAATCTATGATGAGATAATCAGCCTCAGTGTTTAACCTCTCTCTCACCTGGAATGACTGAAATTGTTTTCAATGCTCGGAGAACTCTGAATGTTCTCAACGCTGAGACATTGCCCAGGTCCACAAACTCTGTCACATATCTGTATAAAGGAGTTCACACACAAACAATAACAGGATACAAAGAAATAACTATAGGTACAAGGGGCCTTATGCTTTACACTAATTACTTCTTACCTGGAATTACAGAAATAGTTTTCAAAGCTCTCAAGACTCTGAAAGTTCGAAGAGCTGAAAAATTGCCTAGGTTTACAAATTCTGTTACATACCTGTAGAATTAAATCAGAGTTATTCAGGATTTAAGCAGGGTTTATGCTACTTGCTTGGGTGTTTTTAAAAACACATTTTCTGGTACTTTTACAAGTTAAAAAAGCAACAATCAGAAATTAAAGTCACTGTCATTAGAGTTCACCTCCAATGTTTTAAGGCTACTGGCTAAATGTATATTTCACAAAAGTATATATCACTGACTTCATTTGAAATTGAACAATAAAAAATAATAATAATAAAAACTTTCATTACTCCCTAGAGTGAAGTAAAAAAGCTTGGCTCCAGGAGAACGTAAATCCCCTGAAAACAGACTAACAGATGTTTCATTTTTATCTTTACATCCCCAGGACCTAGCACATTGTGCCTTGCCCACGGTAGTACTTAATAAATGTTTGTTGAATTGCATTCATTGAGATCTAATTCTGCTTAGAAAGAAGGCAAGGAATGAAATTATTTTATCAGTAACTATGGTGTAAAATGTCACCATCAATGCATGAATGTTTTTTGACCAGGATAAATATTTTGAAGGTAGTAAGATAAATTAAGACAAAATATTTAATAAGTCCCTGTTATTGGTCCCCCTATCATCACTTCCTCTTACTGCGAAAGAAAGAAAAACTCAGATGGTTTTGCTTTTTTTTTCTCTGAAATTCCCCTTGGTCAACTCTGTTACATACCACCTTTCCCCACTTTCTTAATACTTCTTTTAAATACCAGAGAAAACAAGAAAACCCACAATTAAAGTGTCAACATGGTATAGGGGAAAGAATGCTGGATATGGAATAAGGAAACCTAGGTTGGAATCCTGGCTTTGCTATTGATAGCCTTTGTGACCTTAGGCAATTAACTTCCCCACTCAGGCCTCAGTTTCCTCATTTGTAAAATGATGGGGTTGGACTACATAAATTCTATGGTCTCTTCCAACTCTAAGTTTTATGATATAAGACTAGAGGGAGTACCAATGCCTATCACTTTCAGGTTACTCCTAAGCTGCCTCTTATTGTTCTCATAGATCTCTTTCTCTTTGGGAAGAAAGGACAGTTTGAAGAGGTAATGAAGCAGATTGCAAGGATATAGGATGCTTTTGTGTTGACATGCATGCATGCATGAGTGTGTGTGTGTGTGTGTGTGTGCGTGTGTGTGTGTGGAGAGAGAGAGAGAGAGAGAGAGAGAGAGAGAGAGAGAGAGAAGAGAAGGAAAGGAGGAAAGGAGAGAGAATTATAATCAAGGAAGTACATACTTATTTTTGTGCCCAAAGTCTAAAATAAATCACTAGAGAATGAAATAAGAACTAATGGGAATGAAATCAGAAGCTGAAGAAAATTAAGTAATGTAATAGAGATGTAATAGAATTTATCTCTCCTTTTGATTTTATTTTGGTTGGATTGCTCAAAGCATTTACTGTAGGCATATGCCCATGCACTCAGAATCACAGAATCCCTGAATTGGAAGAGACATCAGAGATTATGTAATCCAAACCAAGTCTGACTGAGAATCTCCTATAACATCCCAAACAAATGGTAATGGAGGGCTTAGGGAGGAAGAACTGATTCTTTCCTAGGGCGGCTCATTTCACTTTTATACAGTAGCAACACAGCCTAAATCTCCCTCTTTGCATCTTCCATCCATTGCTTCGAATTCTGCCCTTTGAGGCTAAACAGACTGAACCTAATCCCTTTTCCACGTTAACAATCTTACTACTTGAACATTGGCTGTCAAATTCTCCCTCAGTTTTCTCCTCTTCTGACTAAACGTCTCCAGGTTCATCAATTAATTTTAATATGGCATGATTTTGAGGCCCTTAAACAATGAGTTGGTCATTCTCCTTTGGGCACTTTCCAAGTGATCAATGTCATTAAAATGAGGTGCCTAGCATTGAACATAGGACTTCAGTTGACAACCTAACAAGAGAAGAATATAGTAGAATTATAATCTCCTGACTTCCGGATAGTATTTTCCTATTAATGCAATCTAAAGTGGCATTAGGATTTTTTTCAGAGTGGGGCAGGGATGGACTGGCATATTGCATTGATGACTCACATTGACCTAATGATTCACAAAAGTTCCCAATTTTTTTTCCAGATAAACTGTTTAACCACACATTGAACCCAAGTAGATGATTTATGTTTATCCCTATTAAATTTTATTTGCACAGATTAGCCCAAAATTCTAGCCTGCTAAATTATTCTTAGATCCTATGGGCATCCAGTATTATCCATCTCTCCTAGCTTCATATCACCTGCAAAGCTGTTAAACATGTTACTCGTGCTTTTACCCAAGTCACTACTACAAATGTTAAACAGCAAAGTCAAGGACAGAACTACAGGATACTCTAGTAGACATCTGGTTCTAAAAGTCAAGTGAGCCATGAATTACTACTCCTTGGGTCTAGTCATTCATCCAATTCTGAGTCTGCCTAAATTGTACTATCATCTCATCAATATATCTCCATGTCACACATGAGGATATCATTAAAAAAAACTTGGTCCGATGCTTTTCTTCCTTAACCTTAAGAAACACTTGGACATAGCTCGGTGAGAAATACAAAATTTTGGTGGGGAATGAAAAGCAGAACCTTTGTTGTGCTTATGATATAAACCAGTTTGCAAGACTGAAATAGTATGTGTGTATCTGAGTGAGAATGTAGGTGATTATGTACATATGTGTGTCTGTAAATATAAATCAATGACTGCCAAATAAATGTCATGAATAGAGTTTTTCAGTAACTGAAATTTTTCTAAGCTATATAACTGATGGGAAAGAAAATTGTTTCAAGCATTCTCAGCTCTTACTAAGATTGTACCTATTTGTATGAACCTAAAACATGTGAATCTGAATTTGTAAATCATCATAAAACTTCCTTAAGATGTAAGAAGCCCAGATTTTAAAACAAAAGGCATTCAAAACACAAATTTTATTCTCAATTAAGTTTCAAAAAATACTTACGCAAATGTAATGACAGTGAAATCAAGCCAGTTCCATGGATCCCGGAGAAAAGTGAAATCTTCTAAACAGAAACCCCTGGCAATGATTTTTATAAGTGATTCAAATGTATATATTCCTGTGAAAGTATACCTGGAAGCAAATATCCACAACCATAATAAATTGACTTTTTTCCTTTATAGAACATTAATTGCTTATCAAATATTAGTGAAATAAACAGATAAAACGGGGAAGAAATGGAACTAGTTCAAATTTGCATTTATCATAGACAATATTCTATTGATAAATTACATTTAGGAAAGCTAGTTATGCTAATGCTTTTTAAATGATAAACTGATATACTCTCAAATATAATAACTCTATTGATTAATTTTATTGAACTGTGTCTTTGTTAGAAGAGAGGGATGTGTGTGTGTGTGTGTGTGTGTGTGTGTGTGTGTATGTTTCTGAATGTACATGGTGGGGGGTATATTTAGGAATGACTATGATAGTTGCTGTAGAGCCACATGTCTGTAAGTCCTTGCTGCTGAGGTGGCTGAGCCTGGCAGATTCTGAGCTGCAGTAAGGCTAAACTAATCAGGTGTATGAACTAAGTTCAGAGCCAATATAAGTCTCTGGAAGTGGGAGGGTCACCAGGATGAACTAAGGAAGGATGAACTAACCCAGGTTGGATACAGAGCAGGTCTAAGCTTCTGGGCCAAGCAGCAGTGGGGTCAGGACTGTGAGTAGTTGATGCACTTCCAGCCTGGGTGAGAACTCAATCTCAAAAATACCAACAGTAATAATAAAGATAAAGCAATATAAAGTGTACAAATACAAATAAAAACATCAAGTTTCTTTCAGCTATCTGAGAATAGTATGAGGAGCTTTGTGGCATAATGGAATGAAAACTGGATTTTGAGGCAAAGGGTCTAGTTAGGAATCCTGGCTCTGCTATTTACTTCCTACAACTTTTAAGGCAACTTGATTACCTCCCTAGGGCTTTTTTCCTCACCTATAAAATGAGTAAGTTGGACTAAGTGACTCCTAAGTTTCCTTCTAGGTCTAAATTTATGATTTTATAGTACTTTGCTAGAGTTTAACTCATTGCTATGTTCTAATATAATGCGGTAATGTCATAAATGAATAGAGCCTCCTGGGAATTGTTTAGGGCATGTATATGGCAGATCAGTCAATCAATACTATATCAGAAGCATACATACTTTCCTTCAGAGTGCTAAAATTTTGTTTCATTGTTGTTTCATGAAGAAAAGCAAGGCCAAAACAGCTTCACTTTTGTTTTTCTCTTACTTGTGTTTCTATCACGGAAAATAGGAAAACTGACAAGGCAGGCGTATTTTATTGGTACTAAGTTGAACCATGATCACTGAGCTTGAAGTCATAAAGCCACTAAGTCACTGAGCCAAGAGTCATAAAAAATTAAAATTTAATGGCAAAAATAGCCTGAGGTAGTGTTAGGTTTTCAATGTTTTTTCCACTGCACACTGTTGTATTTAGATGTGGACAACATCTTTTAGACTATTCACTTTTTATCCATTTCACCTGGAAAGTTCTGTCTTCTTGACAGCCAAAGGACAAAGTTATAGATTTAGGGTGAATGGAGGAAGGGACCTGTATCTAGGAGCGGCATTCTAGGGTGATGGGCCCTAGGTTGTTTATCTAGCAGTGGAACAAGGGCAGAAGCAAGCATTATCCTTCTGGCTCTGACCCTAAGAGCAGAATAGGGATTCGGTTCTATCCTCCAGCCTAGTCTAATTCATGCAGTGGAAAAACCAGGCCAAGAATTTCGGTTCAAAAGAGAACTTGCAATTTTGTCACTGTGAAACTGCAGAGCTTTAACATTGGCTAGTAGTGGCTAACTCCAGAAGCATTTTATTGGAACTCCAAAGAGGCAAGCCCACAGGCCTGTTGCTTAGACCCAAAACCAGGTCAGAACTTGGGGAGTTCAGACCAAAAAGGTAAAGACAATGGCTAAACATACCAATTCTACAAGTTTCTCTTCGACTCTTTTTCACTTAGATGGTACAACGGATAGAGTGCTAGGCCTGGAGTCAGGAAAGACCTGAGTACAAACTCATTTATTAGTTCCATGACTCTGGGTAACCTCGGTTTGCTTCATTTCCCACAACTGTAAAATGGAAACAATAAAAGCATCTCTCCGAGTGGGATCATGAGGATTAGATAATATTTCTAAAGCACTTAGCATGGTGCCTGGCACATAGTAGGTGCTATATAAAGGTGATGATGATGATGATGATGACTTCTCTTAAAATTAACTACTAGAAAAAAGCCAAGAGCTCCACCAGACATTTTCTCTGCCCTCTCTTTTAGGTTCAATAGCACAAAACAACAGATTGTTAGGGAAAAAATAGTAAAGACTATTGTCTGCCTCTGGTGAGACACTAAAGATCTCTCTCCATGATACCATGAGACAACAGAAAGGCTTATGTGGGAGCTGCCATTGTCTTGGATAACTTTTACTTTAGATTTTTTGACATTAGTTTTGCTACTTCAGCTTCCACTGAAACAGAAATAAATTGTTTTCATAAATTTCATAATAGAAATAGTCCCTGCCTTTGCAACTGACATAAGCTTCAAACTAAAGAAAATGGCAGATGGACGGTGACGCTGGGCTTCTTACTGTTTTGGTTCTGGAGTGCCCACAGTTCTCCCTGAGGTCCTAAGCTCTCGGGAAGGAAATTCAGCTCTCTGGGATCCTGCCAAAGATTTTCCTCTTCATTTATCCTCTCAACCATCTTTCCTATAATATGAGGACTACAGAGTAGGACAGTGGCCCATATTATTAGTTCTCATATGACCAGGCCCATTGGTAAGTAAATCTTAGCTTTCTTTCAAAATTATCTTTCATTTATTTTGTACCTACCTACATGCAGCTTCAATAGTTTGAGTCTGCACTAAAATTTTGGGACTATACATATATATATATATGTGTGTGTATATATGTATATGTGTGTACGTATATGTATATAATATGTACATAGGTATGTACATATGTATGTATGGTTTCCCTCAGCCAGACTGTCAGCTCCTGGAGGCAAGGATTGTTTCGCCTTTGTTTCATATCCCCAGTGCCTAGCAAAGTACCTCACACATACGAGGTGCTTATCGGATGCTTATCGTTTGATAATTTAGGGGTATAATCATATTTCCCAAATGACTAAGTTCAGTGACTCCATAAAAATCATAATACAAAGGTCCAAATAATGTCTTAAAATCCATATACTCAAGTTATGGAAGTGACATAAGATAACATTGTTAACTTACTCTACATTCTTCGTCCAATCAGGAGGATTGCTCATTGTCATAAACACGCAGTTTGTCAAAATAGTGCACATAATAAGCATGCTGAATAATGTAGGTAATAGTTAAGGAAAACACAAAATAATATAGAAATATCTTTTACATAAAGCTAACAAAGTGGAAGTAATTTATTGCATGAAATTCCCAAGGAATTTTAGTGGAAACTATACGTGCAGAACTGAGTCGGGCAGTTTTCCACCAGAAAAAAATAGCTTTAACTCATTCAGAGAACAAAAGAGAAAATTGCTGAGAGTACATCACCCCCTCCCATCCTCAAATTTGATGTTTATGAATTAAGATTTATCCCATCTGGGTTGATAAAGTCGTCCATGGTCAAAGGGTAGCATGATGCTAGCATTGGGGATACGCTTTTTAGGTCAGGTTTATACAAATAAATTAGGATTGGATATGACTGAGATTGGGTGAATCTATTCCCCTTTAGTTTGTTTAACTACCCTGACAGGTGGAGACAATGACTCTTTTGTGTTCTTTTCTGTTAGTTACATTTACTTCAGTTCCATTCTGTTTGATAAATATTTCTTAAGTGCCAACTGTGTGTAGAACGTTGTTTTAGGTGCAAGGGGAGATATAAAGTTTTATATAAGAGAGTTTTTCCATCCTCAAGGAGACTACATTCTCATAAGTCGGAAAGACATGTAGATAATAATAATAATAGTAATAACAATACACAATAATATATCAGAAGTGTATCTGAGAGTTATAATGCAAAGTGCTGCCCGAGGTCTGAAAGGAAGGATGTTACTGAAAAGGGGCCTGAGGGTAGGCTTAGTGGAGGAGATGGTGCTTGAGTTGGGCTTTAAAACATGGGCAGGAGCAGAAAAGGCAAACAGGGAAAGCAAGAACAGAGGTAGGAAAACGCAAGGCATATGTGGGGGACACAAGTAGTTGAGCTTTGTCAAAGCAGAGTTTGTTGAGTGGACTAATATTAAATGAGGTCAGAATAGCAGGATGATGCTAAATTATGGTGGGCTTTGAATGTTAGGAAGCAGTTTGAATTTTGCCCAGGAAAGCAATAGGGTATTGACTTTTTTCAAATTTTTTGTTTGTGTTTTTGTTTTGTCTTTGGAGGGGGGAAGGCAGGTCAATTGAGGTTAAGTGACTTGCCCAAGGTCACACAGCTAGTAAGAGTGTCGAGTGTCTGAGGCCGAATTTGAACTCAGGTCCTCTTGACTCCAAGGCTGGTGCTCTACTTACTGAGCCACCTAGATGCCCCTTCAATTTTTTTAAGCAGAAAAGGGACATATCCCTATCTATGCATATGGAAAATTGGCATGTTAAGATGCATGAAGGACAGATTGGTAGGGAGGGTGCAGGAGAGTGCTACAATAATCCAAGTAGTTTATAATGAGTGCTTGTACTTTGCTGGTAGAGGTAGAAATAAAGAGGAAAGAATGAACATGAAAGATGTTGTAGAGATAGAGTAGGCCTAACTTGATAACTGGTTATATGCAAGAATGTTACAAACATTGCTGACTGAGTGAGTAATAGTCAATATTAAAGTCAGAAGAAGAAGAATCGGGTTTAGGGGAAAAAGGTAAGACATGTTTCATTTTTGTATTTGTATTCCCAGTGCCTAGCACAGTGTTTGGCACGTAAAAGATGCTTAATAAATGCTTATCGATCGATGTTGAGCTTGTGGTGTCAGTGGGAGATATAAGTGAAGATATTTTGTAGGAATTTGAAAATATAGCTCAAAGGAAAGATCAGTGCTGGAGATACATAGATGTGAGAATCATTTAAAAAGAAATGGCATTCACAGCAGTGGGAATGAAGAAAGAGAGTGTGAATGACAGAATCATCTAAAGGAATGGTAGCCCATATATCAGTCATATCCAATTCTGCTATATTAATGGTGATCTACCCTTAGAATAATAACATGAAGGCAACAAAAATTTAACATGGAATCACAGGGCTGAAAGGAGACATGGAGATCATTCAGTCTACGATTAAAACAAGTGTTCATGTTTTAAAGGAAACTAAATTCAAGAAAGGGATGAATAATTTGGTCATTGTCGCAGAGCTAGTTACTGTCAGAGTTTGGACTAAAACGTAGACTTGCTGATTCCTGGACCAATACTCTTCTCCTACCATTTTGTTTTGCTCTTTTTTTTTTCCTAGAGAAAAAGAGAATTTTTAGAAAATGGCCACACGATGGCGCCCAGAACTGAATTATTGAAAGAAATCTTCCATTCGCATCAACGTCCCCCCAAAGATGAGCTTTATCATTTTAAAGTTATTTTAAAAGCTTTCTGAAATATGCATTTATGTAAGCTATAAAATAACACAGCCATAAGTTTTAAAATGAAATTGAATGTTTAATGTGAATATTGTAGGACAAAGGGACATAGACAGACATAGGACATCAGAGGTCATTTAATATAATGTCCTCATTTTTTACATACGGAAACTGAGGCATAGAAAGCTGTTTACTATTAGGAGATGAGCTATGAAAATTTTGTTTTTAAATATTTCTTTGTTTTTAATTTTGTGGATATCTTAGTTTCATAGTTATTCCTTGAAAAAACATATGCAGAAAACTGACCTCTAAAGTTTCTCCTAGTTTTAAGTTATTGTAATTCTATATTAACAAGTTAACCACTGAAATGACTAATAACTGAGGCACTGTCAAATGGTCAGCACTTAGAGAAAATGAGTTTTCCCAGAGGAGTACAAACAGATTTAGTAGAAGGGCTTTTATTAACAAAAGCTTTAGAAGTCCGAAGCAGCTTAAAATTGCACGCAAACCTTTGGGATGCTGTGTAAGAAAGTTTGCCAAGGTCAAGGCAAACTTTGTGCAACAATGATGAACATTCCACAAAGCTAGTACAGACAGCATAATCTTGAACAAAATTTGTGCTAGCAAACTCTGAGAAGCAATGTGGTACAGTATCTAGATAGTCAGTACTACAGTCAGAAAGGTCTGAGTTCAAGTTTTACCCCTGGACCTAGTACCCATGAGACTATGAGCACAGTCATTTTATCCCTCAGTGTCCCAGGTAACCCCATATCATAGATTAAGACTGGAAATTACTGAGATGTATCTGATCAATGGAATTCAGTCAGAAGGATTTCCACCCTGGCAATTTCTAGAGCTAGAAGTTCATCTGCTTCAATTTTTATTTTACAGATGAAGAAACTGAGTACTGGAGAGGTTATATAAACAGTTCAAGTTCACACAGGTAAGAAGTGACAAAGCTGGGATTTGGCCTATCACAGGTCCAGGTCCAAAACAACCAAACAAAATCTTTTGACTTGGAAGTCACAATTTCTGAACACACACACCCATATTCTAACCTATGAGGTCAAATGTCTAAGTAACTTCTAAAGATTCTGTTTATTTCTGTGACATTTATGTAACTGACCAAATTTGGAATCCACTGGTTTGTGGGAAGGCAAATAGTCTATCAACCAACCCAAAAGGTTGAGAATTTCTCCCAAACTTCTTTGTGAACTGCAATTTAAAAACACATCTAGAAAAAGCAGATATCAGAAAGTGACATTGGAAATCAACACACTGAAAAAAGGATATGAATGTACCAAAATCTTAATAGCTATTTTCCTAAGAGGATTGAAGGGAGTTAAAATGTACAGGGCAGAAGTGGCACTGAATCGGAAGATTGCCTTCCCTTTATTCAATACTATAAAAGTCTGTAAAGAAAGGAACACAACAGGAGAGTGTCAAAGTATAAGCAGTTTAAAAATTAAATTGAACATCATAAATTCGCCATCATAATTTATCTCCATTTGGCAGGATAAGCCAGTACAAAGCACGGGAATTTTCCATATGTACTATGAATATAAAGCCGTAACAACTTTTAACTTAAAAAAGAAATCTGGCAGCCCCACTTACCTGCTGCTTCCTTGTAGCATGTCTACATTTGATTTTGGAGGTAGTAGATTTTTTTTCCTTTCATCCTATCCTAACACATAATAAATCTGTAGAGATTAAGCAAACTTGGTACCAGGATGGTAAATGTGAATGAAATAGAAAGGAAGTTCTTAAATATGTACAGGCTTTGACAATTATTTAAAAAAATCTTTCACATAAAATTTACTTTCTATTATGGTACCAAATTTCACCATTCAGATATTATAAGAAATAACTCCAAAGAATTTTCAATAGAACGAGAACTATTTTTATCCTGAGATAAATTTTATCATCAATGCTTATGAAACAAATAGTATCTTGATGTGTTGCAGAATAAAACAACAAAATCTACTCTGCACTTAGATGGGTGCAATCCAATCATTGATTTCTGGAACCAAAGTTCCCTGGAGAGTGTCAGATGTCCTGGAGTGCTGAGCTTTGTATTTGGATTTCTGAGTTAGCTGACAAAATTCTAATCCCATATGACTCCCCATTTCATGTAGTGCTTATGCAGCAGAGAAAGAAAGCCCAAAGCCTCTAGGAATGTATAAGCATAACCCCATACCCCAAGCCGTGCTGCCTTGCATGCATGTTCTGTGTGCTCTCAACAAAAGTGAATGAAATAGATTTTCACAAATTGTGCTTTATTTGAACAATGAACGTTCAATAGATAAAAACAAAGATGTGATATGTAGGTTCAGAATTGTGTTCCTCCTCTTTTCTAAACACCATCCTCCAATCTTCAGACAGAGGCATTGGCGGGGGGGGGGAATGAAAAAAACCTTTGTCTCCATGAAACACTTCTTTTGGGGAAGGCATATAATAATGGATATTCATAGCATTTTAGAAATTAAAAATTGAGTCATCAAGAAGCATTTATTAAGCACCTACTATGTATTAGCACTGTGCTAAGCAATGGGAATATTCTACTTTAGTTCTATTTATTTTACCCAGTCTTCAAAAGTGTACCCCGGAGGTCATGGTTTGAGGCAAGGAGGCTAAAATCTTTCTCTTCTAGTCTTTTAAAATGTATATTTACATAAGTTTTTTTTATGGGATAGTGTCTCTTTTGGACAGAACCTATTGACTCTACACATTTCCTTTTTTTAATCCTTTTTAAGGGCTTCTTCTGGAAAGGATTCAGCTCATTGATTTCTTCTTTGTCTTCTTCTTCTTCTTCTTCTTCTCCTTCTCCTCCTCCTCTTTCTTCTTCTTCTTCTTCTTCTTCTTCTTCTTCTTCTTCTTCTTCTTCTTCTTCTCTCTCTCTCTCTCTCTCTCTCTCTCTCTCTCTCTCTCTCTCTCTCTCTCTCTCTCTCTCTGTCATTTTCTAAATAAGGATAGAGGAATCACCCACAAACATTTACTGAGTGTCTCCTGGACAAATAATAGAGCACTAAGTGCTACTTACTCAGTGAAGACAGACAAGCTCTAAATCCAGTCCTTTACTGTACATTTCTTTCCCATTTTCTTTTTTTAGGAGTGAAATTGTAGAACATAAAGAAAGCTTTAACAGATGCTATTTAGAGCACAGGAAGTTTGACATTTGTGCATGACTGTAACCACCACTTAAAGCTGTGAGTATTCTTTCTCTTTTTTACCTTTTTCATTTAATACTTCTGTCTCCAAAATGCCTTTTGAGAGCATTGTGCAGTAAGTGACATGAACAGACTTGTGCTGTTTAGTGTCATTACAATGTCTTTGCCCATGGGAGTTTGGGAACACAGACTCAGAAAAACAAAACAAAACAACAAAAAACCTGGTGTAGCCTAGACTTAGCTGAAATATGTTAGGATTTCTAATCTTTTTTCAATTATTAGATCTGGCTCTCAGTGTTTCCCTTATTTAATAGTAAGCCTAGTAAAACGCCTAATTCAGAATTATTGGAGGAGGGGAGGGAAAAGAGAGGCAAGGTTAAGACAGCTTTAATTATACTGAGAAATGCAAAGAGATTGTTTCTTCAGTTGTTTTCCAGTCATGTCTGACTCTCTGTGACCCCATCTGGGTTTTTTTCTGGAAAAGATATTGGAATAGTTTGCCATTTCCTTTTCTAGATGATTTTGCAGATGAGAAAACTAAGGTAAACAGGGTTAAGTGACTTTCCCAGGGTCACACAGCTAGGAAGTATCTGAAGCCAGACTTGAACTCGGGAAGATGAGTCTTCCTGACTCCGGGAGAGAGATTCTCTCCACTGGGCCACCTTGCTGCTCTAATTGAGAGACTATTAAAGGACACAGAGATAACTAAAGAAGGGAAATCCATTTACTAGCAATTGGGTTGATTTAAGAAAAGTTTCATGGAGGAGGCAGCCTCTGAGATAAATCTTGAAGGAAGACAAGGATTTGGATAGGGGAGATGAGGAGAGTAGAGGAGGTTGAGTGAACCTATGAAGTCAGGCAAGGAAATGTCTAGTTTAGAGAAACAGTCCATCCTGGACAGAACACAAAGTGTGTAAAAGGAAGCCATATGTAATAAGGCTTGAAAGAGAGGTTAGAGCAAGATTGGGGAGATCTTTAATGGCTGGGCTGAGGTGTTTGTCTTTTATACTAGAGGCAGGGAACCACTGGAAGTTTTAGAGCAAGGGGATGATGTGATCAGACTGCCTCAGGAAGACTAGTTTTGGCAGCTTTGAGGAGAATAGATTGGAGAGGGGAGAAAATAGACTCTATTTATGGTACACTAAATTCTTAGATCAGGGAGGGAGCCCAGGACAGCAGAAAGAGCACTGTTTCTGGAATCAAGTTCAAATCTCACTTGAGAAGTTTACTACTTACATGACTTAAGCAAAGTAATTTACCCTTCTTGGGCTTGTTACCAGTTGGGAAGCTGTTAGCACCATCCAGGTTATTAGAATTGGCCATAACTTTTTTTGTAACTGAATAATAAAAGTATTTTAATGTTAAACTCATCTTCTTTAAGCTCACTGAAATCGTCTTTGGGATAACTAGTAGCAGACAGAATGAGCAGGTTTTAATTTCTTTCATCAAATTTCTATATTTCAAGTTTTTTCTTTTGTGTAGTTTGAAAGGTATGCCTATTTCCTAAGTCAATATCTATTTAAAATGTTTAAAAATGGTTATAGGTCCTTGTAATAGGCAATCACAGTCAACTGTTTTGTCCAGTTTATTGTTGAAATCTCAAGGATATTGGGGGAGAACTTGCTTTTATAGTACAGGGATATTTTATCTGTTAGTTTTTGAAGGATGTGAAGTCTTAATTGAATACAATTTTCATGTATAATTTTGGCCACTTGATGTCTCTGTAAATATTCAGATAGCAATTTTTGCAACCTCTTGTACTGTTGTACAGTTTCTATCCTTTCCTTGCAAAATCTGAACTGATCGATGTCTATGGTTTTTAACAAGGACCTTTCTGTAATTTCTGGAAGCAATGACCTTATCTTTCATAATTATGACTATCACTATTATTATTTCTAGTAGTAGGGATGAGAGTAGTAGTAGGCAGGGAAGTAGCCTGTAAATAGTCAGAAACTCGAAATAAGAGGGAGGGAGTACTTTATAATGTAAGCTCTTAGGGGAGGTAGAGGACTTAAGTACAGGAATTAGTCTTGGCAAAGAGAAGGGTGAAGCAGGCAAGAGTAGGTGAGGATCTGGAAAGGTTTAGTGGTTTGAGAGGAGATGAACCTATCCTGGCGGATGGCTTTGATTTACTTGGTAAAAGAATGTGTAAGGTCATCTCCTAAGAAAAAGGGTGAGGTTGGGGAGGGAGGTCAGAGCTAGGGGCATGAGTAAACAAAAAAAGAAGGCCTGTAACAGCTCCGTCCTTACCCACTTCACTGTGTTGTTGTGAGGTAAATGTTTTCCCAGCCTTAAAATATCATACAAATATAATCTGCAAAGTTCTATATCAGTAATTAGAATGTTTAAGTAGTTATTTTGTGCCTTTGTAGTAATGGCCACAAAATGTTCCCTTTACTGTACAGCCACCTAATTTGCAAAATCTTGCATCAATGGAATTTATGTCAGAGAATTCCTCAAATTTTAAGTACAATCGAACTTAAAATTTTGTAACACATAATCCTTTTTTTAAGGGGGTAGCATAAATTAGGTGGTGCAGGGAACTTGAAATCAAGAAGACTCATCTTCATGAGGTCAAATTTGGCCTCAGACATTTACTAGCTGTGTCACTCTGAGCAAGTCACTTAACCCTGTTTGCCTCAGTTCCTCATCTGTAAAATGAGCTGGAGTGGGAAACGGCAAAATGACTTTAGTATCTTTGCAAAGCAAATTCCAAACGAGGTCGTGAAGAGTCAGACATGACTGAAATGACTCAACAGCAAAAATCCTTTTTTTTTTCCTTCTGTTGTTTCATCAGTGCTCCTAAGCCCTGGTGCTTCGTTTACATGGTCAGAAACCAAAAAACTCAATCTGCAAATGGTAAGAACTGCTACGAGGTTACTTGCCTCTGGGCCTGCCCCTTGGAAATTCTAAGCATCGATTTCTTCAAATAAGGGTGGTGGTGGTAATAAGATAAAACTAAGGAGAAAATATATAGGGATCTCATGTATTGCTTAAGGTTTTTCAGACTTTGTTTTATTAACAAGGAAAGACTCATATAAGAAAAGATTAAGATCTTAGCCGTAGTGATAGAAAAGACTCCAAATTCTATCTAGTGCAACCCCTTCATTTTACAGATAAGATCCAAGGAAGGCCCATTGGTTACAGGCAAAGTCCAAGGAAGTTAAACAGTGGTCTCAGTCACATGAGTAGTAAACTTTATAAGTGAGTTGACCTCAAGTCCTCTGACAGGGTTCTTTCTGCAGTACTGGCTTGCCTTGCTGACCTAAGATTTTCCTGTGCTATAAACAGAGAAAGGTTAAATTGAGCAAAGCCTGGATTACGGGGATAGAGGTCCTCAGTTCAAATCCTTCCTCTGCAACATATTTGGATCACTTCATCTTCTCAGGGACTTCTTCCTCCGTAAAATAAGAACAACGCCATTTAGCTCTAAGCATATGATAAAACACCAACACAGATGTGCCTAGCTCTAAGTCTGATATATGAAATTCAGACTTAAAGAGCAGATCAATTTGTATCATTATTCAAATTAGTGGATTTACTGTAGTATTTCAGATTGCACGGTTCTGTAGCATCTTTGAAAGATAATTAAGGTAGTATTTTCTTCAGTCGTCTTTTGGACCTCCTTTTCCATTTGGCTAATTCTGCCTTTCAAGGCATTCTTCTCCTCATTGGCTTTTTGGAGCTCTTTTTTTTAAGGTGTTGTTTTCTTCAGTATATTTTTCAGTATTTTTTTGGGTCTCCTTTAGCAAGTCATTGACTTGTTTTTCATGGTTTTCTTGCATTCTTCTCATTTCTCTTCCTAGTTTTTCCTCTACTTCTCTAACTTGCTTTTCCAAATCCTTTTTGAGCTTTTCCATGGCCTGAGACCAGTTCATGTTTTTCTTGGAGGCTTTTGTTGTAGGCTCTTTGACTTTGTTGACTTCTTCTGGCTGTATGTTTTGGTCTTCTTTGTCACCAAAGAAAGATTCCAAAGTCTGAGACTGAATCTGGGTGCATTTTTGCTGCCTGGCCATGTTCCCAGCCAACTTAATTAACCTTGAGTTTTTCAGAAGGGTATGACTGCTTATGGAGTATAAAGTTCTATGTTCCAAGCTTGGGGGGGATGTGCCAGCTCTGCCATACCAGCACTCCTCCTACCCTAAGAACCCCCAACCTGGACTGGACTTAGATTTTCAGCAGGCTCTTCACTCCTGCTCTTATCCACCACTTAATTCCTCCCACCAGGTGGGCCTGGGGCCAGAAGCAACTGCACCTGTAGTTCTGTAGCTGCCCCACCTCTGCTGCCCCAGGGGGGGTGGCTGAACAGCGAACTCCTTTTTTCACTCTGTCCCCAGCAGCTTTTCCCACTAACCTTCTCTGTTGTCTTTGGTGTTTGTGTGTTGAGAAGTCTGGTAACTGCCGCTGATTCTCGTGCTAGGGCACACTCCACTCGGTTCCTGGTTTGGTTGGTCTGCGCTGCCCACACTGGGAACTGCTCCGCTCCCAGCTCTGTGCGGGACAGACCTTACCCAGAGACCATCCAGGCTGTCCTAGGCTAGAGCCCCGCTTCCTTCCGCCACTTTGTGGGCTCTGCAGGTCTTCTCTGTGTCTGTGGGTTACTGTTGCGGCTCACCGATTCCGAAACATAATTAGATCCACAAAAATTTCACATAAAAACATTTCAAAGATATGTATTAAACAAAGCAAGTTTTATCTGACAGAACGTGGCCAAGATCAGAGATGAAAGAAGAACAGGAAGTACAACAGTTTTCTACTAGAAATGTCTACCTACTTGAAACCGAACCTTACTTCTATCCTCCTTCCTTTAGCCACAACTTGCTGGTAATTTTCCAAGGTCTGGTGGACACCTCTTGAAGCATGATGCCACAGAGAAGGGATCAAGCCAAAAAGAAAGGTCAACAGCAATACAGCCTGTTTTTATGATGGACATACACAAACAAGATGTTTTGGGGCCTTGTGTTAGTATGCAGATTTGAGTAAGTAGGATCCAAGGGGGTAGGGAGACTCATTGTTCTAGAACAAGTAACTGTCAATAAAATCAGATAGTGGGCAAATTAAATAAAATGCCTAAAATGAAGGAAAGAGTAGGTGGTGTATGGAGGTAAAATTATTGTATATGGCAATAACCTTCCTCTCTTCCTCAACCAAACTTCCTAATAAATCATAGATATATATTGTTCCTGCTCACATCTGCTTCCTCTTTTCACTGAACTACACTATTCATGATTATATTATCTTTTAAAGTAGGCTGTCCATCGTGTGTGTGTGTGAGTGGGGGGGTGGTCCGATTTAAAAGATGTATGGTTCAAGTATTTCCTCAATTTATCAATAAGTATCCTTTAATGATCCCCAACTTCACCCAGAAACAAAAACTGGTCTTCTAATACCAAATCCTCTTGGTATTTTTATGTGGCTATGATTCATAGAACACCGTATTCTCTAAAAGATTTAAAATAAATGTAATATAGAGAGCAATGGAGAAGTGCGTGGTAGGTGTGAACATGTGCAGCGCATAACAAAAAAAGGAACTTCAAAGAAAATCTGAGAAAAGGATTTTTAGGGACAGCTAGGTGGTGTAGTGAATAGAGTGCTAGGCCTGGAGTCAGGGAGACTTGAGTTCAAATCCAACCTCAGACACTTACTAATTGTGGAACCCTAAGTGAGTCACCTAAACTCAGTTTCCTCAACAACAATACGGGGTCTAATAATAGCACCTATCTAGCAGGGTTGTTATGAGGAGCAAATGAGATAATATTTGTAAAGTGATTAGCACAATGCCTGACACACAGTAGGTGTTTGATAAATGCTTGTTTTATTGGAGAAATGTATGAGCAACGGCTGGTGGACAGCTTTGGTGCTGCCATCCTGGTGATTTCGGGAGAAAGTGAGGAGGCCTCCAGAGCAGAAGCTAGACCTTCTGTGGCAAGCTTATGGAAGACGAAGCAGACATGAACTGCATGGGATGAGGAAGAATGTAGGGGTTTAAACTGTCATTTTTGGAGGGACTATCCAAATTAATGAGATCATCAACCCATCTGCATATTTTGAATATTGATAATTATGTTATAGAGGACAGAATCAAAGGCTTACTAATATCATGATTTTTGTTTTGTTTTGTTTTACTTAACTAGAACCTTCCCCTACAACTACCTGGCTTGTCAATAAGTCAAAAAATGAGATCAGATCACTATCATGGGATCATATATTTAAAGTTGGAAGAGACTAAAGCCATCTAGTAAATATCCCTCATTTGATAGATGAGGAAACTGAGGCCTAAGGAAGGTAAGTGGCTGGCCCAAGGAAGGAAAGAAATATGCATTTATTAGACATCTACTTTATGCTAGGCACTTTACAAATATTATTCAATTTGATCCTCACAAGAACCCTGTGGGTTAAGTGCTATTATTACCCCCTTTTTACAGCTGAGGAAACTGAGGCAGACAGAAGTTAAGTGACTTGACCAGGGTCACACAGCTATTACGTGTTTAAGGCCAGATTTTAATTCAGGACTTCCTGATTCCAGGCCTCAATGCTCTACTTTGCCATCTAGTTAGATGACAGAGCCAATGTTTGAATTTAAGTCCTCAATTTAAGTCTGATGCTCTATCTATGGCATTACACTTTTATTCTGGTAGGATGTATTCCTTATAAAACTTTTTTTTATTTCTATATTTATTCTTTTCAAAACTAGGTTACCACTTAGTACTTTTTTCATTTTCTATGTTTTCAGAAAATGATTAGGTTGGGATTTTTTTTCCAGGATTCTTTCTGCATTGGAAAGAGTAATTTCTTAGATTTATAGTTTCTAGGATGATTGGTTCCCTTTTCTAAATATAGGCATTACATTAACTCCTTATATAAGTACAAGAGCTATGTTCTTTTGACTCACTGTTTTAGACATTAGTTTAAACCTCTTCTTTCATCTGAACTTTTTTTGCTAAGGAAGAAAATACTTCAACCACTGTACTTGTGAACCTTTTGCTGGTGGTAGTACTGAATTACCATCAAAGCCAGGCCAGAAGAGAGGAAAATCTGCAGTGATCTAAAAATTGGGCATTCCATTCTTTAATTAAAATCAGGGCCTTGATTCAAGGGCTAAGATAAAATATTGTATTGAATGTTGAATATGCCAGAAGATGAGGCAGTGCAACTTTTCTATTTTTATCTCATTGGAATTTCTCTTAGTGTTTTGTCGTTTTGAAAGTGTCAAGTCATTGAAAGGAGACAGTGCAAAAGAGCCTTAGGAAGGAAAGGATCTATCGCACTAAACATGTCATCCAATAAATTTATACCATTAGAATAGCCTGGGTATCAGAAATTGTCCACAGACTTCCTAAGGTGTTCTAATTCTTCTAACACCTGACTCCTTTGCCATATACTCTGCAACCCAGTAACACTGACCTCCTTACTATTCTTCTCATAAGATACTCCAGACTTTGTGCATTTTTACTGGTCTTCCCCCTGCTTGGAATTCTCTCCCTCCTCATCTCTGCCTCCTGGATGCCCTGGCATCCTTCAAGTCTCATCTAAAATCCCACCTTCTCAAGAAGACTTTCCCAGTCCTCATTAATGCTGCCACATGTTGGGTGCTTAATAAATGCTTATTGACTAGAGAACTGGATCTTTTAAGGGGGAGTCAGTATCATTCTATTTGACAAGGTCATCTCATATTTGGCAATAAACTCCAGATCTGTTCATGACCTAAATATAAAAGGTTAAACCATAAATAAATTTGAGAAACATGGAAAATATTATCTATTAGATCTAAGGAGAGGGGAAAGATTTATGACCAAACAAGGGATAAACAGGATCACAGAAGACAATTAGATAATTTTGGTCACATAAAATTAAAAAGTTTTTGCACAAACAAATCCAATAAAGCTAAGGTTAGAGGGGGAACAATTAACTGGGGAAAAGCTTTGCCTCAAAATTTCTCAAACATCTCATTTCCAAGAAATATAAAGAATTGTTTCAAATTTATAAGAATAACAGCCATTCCCCAACTGATTAGTAGTGAAAGTATATGAAGAGTCCATTTTCTAGCAAAGAAATGAGCTACTTACAGTCATATTAAAGGATGATCCATATAACTAACAAAGAAATATAAATTAAAGCAATTAAGAGATTTTACTTCATACACATAAGAATAGCAAAGATTCTTAACAAAGAATGGGAGGATAAATATTGGAGGAACAGTGGGAAAATAGGCATACCAATGCACTGTTGGCAGACCTGTGAATAGGTATAACCAATCTAGAAATCAATTTGGAATTACACTCAAAAAGTTACTTAACTGTGCATATTCTTTGCCCTAGCTATACCGCTTATAGACCTATAGCCAAAAGACAACAAATAGGAAAAAGGTCCTTTACATCTAAAAATAATTTATAGCAATTCTTTTTATGGTGGCAAAAAAACCAAAAACTAAAAGAATTCCCATCCATTTAGGAATGACTAATTAAGTTATGGTATATGAATGTGATAGAATGCTACCATGCTGTAAGAAATGAGAAAACAGATTTCAAAAAGACATGGCAAGGCATGCGAACTCATTGAGAATGAAGTAAGCAGGACCAGAAGAACAATTTATACTCTAACATCAATATTACGAAAATGAACAATTTACAAGATTTTTATAAATTGATGAAGAGTGAAATGAGCGTTAAAACCAGGAGAACAATTTATATAACAACATTGTAAAAGCAATTCTGAAAGCTAGAAAAACTATGATCAATATATCAATGACCATCCATAACTCCTGAGGACCTATGATAAAATATTTTAACTACTTCCTGACAGAGAGGTGATGTCAGGTTCACAGTAAGACAGAAAGCAGTGATCACCTTATCTTTTGCCTATACTTCATGAAGTACATGTGTCTCTTGTTTGTAAAAATCTCCTTGTGGTGGCCCAAACTTGATTAGGACATTTGAATAAACTCTAATGAAATATAGCATAGTCTAGGCTACTTGGTATTAGCTCCCAAAGGGCCCATCTTCATATGAGATGTTACTAAGAAGTTTCAGCCAAGGATACATATTGATTTTTCAGAATCATTCTAGGAAAAGAACTTTTTTTTTCCTCTTCAAAATTACTAGGAGGTCTCTTAATTCCATTTCACATTTCTACTGCAATAATCATAGCTTTGGGCCAGTTGTAGGTTTTCATTTATTTTAATTTAAGGAATTTGCTGATGGGAAGTTTTTAACTTTCTATTTACTTTTACTTAGACCATTTACTTAGACCATTATGTCTCTGAATTCTATGAAAGGGTAGAATGTATTACTCAAGCTCTCCTGAACTGGATTGTTGGAAAAGACTGGTCAGAGACTTCTTAGGGTTCTTATCTCTGAGAACATCAACAACAGGCATCTGTTCTAGTGAATAACTCATGAGGTAAAGTCTCAAGACTTTCCTGGACCCTTACTTGCATCCAGATATATGGGAGGAAATACAAGATGAAGAAAGCCATGTTCTGGATGTTGCACTATCTGCAACCATTTATTGTTTAATTTCAGTCAGTCTTTTCTAGGAATCATGAAACTCTACCAAAGAATGATCTTGATCTACGGGGTGTCCCTAAAATCTGAACACATAGGAAATCTCATTAACATCTCATTGACCATTTCACCGAAGACTCTGTGTTGTTCAGCGACTTCTTTTTCTGGCGTGTGCTAAAGGAGAAGGTGTACTCAATGAAAATCACAGATGCAATGCACTTGATTGAATGCATAAAGAGTGGATGTACTAAAATTGATGGCAATGTGGAGTTATTACCTTGAGTTCACGTGAATCTTGCAGATGGTCAATCTTTGCATCACAAATGATGGAAATAATATTGAAGATGTCATATATTAATATTCCAATTAAATAAAATGTTGTTGGAAGGTTCATTCATTTCATTTCTTGAAAATGTGCATTTTTGCCTATGTGTCCAGACTTTAGGAACACCCTGTATGATAGAGGCCACAGGGACTGTTTTATACAAGTGTCAGGGTGCAGATAGGCCAATGTGATATCACCGCGCTAATGGCAAAAGTGTCTCTCCAAGGGTGACCTGACAATAGCAGAAAATTTCCGAGCATCTCTTTTAGAGCCATTTTGACTTTGGTTTTTCAGGCACACTCCTTAAGGGCTCACCAGAGTCACAAAGGGAAACAATCAATAATGTCTTAATTCTAGCAGTGGAATCACCTGATACTCCATCCCTCCTCCCTCACTAGCATAACATAGAAATGCCCTCACTAGCATAATACAGAAAAGTAGCAAAAGGCTACTCCTTGTTTTTAAAAGACTGTTTTAACAAAGGGCGTTTTAATCCTTACAGGCTAGGAACATTGTATCACAATTTGAAGAATTTTATTCTTTTGGAGTTCCCCAGAGTTGTGAGATTTCAAGGAATGGATTTTCTTAGAATTTTCTGTGGTAATAAGATTACTTAGTCACGTGAACAACAAGATGCAGGATTAGACACTTTCTTTGATCCCCATGACCTCTCAAATGTCTCCAAAATGAGAATTAGGCACAAGAGATTAAACATGTTCAATTTTCCAAACAGTCTAAGAAAAGCAAGACCTCTATCGCCTAATGAGGCAATAAAAGAACTGTCATTGGGAGATACGAAAACTTGCTTGTCCCTTCCTTGTCTGATCCTGGATGTAGCCCCTAGTTATATTCTTTTCCTACTTTATTAGTTTCCTCGAGGGAAAAATAACAAAAATACAAGAAGCTATTGAAATCCTACTGGGAATGAAAAAAAAATAGAACTACAAGAGACAGCATGGCAGAATTGCTACTTCTTCAAATTCACTTTAAAAAGTCTGTCTAATTATGCTGTTTTTCCTCTACCTACTATTACATGTGAAATGTGCACCTGTTCAAATTCAATGACAAAAAGGCCAAAAAAAGATGTTCATATAAAACAGTATGAGAAATCATTTACCCTACTACAAGTAGAATAATATAATTTCATATGTATGGGAAATTTTCTAAATATTGTAACAACCTTGCTCATTAAAAAAAAATTATAGACTTCAGGCATCTCATTCTCTTCCCCATAAAATGACATATTACTAAAAATCCATTTCCTTTCGTGGAATTAATGCTTCATCTATAATTTCCAGAAGTATATGAAAAGAGAGAAAAAAAAGATTTTTCTAACAAAGCAGGGGAAGAAAGTCACTGAAAATCAAAAGTAACAAAATCACATTTTCAATCATAGGATAGCTATAAAGAGATTACCACTAGAAAGAAAATATTTTCACCAACTAAAAAGTGCCCTTCTATTTAGCATAAAAGAAAACGTAATTCAACACTAAGTTCTGGATATCACTGGATTAATGCTAACAGGGCATAGAATCCTTTTATTGGTATCACTGCCTTCTGGCCCTTATTCTATGTCATTGTTCTTACTTTGTGCTTTTCAAATCCTAAACCCTTTGTGGATCCTTCTGACGAGAGTGTGCATAAGAAAATCTCTACCAAGTCCAGGCACCATTGCAGTCTCACTGAAGGTGGCTTAAACCATTTTAGCAATGGTAATGATATTTTTTTTGGAGGGAGGGTGTGAAACTTACATAATTTGCAAAAGTTAAAAAGATAACAGGCGCATGTTATACACTGGCAACAATAATCTATTTGTAAAGTCACTGACACTGTGGAACATCACAAATACTCCAGAGTGATTTGTGCTGATCCCATCCCTTTAAATTCCTCAGCTACAAAGTATACTTTATCCTCAGACAATACATATTGAATTCTGCAATGGTGTCTAGGATACAGCTACTTTTTGCTCACTCAAAATATTCTCAGGAATGAGCCCTAACCCAATGTGATGACGTCGATGACACATTATTCATTTTAGCACTGTAGTCTTGGAGAGAGCAACACGGCAACCCTGATACTTATAAAGAACAGCATCCCTTTGGTCCCAGCTCTGCCTCCTTCTCTCTGAAGAAGATTCCCCCTGATGTAAGCACTAGCTGGGAACATCAGAATCAGTATCATTTTCATTGGTCCTCAGCTCCACCATTCTTAGCCCTTCAGCTAAACAGATGATGAAAAACCTCAAGGGCAATCTGTGCCTACTGCTTGGTTTTAATAAAAAGCATGCAGCCAATTTCATATACCCATCACCCAAAAGACATCACTCATCAAAAAATTAAATGCAATTAATTTTTAAAGGTTAAAATACTGTCAAAATTCCAGCTTTAATAAGAACAAATAACTCGGGCATTTAAGGTAGGTTTTTTTTTCATGTAATGAAATAGCTCCATTTGTAAAACAGCCCAAGAGTGATGTAGACATCTGCAAATAAAAATTCAAGGATCTATCACAGGCGGAAATGTTATAGGAAGAGAATGCAAATGTTAACTTTATTTAGTGATATAACATAAACTTACCTACATAAGCCATTCTTGCACTTTAGATGAACTGTGTATATCACTCTAGTTACAAAAGGATTTTAAGATGCAAAATATTGTATCAATGCCACAATTACATGTTTCTAAACATATTTCCTTTATTATTTTGACCAACTGCTTTCCTGGCTTTTTATTAATTGTTCACAAAGTGTGCATTTGTAGACAAAACTTGAAGGAATTAAAGAAAAGATGCTAATGTAATGTAGAAACAGTTCCAGCACCAGAATCAGGCTGGATAAACTTTCTAGAAAGGCTGAGACTTTCTTCAGGGTTTTAAAGTCTGCCTATTGTCATATCCATCATCATTGGGTATTCCCTTTCAATACAGCAACACAGATCCACCTGAAAAAGTTCCTTAAAAGGAATATTTCATGGATTGAATTTAGTTTCTAAATTATCCACAAATGAATTCGTTCCTTCCTAAATGTTAATTTGTTGTTATATAATTTTGGGAACAGTACATAGGCTGAATGCCAATTTTCTTCTGCTGTTTTGGGCAATGGCGGTTCTAATTTTTTTAGCTAGTTGAGGGAAGTCACGTAGCAAAAGTGAGGAATGAGTGGTGAATAGACCGAGCGCTACACTGGTATCCATTACATGAGAAGAAAATATGAGGAAGGCTCTCAGCCTATTGGGTGGCATTCCTGACAGGGATTTATAGAAAGATATGGACAATGGTTACACAGGAAGGGCAGTCAGAGATGGATTTCATGTTCTATTACTGGAGGGAGTATCCACACTAATGACAGAGATACAGTGAAATATTGGAATCCTGGAGGTTCCAAGCTTGTTTGTAGTGAAAAGTGAAGGGATAACGTTTGCCTTCCTATATTGGTCTGAAATAGGAATTCTTGAGTAGCAAGCGGCTGGAGGGGAAGAAAGGGCATCACAAATCTCAGACATTTAATATACTTTCATTACAAAACATACTATGCAAAGTGAACAGCTAGTTTCTGGAAATACATAGAATAATGTCTGAAATCTCTAAATCTACACTTAAACAAACATAAATTTAAGAAAATTCAGTCATTTAGAATTTAATTATTTAATACTGAGTTCTAGACTTTGGCTTTTTAGAGGTCACATTAACTTTACTGCCAAAAATTGATCTTAATGATAAAATTGCATATCCATACTAGTGACTAAAAGAGTGGAGTTATAAAATTGATAAGCTCTTAACTACTACGATATGATGGCAAAGACAACAATTATGCAAGTAGAGAAATTAAAAACTATAGACAATGATTATTCCTTCACTTAATGCAAAATCTTCAAGGCAAAAAATGTACTTGACTTAAACTAGCGTTCAGTCTTGATTCTATATGATTCTATATTTATATTCTATAAAGTTGCCAATTGCACGTGAGTGAGACATTAGCTCTGAAGCTCCTGAGGTACTAGAGTAATAATGACCTCCAAGGACACAGGACCAAAGCTACAAATTGGCTTAACTGGCAGGAGTTTACTCAACGCACAAGGAGGGCTTGGGGGTGGCTGCGTGATGTAAAACAAGACTCTTTAAGGTTTTTCAGACATTTTAAAGCATGAATGGACTACAATTAAAAAAACAAACCTCATTTGCCTAATTACCATCTCTCTTGTACTTAAGAGTTTATACCATTTACTCTGTCTTATGCCTTATAAAGACCATAAAAATAAATAAATTTACGAAGACTATGTGTGATTGAAAAGCAGCAGAGTACAATCAAGACAAGGCTAGCTTTTGTGTCAGAAACAAAGTTTCAGGTCCTACTTCTGACACATACTGGCTATGTGACCCTGAGCAAGCCGCTTAACTTCTCATGCTTTGTGAAAGGCCTGCTCATCTCCCTTAGAAAAAGAGTTTATTTATTGGGAGCTACCTACACCAATGAAATCACAGGTTTAAACAAACAAAAAGCAAAAACTTAGTTTGACTAACCAATTTACTTGAGAACAATAAATGGAAAGAAACTATAGTCATCTTTTGATTTCATCTTCAGATACTTCATTTGATTATATTATGATTTGTACTATGATTGAGTGATGTGTGTTTTGTAGATAGGTATGAATTCTGTCAAGTAAAATAAGGCTTCTCTGCGAAAAAGAAGGAATTATTCTAATTTGTGGATTAAATATAGTGTAACCTCATATCCTACTTCAGTGTCTCGTTCTCATTATGGTTGGGGGTGATACTGAGTTCTCAAGGGCTATTCAAATGAGATGCAAGCTTCTGGCAGTCCTACCAAACTAGGAAGCCTTCATTGTGGGTTTGCGGACACTGCTATCTGAGAACCAGTCATCGCTCAATGTGGAGTCAGCACATCATCACTGTTTTTTAGCCACAGAAACTCATTAGATTAGTCACTAAAGTGAGAAGAGGATTCAACTTGTATTAGCAAAGAAGCTACCCACATGAATGAAAGCATGGATCCCTTCAAGTGCTGAAATGATGTGATTACTGTGAAGAACCCTCTAGGTCTCAGGCCAAGAACTAAATATCACCAACATTTATTTAAAATACTTTAATTTGCAATGATTTCAACATTTGTGCATACAGAAAATATATCAAATAACCAGAGAGGAACTAAACTGTTGGGAGAATTCCTAATATGTTTAGGTTGCCGGTTATTTGAGGAAATTTTTTTTGTATTTATTTTACATATCCATCATAATGCATTTTGGACAGTTCCATCTTTCACTATAAATCCTATCTCTGTCAATCAATATGCCAACATGTGTCATGTCTTAAGCAGCAACATACTATGATTCTCATGGTACTAAGAGCATGTGTTGTTGCTCTAACATTCCTAAGCATGCAACATGCTAGTAATCTGAGAATAAACCTGGTCAATAACACTCACTTTTTTATTGATATAATATGGGTCCAGGTCCTCCAAGGGCTCAGACACCATTCCGGGTGGAATGTCTCCATAAATAAATGGAAGGGATTTTCCAGCTTCCAAGTCACTATTTGGTTTTGGGCCATTTTCGTCGTCATCTTTCTTTTCTGGTTTTGGATTCTTAGCTTTCTCTTCTGCAATGCGTTGTTCAATAGCTGCAAGAGATTCTCTGGTGAAGTAGTTGAAGCTGTCAGGTCCTGGTGGTACAAGCACTGTTTGCTCCATCTTGTCATCCTGCACATTTTAATTACCATTTATTCTGCATAGGAAAGTGCTGAGAAAAACAAGAACACAAGTCTTCAGAATGACGGTTATGAGAAACAGCAATGATAGTAATTATAAAGGCTTGATGTTATCAGCTACAGATAATGGGGCAGCTAAGTGGTGCACTGGTCTTAGAATTAGGAACTTGAGTTCAAATTCAGCCTCAGACACTTCATTGCTATGTAACCCTGGCCAAGTCACTCATACACTATCTGCCTCAGTTTCCTCAACTGTAAAATGAGGATAATAATAGCTCTTACCTCCTAAGGCTACCGTGACAATTAAATGAGATAACATTTATAAAGCCCTTAGCATAGTGCCTGGCACAGAGCAAGAACCTAATAAATGTTTGTTTCCTTTCCCTTCCCTCCAATAGATAGGGGAAGGAAGGGAAATGATTCCATAGGATTTAATTGTTGCTGAGGATATTTTTTTAATTAAGTTTAAGTGTCTATTGGTTCTTGACACACCAGTTTTCTGGGCTAAATTTTAATAGGTTCTGATTTTTATCAAACCATAATTTTTATGGATTCAGGATATGGCCTCAAACAAAGAAGAGAATCTAATTATAGTTTCAACTGAAATAAATGAGGCTAATTTTAGTTGCAAAAAAACTGACTGCTTATGTGTTGTATGACACTGCTCTTTTTATCTTTGCAACCCACCTAGAGGAGGAAAATGGGCTCATGTAGAGACAGATCAAGTCAATAAAGAGAAAGTGGGAGAAGATAAAATCTGCATCTCTAGCTGGTTTGTCAGAATGCCTACAGCCAGCAGGGCTTGGTGGTGCATGCTTGTATGCCCTAGTACTGCAGAGGCTGATTACTTGAGTAGGAGAATTCTGAGCTATAGACAAACTCAGCTGATCTGGGGACCTCATTAAGTGTGGCACCAGTACGATAAGCCTTCAGGACTGAAGTACCATCAGTCTGCCTAAAGAGGAGTGAACTGGCCCAGGTAAGAAATGGAGCAGGTCAAAGGTTCCTTCTTGATCAGAGCAGACCAGGCTCATGAGTATCCACTGCACTTGTAACTTTGGTGAGCTAGGGAGACCTAGAGTTTTTAAAAAATGTCCACACTCAAACTGGTAGATGGGGTCTAGCACAGCCAGCCTTTACCAATGGTTTCATCTCCACAGCTAGACTAACTATGACCTCATCAACCCTGAATGTTGAGATGGTGTT
Organism: Phalanger gymnotis; assembly: GCA_028646595.1. Taxonomy (NCBI): domain Eukaryota; kingdom Metazoa; phylum Chordata; class Mammalia; order Diprotodontia; family Phalangeridae; genus Phalanger; species Phalanger gymnotis. The sequence goes on along the minus strand of CM053622.1, from coordinate 637,914,080 downwards.
TAAGATAACAGCTCACATTTCTACAGCATTTTAAGGTTTACTGTCTTCCTCACAACAACTTATGAAGTAGGTAATACATGAATTATTATCCTAATTTTTACAGATTAGGAAACCGAGTCTCAGAGAAGTTTAGCTACTTGCCTAAGGTTATGATCCCGTGATGCAGGTAGCCCAAGTATTATTAGCCCCATTCTGCAGATGTGGGAACTGCAGCTCAAAAAGTTAGCAACTTATATCAAGGTCATGAAGTAAAAAAGAGTCAAAGCTGAGACCTGGACATGAGCCTCTTAATTCTGAGTTCAATGCTTTTTTACATTATGTCTTGATTGTAGGTAATTAGCCATATTGACTGGTTTTGCTGTGCTGGTTTTATTTATTTGGCCACACAGATGCATAGCACAAGGTTGGGACAATTGCAAAAGGTGAAAATAATACAAGAGGACTAATTTAGAAAGAAAAGAATCCAGGGGTGGAGCCAGGATGGCAGCTGGAAAGCAGGGACTAGCGTGAGCTCCCTGCCAAGTCCCTCCAAAAACCTATAAAAATGGCTTTGAACCAATTCTAGAACTGTAGAACCCACAAATTAGCAGAAGGAAGCAGAGCTCTAACCCAGGACAGCCTGAATAGTCTCTGGGTAAGGTCTATCCTGCACGGAGCTGGGAT
>CM053622.1:637880235-637912917 GCA_028646595.1 Phalanger gymnotis | reverse complement strand
TGAGGGGGAATGAGTGAATCTTGCCCTCGTCAGATTTGACCTGAAGAGGAAATACCATATAGACTCAATTGGGTATCTTAACCCACAGGAAAGAATGAGGAAGAAGATAAAAAAGGGGGGATGATAGAAGAGAGGGCAGATGGGGGTGGAGGTAATCAAAAACAAACACTTTCGAAAAGGGACAGGGTCAAGGGAGAAAATTCAATAAACGGGGATAGGTTAGGAAGAAGAAAAATATAGTTAGTCTTTCACAACATGAGTATTGTGGAAGAGTTATACATAATGATACGCATGTGGCCCATGTTGAATTGCTTGACTTCTTAGGCAGGGTGGGTGGGAAGGGGAGAGGGGAGAGAATTTGGAACTCAGAGCTTTAAAAAATAGATGTTCAAAAACAAATACAAAAAAGTTTTTGCAGGCAACAAGAAAATAAGATACACAGGCAATGGGGTGTAGAAATTTATCTTGCCCTATAAGAAAGGAAGGGAAAGGGGCATTGGAGGGTAGTGGGGTGACAGATGCAAGGGCAGACTGAGGAACAGGGCAACCAGAATATGCGCTATCTTGGAGTGGGGGGAGGATAGAAATGGGGAGAAAATTTGTAATTCAAACTCCTGTGAAAATCAATGCTGAAAACTAAATATATTAAATAAAATTTATAAAAAAAGAAAAGAATCCAGAAGTTTGAAGGAAAAATAAAACAGAGGTTGGAGAGGGAAGGTGGATGGCATCAGTGTCAGGAGACTGTGGGATGGAGTCTCCTGTACCATGAAAGGTGAGCAGAATGAAACCACGGTGTCATAAACTCCTGGAGTTACCTTATCATCACTTGAGTTAGTCTTGGGTTCTTGAATATTTATGTCAAACATATTGGCCCATCAATCCATGATGTCATTGGAAGAATGTCTTGTAACAATTGGAGCATTTGTGTTTTCACTATGATGAGGTTATTGTGGATCTCTCTATGGTATTAAAAATACTATGGGGACCAGAGATCTCTGAGCTCTGAGCTCCACATTACAGAACTGAATCAGAGTTGATGCCAGCTGCCAGGTCCCAAGTGTATTGTTTTAAGGGACATTTAATCTGAGCTCATGTTTCACAGGTGCTACCGAGCCAAATCTTCACGGTGCCTAAGCTACTCTCATTCTGCAAGTTAGGCACCTTTAAAAGCTGCATTAACTCCTTCATACCATCAGGACATTATTCAGGGAATTGTTATTTCAGTTTAAGTTAATGCTACGATAGGCCTATAATATACCCCTGTAATATTTCAGAACCTTCTCTCCACTAGAATTTACAGCTGAAGTGTGTATTCTTTGGAGGAAAACAGGATGGAAAAGGGACCCTGGAACACCCAACAGGAGACAGAATCTCTGAGACACTTCAGCAAAATCTGCAACACTATATTCTTGGAGGAACTGCCACATTGCTACATCATCACTTTAGTGTGAATGTGATTTTAGAGTCCTGTAGCATCCCATTCCTCTCTCTAGCCAGCTGTAAAATATATACTTTAATAAATAACCTTTGGATACATAAGTTTTGTGCATTTCCTTTTCTGTTCCTTTGTGCATACATAGAGATTCCACATGTTCATCCATTTGGAGAGGAATTTGGCATCAAATGAAGGAATTAAAATGGGGAGGAGAAACTGAGCAAATCTCCTCCACAGTTTTGAATTTCTGGAACTCAGGGAGCATCCAACTGCTGCAGTATCTGCCCCTTATTTACACAGATAAGCCAGGTGGAGGTGATGAGGACCTGCCCCAGGGTAGTGAAAGCATCAGAGGATAAAGAGTTGGTTTATATGAGAAATGTTACTTTTTTCAGTTTGTAAACTTCTAATCATTTTCAAGTATTGTGTGCACATAAAACTTTTCAGAGCCAAAATTAATTTAATAAAATCTTTCCTTATAACAATTTGGAGGAATTAGGAAAAAAGCATCCTTAGATCAAAGGAGAATTTCCATTCAAAGGTAGGAGTATATTGAATCCATTTTACATTAAATTAAGATTTAAAGGAGTACCACATGGTAATTATTACATGAATTGCTATAATAGCTACTATGTGAACTGTGATTTTACTATTTGAAATAATTATATAATAACGCTTAAAATAATTATATAATAGTACTTAAGTATTAAATGAGTAAAAATAACCAATTTGAGTCAACTTTCTGTCAGGAACGGGTACTACTTACAAAACCAGTCTCTAATATATTTAACATTTAATAATATTATATGTTATATAAAATACATAAATCTATTAAATGATCAAAATATAATATTTAATAATATATGTATTCTACTATTTTGTCTAAAAATGGAAAAATTGGTAAGTTCCATTTCTCTCTTGAATGAGTCTCCAATTCTTTACTCTCATTGCCTTGCCACCTATTTGTTAACAACCAATAGCTTCCTAATAGGTCCTCCTTAAATGCAGATTTGTCTATTGACTGCTCTGACCATGCGGTTCCCCTACTCCATTAATGCCAATGGCTTCTTTTGACTTTAACATAAAATATTAACTCCTCTGTTTTGCTTTTAAAGCCCTATACAGCCAGGCACCAGCCTCTCTAGCCTCATTGGACATGGCCTTCCCTCCCTCCCTCTGTAATCTAGCCAAATGGTCCTTCTTTCCATTCTTCACACAGGGGGATGCCATCTCTGGTCTCAATGCCTTTGCACTGGCTGTCCCACATTCCTGGAATGCACTCTCTCTTTACTTCTGTTTTGCTTTAAGATTCCTCTCATGTATAACCTATCTTTTTCATGAAGCCTTTCCTGCTTCTCTCAACCACTTCTGAATAGGAATTATTTTATTCTTCGGATTTTTATCCCCAGGGACTACAAAAATATTTGACATGTATTAGGTGTGAACTTGTTGACTTATTGATTCCCATCCCCATTACTTCTTTCTTTAAACCATCTTTCATACAACTAGCAAAATAACCTTTCTCATAGATCTTGTCATGCCAGTCTTCACCTCAAAAATCTTTAATGGCTCCCTATTGCCTATTGAGTAAAGTTCAAATCTTTCCCCATTCTAGTCTTCAGTTGTATCTTATCCCCCAAATGCATCTTATCTAAAATTTGTATTTCCTCTAGTAAGTGTCATAGTGCTGTGACACATAGCTGTTATTTGTGAATGTTTTTTTGCTGATTGATTGAGGTCCATTTTCACCTTGAAGAAACACTCACTGTATTATCTGGAGAATTCAAATGGTTACCTGAGTTTAAGTGACAGCCAAGAAAACTAAGGACTAGAAAAATCTGTATGTTGAGGAAGTACTTTCAATTTCTTTGAAAGATTTGTGTAGATTATTTCTTTACTTTCACTGAAGTTCAACTCTGATACCTTATCATCACTTGAGTTAGTCTTGGGTTCTTGAATATTTATGTCGAACATATTGGCCCATCGACCCATGATATCATTGGAAGAATGTCTTGTAACAATAACTGTCATTTATATCACACTTTAAAGTTCAAAGTATTTACATACATTACCTCATTTGAGCATCATACAAATTCTATGAGGTTTCTACTATAATACTGTTGTCTACATTTTACAGGTAAAGAAACAAGCTCAGATAACCTAAGTGATTTGCTCAAACAGCACTCAGTGTCACAGGTTTGATATGAAACAAGATCTTTCTGACTCTGGGTTGATTAGAGACCATGGTGTTTCCATCCTGAGCAAAGAGCAAGAGCTCTTTGCACTAGATGGCTGCTAAAATCTTTTCCAATCTCAGATTTTCTAATTCTATAATCATATGATGGAAATGCTTTATATAATGATATTTATGAAATGAAATAATTTTGAATATGACTCGATGATTGGTGAAATATATTTCTCATTCCTGGAATATATATACATATATATATATATATATATATATACATATATATATAGTTTGGTTTTTTTGGCAGGGCAATTGGGGTTAAGTGACTTGCCCAAGGTCACACAGCTTGTAAATGTGTCAAGTGTCTGAGGCCGGATTTGAACTCAGGTACTCCTGACTCCAGGACTGGTGCTATGCTCATTGTGCCATCTAGCTGCCCCCAGAATATATTTTTACCTTTAGACAAATTTCTAGATTTGATTAGGGGAACAAGTTGCAGATTTGGTTTCTAGTCTGCTGGCTCTGAATTAATGCTGGGTATATTCTACAGAAAACTACATTGCACTTTTGTCAATGTACAAAGTAAATTTAAATTTTTTTTATTTAAGTGATAGGATGAGCAGTTCTTAAGAATATGGAAAGAAGACCCCAGCTTCTGTGATAAGAGCTCACTATTTGACAAAAACTGCTGGGAAAACTGGAAAATAGTATGGCAGAAACTAGGCATAGACCAATATCCTAGAATTGAAACAGTTCAAAGGAAATGCAGGATGCTCAAGTTTGGAATATCCGCCCCAAATGTTCACACAGAGTATTTGTGTCTAACCTGTGGTAGTGCATTCTGAGCTCATATTGGCTTGATCAGCCACAGTTGGACACACTGAATCTTGACTCAAACATAATGATATCATTTTTGGTCCTCTTCGAGAATGAAGGACAACAACCAACACTGTATACCAAAATAAAGTCAAAATGGCACATGATTTAGATATAAAGGCTGATACTAAAAGCAAATAAGGAGAGCAAGGAATAGTTTACCTGTCAGATTTATGGAGAATGGAATAATTTAGGACCAAACAAGAGACCGAGTACATTATTAAATACAAAATGGATAATTTTGATCACATTAAACTGAAACGTTTTTGTATGAACAAAGCCAGTGCAACCAAGGTTAGGAGGGAAGCAGAAAATTAGGAAGGAATTTTTACAACCAATGTCTCTGATAAAGGCCTCATTTCTAAAATATATAGAGAACTGAGTCAAATTTATAAGAATATAAGTCATTCTCCAATTGATAAGTTGTCAAAGCATATGATCAGGCAGTTTTCAGATGAAGAAATTAAAGTTATCTATAATCACATGAAAAAATTCTCTAATTCATTATTGATTAGAGAAATGCAAATCAAAATAGCTCTTAGGTACCATATCACACTTATCAAATTGGCTAGTTTGACAAAGCAGGAAAATGGTAAATGCTGGAGAAGATGTGGGAAAATTGGAACCCTAATGCATTGTTGGTGGAGTTGTGAACTGATCCAACCATTCTAGAGAGCAATTTGGAACTATCCCCAAAAGGCTATGAAAATGTGTGACCTAGGAATACAACTTCTACAGCTTTATACCAAAGAGATCATAAAAATGGGAAAAGGACCCACATATACAAAAATATTTATAGCAGCTCCTTTTGTGGTGGCCAAGAATTGGAATTTGGAGGGATGTCCATCAATTGGGAAATGGTTGAACAAGTTGTGGTATATGAATGTAATGTAATACTACTGTGCTATAAGAAATGATGAGCAAAAAAAATATGATGAGCAGGCAAATTTCAGAAAAACCTGGAAAGACGTATACGAACTGATGCTGAGTGAAGTGAGCAGAACCAGGAGAACATTGTGAGTAGTAGCAGCCATATTGTGCTATGACTGACTTTGATAGACTTAGCTCTTCTCAGCAATGCGAGGACCTAAGACAGCTCCAAAGGACTCATGATGGAAAATGCCATCCACATCCAGAGAAAGAGATTTGGAGTCTGAATGCAGATTAAAGCAGACTATTTACTCTATCTTTCTCTTTTGTTTTGTGTTTTCTTTCTTGTGTTTCCTCCCAATTGCTCTAATTCTTCTATACAACATGACCATTGTGAAAATATGTTTAATGGGAATGGGAATGTATCTATAGAGCCTATATCAGATTGCACACTATCTTGGAGAGGGGGGAGGGAGGCAGAGAAAATTTAAAACTTATGGAAGTGAATGTTGAAAACTAAAAATAAATAAATAATAAAAAAGAATATGGAAAGAGATCATCTTAATCAATTATATTATCAAGAAACATCTGACATAGGATTCTGTAGTATAATGCTAACAGCAGGGGAACAAGAGACAGATGTAGTATGTATCATCCCCACTACATATAGTTTTTCATAAATGTTTTCCTTCCCAGAGAAAATTTCATGCATAAGACTACTAGACCTGACAGGAAACGTTATTCAAGCCAAGGTTTCCCCTGCAGTAAGGAGGAGGCTATGAATGGTAAACCACATGGTTGTGGTTATCTTTGTAGTGCCCTTGGCATGCCTTTATTTGAGGTAAATTTACTTATTCATGGATTCTTGCATCTACCTGACATCGGACTTCGAAACCTCTCCAACCCACACTGAGGTAGAAGAGTTTGTACAGCTCAGCTTGGAGGATTCCATACTCAAGAGGGATGGCAATCCCTTTATATAAATACACTGTTTCACAGAATCATAGAAAAGTGATCTAGTCTATACCCTTAATTTTGTAAGATAAAGACGTGCTTAGTCTTATACAGAGCTTTATTTTAAGAAAACTGGCTTTAGTAAGTTGGTAACTATTGAATGGGCATGATCTTTTACACCAAAGCCTCTTGATTCTACCTTCCCAATATCTCTTATGTCCTTACCATATTCCTTATGCCATTGTCCTCATATAGATCTTCATCACAGATTTCTGAATTATTGCAACAACTTCCTTGCACATCTTCCTGCATCCATTCTTTTCTGGCCTCTAATCCAACCTTAAAATTGCCAAACTATTTTTCTGTATGCATACAATCTGGTTGGGTGGATCTTTTGCCTAAAGATAATTCAGCTGATCTAATTTCTTACCGAGCTAAGTTCCATATCCTTTATCTGGCCTTCAAGGCCTGACACAATCTTCCTGCACCCTATTTTTCCAGTTTGATCTTGTATCATTCCCCTCTGGGTACTCTATAATACAGCCACTGAAGCATTATCCCCTAAACAGATCCTGTGGCATAACCCTTCTACTTCTATGCCTTTGCTCAGGCTGTCCCATAGCTTACATATTCTTAGAATCCTAAAATACCACTGCTTCATTGATTCCCTCTTGTTAGTAACACCTTTATAGACTTAGACCTCTCCTAGTGGTAGCTAACATTTATATGAAGCTTTAAAGTTTTCAAAGTATAGTATCTCATTTTATCTCCACAGTCACCCTGTGAGCTAGGTATTATTATTTCTATTTTACAGATAAATTGAAGATCAGAGAAGTTAAATGACTTTTTCATGGTCATACAATTAATAAGTGTAAGGCAGGATTCAAATCTATGGTCTTCCTGACTCCAGGTCCAGTCACTTTCCCAGCATACCACACTTGTACCTCTCGGATATGTTTCTTACCTATTAGTTATTATAGTTGTCTATGTGTCTTAGCATGCATTTAGAGAATAAGTTTTTTTAAAGACAGGGACCATGTCTTTTATGCTTCATCCCACTCACCTAATGTCCTCAGCACCATGCTCTACACACAATAGACACTTAATAAATTAGTTTCATTGAACCGATTTGGATATAAGACTTTTCCATTGAGGGTCACAGATTAATATGAAAGTATCAATTAAACTTCACATGAGTAAAAGTCCCTTCTTTTAGTTTTTCTACATACATTAAAAATAAATCTTAGAGAGGCTGCTTGATGTAGTTCATGAAAAGCCAGCCTTGAGGTCAGGAATATCTGGGTTCCTGGCCTGCTTTTGATATATATTGGGTGCATGACTCTGGGCAAGTCTCAGTGTCCCAGGCATGTTTTTAAGGCTATAAATTGCAGAACAGATACTCATCTTCAGGGGTGGAATGAATTATCTCACTAGGAATTCCCTATACTGAAGACATCACAGGTCCAAATCAAAAAGATCCCAAACAAAACTTTTCTTATTGATAGTTTAAAATGAACTGGAAATATAAAATCCTACTTAGTAAATAAAATAAATAAGAAAAAATTAATTTGATATATTTCATTAAGAAAAAAGAGAATAAGAGGGGGATGCAAAGAAGGTAAAACCTATCTGAGAGAAAAAGAGGCATGCAAAGAGAAGAACGAACACAAGCACAAACACAGATACAGACTCACAAAAGGAGCAAGAGATAAACTGATTTTAGAGAAGAGACATAAAAAGAAAGATGTATGACAAGGTAGGCATGTTTTTTCTATATGTATTATGCATGTTACATCATATAGAATACAATAGATATAACAATATGAAATATGATATTAAAACATACATGTACATACATGCTCATACATGTGTATATACACATATGCATGCATTCATATACACACACATGTCGGTATGATGTAGTCACAAAGTAGCAGCTTCCTATTTTTGATTTATATCAATTAGAAAGAACAGGATCTCAAAGCAAGTCCTATAAATGTTAGTTGGTCAATTACTCAATATTAATGAACATCTTCTGCCCTAAGTAATAGTTACTATGAGCAGGGGAGGATATGAAGAAATATCACAGGCTCCACTCTCAAGGAGTTTACAATTTCATTAGCCAGACTAGAATAACATAGCAAAAAGGGCATTTGACTGGGAATTAGAAAATTGAGATTATAATCCTTTCTTTGATTACAATTATAAGATTATAATTCTCCGTCTTGATATGTGACCTCGAGTAAATCCTTTCACTTCTCTTTAAAGCACCATTTCTTCATATGTAAAATGGGGAGGTTAGAATAGATGATTTCTAAGAGGTCTTTTCTTACTAACATGAATCTGTGAAAACTAAACAACCAATTAAATAAATACAAAAATCTATCAATTGATCTGTGTGGTAGGAGCAACATCTTCCAGGGTGCTCATCATATACCCTAAAGCAAGCTACTTTTTTTCCTTAAAAGAAAAGGAAGCTATGCCCACAGCTTGATTTGTTCAGAAGGCCAAGGTTCAAACTGCTGACTTGGCTTCCTTCTTGCCTAAGGGCATAAAATGGCTGGTTCACAAAGGCGCAGGGCTTCTCAGATTCCAGAAGTATCCCATGGCAGAGTGAATCCCCATTTCCTGCTGACCACACCCTTTGCACCAATGCATTTCCACCCTATCCCAGCTGAGCATCTTTTCCATGCTATGGCTAAGTAAATCTCCTTCTTTGGAAGTCAAGTCAAAAAGCATTTATTAAGTGCCTACTAATGCTAGGCATTATGTTAAGTGCTATAAGGATTCAAAGAAAGGCAAAAAGCAGCTCTTGATCTCAAAGACTTTACAGGCTATTTGGGGGAGACAGCATACAGAAAACTATGTGTGGGTTATAGTGCATATGCAAAAAAATGTAAATATATATGTATAAATATATATGTATACATACATATGTGTGTTAACTTGGAGGTAATCTCAAAGGAAGGAGAATTAAGGAGGACTAGGAAAGGCTTCTTGCAGAAGGAGGAATTTTTAGCTAATTTGAAGGAATTCAGGGAAGCCAGGGTATGGAGATGAGGAAGCAGAGAAATGCAGACTTGTGGGTTGTGCTTGTCCTTCATTTTCCAAGAAGACCATGACATCAGGGAAATGATGACATGACTTGCAGTTGACTTTGCTTTGAGTGAGGGAGGGTTGTGCAAGGTCACCAGCCTCACTTTCTCCTCCAGAGCCATCTGGAGCCAGTGACTAGATACTCATCAGGATGGCTGGAGATGGTCCAGGATGCAATGGGAGACCCTGGCCCTTTTAGACTCAGGACTTTTCATGTACTCACTTAGAGTGAGGTAAAGCCCATTCAGTGAATAGGCCTCTTTAAGAAGTGAGTCAAGGGATGGCCCCTTTAATTAGAAATAAAGAAAAAAAAATCAAGCTGGGAGGGGAAGACCCTCAGTGTTTCTGTTCCAAAGAGAAACACTGACATTCATTCTAGGCCAGAAGGGCCAAAAATATAGCCGTTAAGTGTATCTTGTGGGGCAGTCAGCGGAAAATGCATGGAGTCAGGAGATGGGCTACATTGTGCAAGTAACAGCAAGTCCAGGGTCACTAGATTATAGAGTATGTAGAAGGTAGTGAGGTATAAGGAAAACAAAAAACCCAGAGGATTTTACACTTGATTCTGGATGTAATAGGGGAGCCACTGGATTTTATTGAGTAGAGGAGTTGACATGGCCAGACCTGGGCTTGTTAACGGTTAGACCATCTATCAGTGTCTCATTTCTTTCCAATCTTGCGACTGAACTTTCAGACTTGACTGAGTTAGGTCTAACCTACAACAAATGGCATAATCAATAAGTGTTATGAATTCAGAGGAAGAAGAGATCGCTGTATTCCATAACATACCACAGTTCTGTTCTGTACTGAGAGGCAAATAATAGTCCATAATAAAAGGCCAGAGGGAAGTGCTTCATAGCTTTGGGGGAGGGATAGTTCTATCACTACTGACATAAGTAATGATGCTATATGGAGTGATGGTTCTCCAAGTATGTTAGGTCTGTCAGGTCAAAACTCTTCATATTAATACTGAGCCGTTTTAATTTCTAATATGGTATACATCAACAGATATAACCTACACAAACAAAAATTTTCGGGATCCTCAATAATTCATTAGAGTGTAAAGAAGTCCTGAGACCCAAAAGTTTGAAGTGGTTACATGAGGACCCTGTGTACAAGGACAAATTTGGCCACATCGTCTTATTCAGGGGGAAGGAAAAGAATCATCTAAAGGTAGGGACTCTTGAAGTACCTACCTCACTATTTTTCTATATCCTAAAATATAGTGGTAATATGTTAAAACTTAAATTAATTGTGTTAAGAACCAAACTTTTTATTATGTAAGTGTTCAACTTATCTCTTTCTATTCCAGAAATTCACTCAAATTATAGGAAGGTAAATTTTGATGGCCAGAAGCTGCTCGCTTAACTTGGGGTTTACTGGCTAGATTTCTCTCTCTCTCTCTCTCTCTCTCTCTCTCTCTCTCTCTCTCTCTCTCTCTCTCTCTCTCTCTCCCTTTCACACACACACAAAACCTTAAACCCAGTTCACTCTGAGGCTCATAGATTGCACCACAATAGGTCCCTGCCCTAGCTCCACTTACAGGCTGTATTTTGGGCCCTCTTGCCTTAAAATGAATGTCAATGGTAACTGTTCCTCTTTGGAACAGCAACTCTGAGGGTCTTCTCCTCCCAGCTTGATTTATAAAAAATCTTTTTTCTAATTAAAGGGGCCATCCCTTGACTCACTTCTTAAAGAGGCCCATTCACTGAATGGGCGTTACCTTACTCTAAGTGAGTACATGAAAAGGCCTTAGCCTAAAAGGGCCAGGGTCTCCCACTGCATCCTGGGCCATCTCCAGTTCTCCTGATGAACATCAGGCCACTGCACCCAGATGGCTCTGCAGGAGAAAGTGAGGCTGGTGACCTTGCACAGCCCTCCCTCACTCAAATCAAAGTCAACTGCAAGTCATGTCATCGTTTCCCTGACGTCATGGTCCTCTTTGAAAACAAAGGACAAACACCACAAGGATGTGTATGTCCTTTCTTTATTTTGATATGCACAAATCTCTCTGACTATACTATATTTACAATACAGATGTTATCTTTATTTTCTGACAGAGCTGTGTGATTTACTGAAGAGAGCACTAGAATTGGAGCTAAGTGGAAAGGTAAATTCTAACCCTGGTATCAATAATTGTGAGCCACAAGATTTGAGTTAGTCACTCAACCTCTATACCTCTATTCTCTCGTGGATGAGACAGATTAATTATACTTACATTATCTACCTCAAAAGATTGTTGGAAAGAAAGCATTTTGTAAACTTCAAGGTAACTAGCCGGGCTCAGAGACAGGAACACCTGAGTTCAAATACAAACTCACAGATTTGCTAACTGTGAGACCCTGGGCAAGTCATTTAACATCTCTCTGCCTCGGTTTACTTATCTGTAAGGTGGAGATAATAATAGAACCTATTTCAAAAGGTTGTTGTGAGGCTAAAAAGAGATAATATTTATCAAGTATTTTACAAATCTTTAAAGCTCTATACAAATTCTAACTATTGTTATATAAAGCATTAACATAAATGTGATATTGTAACATCATACTTTATCTTGTTTGATTGAATTTAGATAGGAACAGTCCTGGGCATCCCCATCCTATTATTATTCTTATATGTTTGATTTTTTTTGTGGATTATTGTGTAGGAGAGATAACATGACTGTTTTTTGTAACTGAATGAAAGTTCTGGGATACAAATTCATCCTCCGTGGACTTAATGAAGGCTCTTCAGAACAGCTCCAGTGGCTGACAGGGAAATGGACATAATGCATTTTTCATCCTGGTCTCACCTAGTTTTGATTTCTTCGGCTAAATTCCTATATTTTTAAAGCTTTTCATTTATTTTGGAGATTTAGAGTATTTGGTATGTGGCTAGATTCGATTCACTAAAATATTGTTCTTTAATTCTTATGGATTAATATTATATCTGGGTGATTACAAGCAGCAGGTTTTTTTGTGATAATGCTACGGTTCTAGTAATTTTATTTATTGAAGTCTTGTATGATATTTTGAGATCTGTCCTTTATAGTATCTGAATTCATCATGTATTCATTTACATATGATAGAGATTAAGCTTCTGGGGTAAAATTCTTGATACTTTATTAAATCTTTTCAGGTATTTGATAGGTCCCAAATTTTTGGAAGACTACAATGATATATTGTACAATTTCTACCATTTCCTTGCATAATCTGCATTGGACTAGAAGTCTCTGCTCCTTAAGGGTAACTTTTCTATAATTTCTAGTGGCAAGAACAGCCTTGTACCACTATCATAAACTCCTCCTCTGTAAACGATTCACGTGACCCAATCATTTGTTTAACACCTTTTTGTAGACATACAGTTGGTTGCATTGATATGGCTGTCACCCATGGAGAACTTTTTGATTCTACAGTCTTGGATCTTAGCCATTTCAAAGCCTCCATCTGGAGGTAAGCCACTTTTAGCTAATTTCATAGGTGTAGTATTCTGTATCCTTATTTTGCTGTTGTTGTTCAGTCATTTAAGTCATATCTGATTCTTTGTCACCCCATTTGCGGTTTTCTTGGCAAAACACAGGAGTGGCTTGCCATTTTCTTCTCTAGCTCATTTTACAGATGTCAAATTGAGGCAAAGAGGGTTAAGCGAATTGCCCAGGGTCACACAGCTAGTAAATGTCTGAGGTGGGATTTGAACTCAGGTATTCCTGATTCCAGGTCTCATGATCTATCCACTGTGCCACCTAGCTACCTGTATCTCTTGTTAGCCTTGACTTTGGCTTAGTGAAAGGATGCCTCTTGTTTCCAGAATAATTTCTATAAAATTTTAACCGTTTATAATGTGCTTTGAGAATATCAGTCATTATTATTATTTTAGTAGTATTGGTATCATAAACACCAGTGTACTTACAATCTTCTCCCTCTTAAATACTTAGACTAAGTATAAGTTGGCAAGTAATAGAAGGACAAGTTGACAAAGAAAAAAAAAAGATTGCTGATACAGAAAAATCATAGATCCAAACACAGACACCCAAGTTAAATCCTGGTTCTGTTGAAAAAAAAAACAGTACTGTGACAACCCGAGCTACCCAGTAGTTTTCTGGTACAATGCCCACTGTAAGGGAGAAACCAAACAGACATCTGCCAACAAGGTTGCCAGACCCTTGTTGAGCTCCCTTACTATTCCAGGGATATAAACCATCTGGGCATGCTGCTTCGTGATACAACATTTCCAGTTCATTTCAGTGGTGTTCCTACCACCCACTTTCCAAAGAATGTCACTGCCAACAACTAGTAAAAATAACAAAGCAAAATGTTATTCTTACAGTTGTGGTCTCACATCTTTTTTTAAACACTTGAGAGAGAAGTCATTTTTATTTAGCATTTCAATTGCATATTCAAGACCGTGGTGCAATATATTATGCATTTCATAAGAAGTTTGAGAAGGATTGATTATATAAACCTTGATTTTATTTAGGCCTTTTAAAACACCAAAATGTAGTATTTTTTTTCTAAACTACAACTACACCACACACACACACACACACACACACACACACACACACACACATATCATCATGCTTTTTTGTCAACTCATATACTTGCCAACTTAGTATAAGTACTTAAGAGGAAGATTACAATCTAGTCTTTCATTAGATTAAAAATGTTTGGATAAAACTATTAGTACTAATACATATATTCATATTTGCTTATGTAAACCTACTGGTTATTTCTAAAGGATGAGCCAATTGGCAGAAAAGTGAAACACCCAGTCAATTAGCTGGCCGTTTGTCTATGCCACACCAAACAGCTGGTTTGACTAAAGTAAATTATAACCTCTATTATGGCAAGACTTGATTTAGATTATATACTGCACAATGTACTTTAGCAAAAAGGATACTGGTCTGGGAGTCCAAAGTCCTGGATTCGAATCTTAGCTCTTTTACTAATTAGCTATGTGATTTGAAGGAAGTAATTCAATCTCTATGAGTTCCAGTTTCTTCATCTTTAAAACGAAAATAATAACATTTGCCTCCTGTTGTAGGTGGGAGGAGTTCTTTCCTGATGTCAGGCAGGCAGGCAGCATTTATTTAGCATTTACTATAACAGATCTTTATTAAAGCCATTGTTATATTGATGTTATCTTTGTATGGAGGAAGGGCGTGGCCTAGTGGCTAGAGCATTGGTCTAGAATCAGGAAAACCTGAATTCAAATCCAACCTCAGATACATACTAGTTGTGTGAGCCTGGGAAAATCACTTTGCCTCAATTTCCTCAACTGTAAAATGGAAATAATAACAGTACCTACCCCCCAGAGTTGTTGTGAGGTTTAAAGGAGATAATATTTTTTAAAGCACTTATTCTCTTTCCTTCCCTTGTAGACTTCCAAGGCTTCCTCAATATTCCCATGTAAAAGCAGCCATACAGTGATTCAATTAGATCTCAGGTGCTCTTTGAGGGACAAGCGGCAGCAACTATAAGATCCTCCCCTCTCGGTGGCAGCCCCCAAAAGGGTCCATGACCATGATCCAGGTAATGGAGGTATATGGAAAGGTGGTTTGCCACCCACACAGCCATATTCCCATTTGTCCACGATGCAATTTCAGCCTACCACAATTCAATTCTTGGTCCGCATAGTCTGGATTGCCAGCATTACAAATTGCTGCAATGGCAATGGTAAGAACATAATTAATTAGCATAATTCAAAACTCAAGGTTGGCTGAACTGAAGCCACCATTAGAAAAGATAGCCCTAGAGTCATCCCCGTGGTGGATACATACAAGGAACACCTTTTATTTATGAGATTGGAGAACTAATACCACATGCCAACTAGAATAACCACCAATAGAAAGACTGCTTTGTGATATTTAAAAAGTCCAAGAGACATAGTTCCTGGGTAATAAATCTTTTTATGAATAATGCTAGCATATTACCAATAAAATGGGTCAGTGACACTCTTGCATGCCAAAGACAAATCATGGGTGTGGACTCGTAGTTTATTTGCCCTTGGAAGAGTGGGTGTTCTTGAGGACAACAACCAACACTGATTGGTTAACAATGAATGAGAAGAATGAAAATCACAATGAGAAATGGACCTATTCTGATGAGGAACTAGGGAGTGGGGAATGTAACTCTGATGTTGTCATTTACTTCCAAATCACCCCCAACCTTGGGGGAAATCTAGAAGAAGGATATATACCCCCAACCCAAGCCTAAGCAGAGCAAATTGGGCTGGGCGTTTTACCTTAGAGTAAATTTTTTGTAAGGCTAGGTGGGGTAGCAAAACCTAGATTGAGGAGATATTAATCCTATCTGCTATCAGTCCTGTTCTTCAGAGACTGAACCTTGAAACTAGGACTTTAAAAAAAGAACACTCTGGATGTCCATTGGTTATTAATAATTTCACTCAGTTTAAAGTATTAAATACAGTGTTAATCCTCAGTGCTATTTTTTTTTCAGACCATGAATGGATTCTACCTGGGCAAAATAATCCTTTGGGCCAGGTTTAATAAGAAAATGCTAGTTTTTCTTCATTTCATCTCAACTGCACCTCAAACTTTCTGTATGGGTTGAAGTAATTTACTCATCAGTAGAATTGTCTCAAATATGCAACAGATCATGGAATTTTATATCTTCCTAGATGGAATATGCTTTGAAAACACACACACACACACACACACACACACACACACAGAGTTTGAGCTAATACCCCTTAAACCAGGAATGACTGCTAGAAAATTCATTAATCAGGGTCCTGCTTATATTGTTAGAAAGAACAATAAATAGCTTAAATAATAGCCCTCACCTTCTGGAGATCTTTTGTTCCGTTAAAAAAAAAATCAATTGAGGATGTCCTCCTGGTATGAAAATGTAATTTCACATACTTTTAAAATGCAACCACATGTAATAAAATAGGGAAGCACCACTTGATACTAACAAATATTTTTATTTACAACAGGAGTATAAATATAAGCCTAATCATTGTTGTCTTAGGATGTAGAGGGACACAGCATCTTTATTAACACTACATCCATGTCTTTCACTTGATGCAAACATTTGATTGGTCCTTTGAGGTATTCTAAAATTCTGATTTAATGCATTTAGAAATCAAATTTTAAAAAATTTATTACTTATTTTATTTAATTTTATTACTTATTAATTTAATTTTATAACTGCTTTATAGTGGCTAGTTGTATGATAACTTTTTAAAAATCATTAAGCTTTTTGTTTTTCTAACACAATAATTTTCCTGCTATATCTCTCTTTGCAATACTCTCCCATCCATAAAACTAATTGTTAGAACAAAAGTCAAGGAAAAAATACCCAACATTGTAATCACATGTTGGTATATGTGGAATTCAACATCCATAGTATCTCACCCACACCATCTCAAGAGAAGAATGGTGTTTAATTATCTGTCCTTTTAATGTCCTCTTAAATGAATATTTAATCATCTAATATGAATTCAGATATCTTTTGGTTTTGTTTCAATTTACATTTTTATGTCACTGTGTAATATTGCTTTTTTGTTTTGTTTTTTTTGGTCTCTATCAGTTCATACAAATGTCCAGTGCTTTCTTCACATATGTATTTCCAGAAATCTAAACCAATTTCAAGATACCTTGTAGGTCATATTTGGCTTAGAACCCATAGCTCATAATCACAGATTGCTGCGTGTATTTTTTTTTAGTAGCCCTAACTAAAGGACACTTTGTTTTAAAATAAAATTAAAAAAAAACATTTGGACAAACTGGTTAACAGAATAAGTGATAAGAAAGACAGGTTGCCCCACCATCAGTGAAGGAGGGGACATAGTCATGGAACACATGTCAACTGGGAAGACAAATGGAGAGAAAACTCATGTCTCTGATGCTACTAAGCCACTAATGCTCCCTGGTGATATTATACCATTCCCTTCTGCTCTCTGCTGGGTATCTTTGCTGAGCAGCCACTGCTGTTCCCTGATGGGATATGGGTTTTCTGTTGCAATTCAGCTTCTTCCTCAAAGAAAGAAGAGTTTGTCAGCTCTTTAGAGTATAGCCCAAGGGCTATTTTAGCTCCTTTTTGATACATACCTCAATCAGCAGCACCTAGCCAGCTACCTAGAAAAGCCCTTTTGTATTTTAAGTCTCTATCTTTGAATTATTTTTATTGTGCTACCGCTTGGGTTTATCAACCTAAATTCTTATTTTACTTAGAGCTAAAATATTCCTTCCAATTACTGTCAAATGCCACGAAGCCCTGTGGTATAGGCAAATCTCAGGATGGAGTAGAAAAGACTGAAAGGGCTTGTGACTCTATACGCTTCTAGAAACCAAAGTAGCACTCTCTGTACTTGTTTACTATGTCTCTCTGAATTTGTCACATCTGTCCTTTCTTACAGTGAAGTCATCTCATTACATTCTTATACCATTATTTGTTCAATCATTCCACCATTAGTCAGCAACCACCTTTTTTCCATTTTTTTTTGCTATCACTAAAACTACTGCAATGAATATTTTTCATATATATGGCCTTTCTTACTCTATTTTTACCTCATTGGGTTACATATCTAGTAGTAAACTTACTGAGTCAACATATATTAGCAGTTAGTTACTTTTCTCCTGGCTACATTCTTTAAAACAATCATCGGAAGTCATGGTGGCTTGTCAACCTCAACACCAAAAGAGTTAGGGGGTTAGAACGAATGGAAGTTAAAGTTTCCTCAGTTCTGACCTTACAGCTGCAGTAGCTGAAAAAGAAGTTGACCAGGAGGCCAGATAGGCATTGACCTTTTTGTCCCGACTGAGGGCCTCCTGGGTTTAGAGGTAAGAGCAACATCGACTAGGCCAGAGGCATGAGCAGCCATGATGTAGCCAGGTAGAATTGTTAAGGCAGGGGGGCTGCTTCTTCCCATTCTCTACTCTCTCTTTCTACCTGCTGCACTGAGAAGGAAACAAAGGAGGAACTTCCATTTACCTCTCAGATTCTTCATTTCCTTCATCTGACTCTTCTCTGTCGTCCTCCTCCATTTCTATCTTTCTGTCACTCTACCTTTTCTTCTTCCTCCCTTTTTATGGGGTTTGTAAAAACCATCCTGTTTAATGACCAAAGCACTGGCTTAAAGTAGTTGGATAGAAACTCTACAAAGCCTAAAGAGTTAATGCCAATATTATTGCTGCATACTCTCATGGAGTCCAGGCATTTGTGCTGATGGTGTCACTTAAAGGTGGGTATAATGCAGCTATAAGTAGCAGCTGGGGGAAACAGTGCTGCTGTCAGCATCTGTTCTTATAGCTATGGGACGAATTAAAAAAAAAAAGCTCTCAATGTTTTCCTTTTGAAAAGAAAAAAAACAAAAACAAAAATAAACAGTGCTAGTATTTTAAAACAAGATAGAAATATCAGTATCTAAGTAACAGCTTCAATCACACATAATTTTGGAATAATTTTTGAACCTGCCTAGAGTTTTTAACACGGGGAAGGCAGCAGCCTTTGCATTTGTTTATCATTCTCCTTAAGCAAGATATATTTCTTTGTTCGTAGATTCTGAAAGCTGGAAAGATCATTAGAGGTTATTCATTCAAAGCCTAACCTGAATATAATTTTCATCTACAACATACCTGACACATGTACGTCTATCTTTTGCTTGAAGACCTTCATTGATGGGGAACCCACTACCTCATGTGGCAATCTCATTCCATTTTTGGACAACTAATTATTTGGAAATGTTCTAAATTTGCCTCTTTGTTAACTTTCACCCACTGCTCCTAGTTCTACACTTTGAGACTAAGCAGAACAAATACAATAACTCTTCCATATGATGGATCTTTAGATGCTTGAAGAAAGCTATCCTATTTCCCATATATTTTTTTCATTATAAACACCTACATTTCCTTCACCCAATTTTTGTATAGCATCATCTCAAGTCTCTTCACCATCCTGGTCATCTGGGCACTCTCCATTTTATCAATGTCCTTCCCAGAAGTAAACAGAATACTACAGCTGTATGACCAAACAGGAATACAGTGAAGTCATCACCTCTCTCATCCTGACAATTGTGTTTTTGTTATTGTTGCTTAAGATCACATCAGCTTCTTGGGGGTACTCCATTACACCACTGCCTCATATTGAGCTTGTAGTCCCCTAACTTCCTCAGATCATTTTTTCACATAAACCGTCTATTTGACTTTTGCAAGCAACAGTAGGATAGTCAGATATTTTGGGTTCCTTTACATTGTCATTTAAAAACTTGGTCTATCTATCTATCTATCTATCTATCTATCTATCTATCTATCGTTAAAGTCAAGAATTGATCCAGCTCTTTTGAACATATTCATATTAATAGGCTTGGTAGTAGAAAGCAAAAGGGAAGGAAAAAAAAAGAATGGCTAGGGTAAACTGACAGAGGATGTGAGATACTCTGATTTGTTTTGTGAAAGAAATCAATCTATGCAAAAGCACTTATTAAGTATCAAGAACTGTACTGTTTCAGCTGTTCAATCTCGGTGTCTTTGATATTTCAGAGATTTCTAATGTCCTCATTTACTCCTGAATTTGGAGGTAAAATGAGCTTATATGCCCATACCAAAAAAAAAAATTCACAGTCTCACAAAACTTCATTTTTCATAATGACACTAACTGCATAGCCCTGCTGAATCTTCCTTCAACTAAGCATATTTTGTTACAACTGGCTTGCCCATTCTGCCAACAACATCCATAATCTAGAGTTTTCATGACACAAAACCAAAATTCTCTTTTTTTAATGCAGGCCCATTTTTAAAGCTTATATAATTTTAAAATAGCTTTTGGTATGTTAAACAAATTAAACACCAAAATAATAATGGCCAGTATCTCTCCCGCATTCTTCCCACCTGTCAGGTTTCCCCTTGCCATATGCCCTTTTCTCATGTGGCTATTACAACGTGTCAACTATGAACCAGTAAAAGAGTTTATTTAAAGCCCAACTTCCTGAAGAGGAAATGCATTGTTCTGGATCCATTTCTGCTTTTCTGTTGCAATATGTCTCCAGATATCACATTTCTCAAAAACTGGAAATCTGTTCTTCATCTTAGCTTTAAGTCAGCTCAGTACTATTTGGCCATTTAAGTGGTTCAATGATCTATTTTATTATAAACTGGCAAATTAATTTTCAGTAAGGTCTAGAGCAAGGGTTCTTAACGTGGGGTCCATGGATCTCCAAGTTATCAGTGGATAGATTACTCTGATGGCAAAACAAGTTACATCTTTATTTTTATTAAACTCTAACTGAAATTGAGCATCTTATTCAACTAGAAATAGAGACAATAAAACATTATTTTTAGAAGGGGACTGTAGCTATTATAGACTGACAAAAAAAGTCCATGACACAAAAACTTTAGGAACCCCTGGATTAGAATATTTCTCAAGTCCCTCCCAGTTCTGAAATTCTCAGTCTAGAGGTAGAGTTTACACCTAATTTATTTTTTCTGACACTAAAGTTCTGGAAAAAAGCTGAAAGTTAAGCAAAATGGAAGAGGTATGAAGGAAAGAAGGAAGGAAGGAAGGAAGGAAGGAAGGAAGGAAGGAAGGAAGGAAGGAAGGAAGGAAGGAAGGAAGGAAGGAAGGAAGGAAGGAAAGGAAGGGAAGAATATACTTGGCCTAGGCATTCAGTCAGGCAGCAAGCATGTACTGATTGTCCACCATTCATTAATAAAAATAATCACATGCGCACACACTCACACATACACACAGACACATGGAGAGAGGAGGTGGGGGAGAGAGAGGAGGGAGAAGGGAGAGGGAGAGGGGGGGAGAGAAAGGGGAAAGAGGGAGGGGAACAGAGGGAAGGGAAGAGTAGGAGGGGGAGGGAGGAGAGAGAGAGAAAGAACTTTAACGTTTGTAATACACTTTCCTCTCTACAACCCTCTGAGGTAGGGAGTACATTTTAAAATTGAGGACAGTGAGTCTCAGAAACTAAAGCCCTACACCCACAATCACCCCATCTCCTGATTCCTTGGTCCAGCACTCTTTCCACACTGCCATGCTGTCTCTTACAAAGCATTTATGCTTAACACTAAGAGGAATACAGAGTTGTGGACTAATAATAATGGATGATGTATAAATAGTGCCTTAAGGTTCACAAAATACTTTACAGACATAATTTTGTTGGATCTCACAAGAATTCTATGAAGCCGGTGTCATTAATATCCTCATTTAAAGGTTAAGGAAACTGAGGCTGATAAACTATATGACTTATCCAGGGGTTACACAGCTGGAACGTGTCTAAGTTAGGTTTGAAATGCAGTTCTTTTTGACTCACTTCCAGTGTTTTATTCATTATCTCAGGAAGACTTAAGCTCCCAAAGGAGCTTAGAATATAATTGAGTAGATATTACTTGTAAACAAATAGCTATAATACGAAGCAGGAAAAAAATGTCCTAAGATGGACATCATAACATTTAATTACATTTTGCTTTTCAAAAATATCTCCATATAATTATTTTGATCCTTACACCAAGCCTATGAGGTAAGTACAGTAGATGTTATTCCAATTTTACAAATGAAAGAAGTGGGGGAACTAAGTAACTTCGAGGAATCCCAGTGAAGCAAGAGTTTCACTTCCCCACTGTTGGCAATCCTTCCTTTCCTTTTGTCACACTACTTGAAGCCTAATCAATCATAGATTCATTTAGGTTAATAAGCATTAATTTTTTTTAAAAAATGCAAACACACCTAGGAAATCTCTCATTCATAACTAAAGTGAGAATTATTTAATTCAGGTCACTTTCCTTCCAATGCCTAATTTCTTATACAGTATAATTTTTTATTACTTTATTTATTTTCAGTGTTCACCATTCACTTCCACAGGTTTTAAATATCTTCCCCCTACTTCCCACCTCAAGACAGCCTACAATCCAAAATAGGGTCTACACATACATTCCTATTAAACACATTTCCACATCAGTCATGTCATCCAATGCCTAATTTCAAGATAGCTGAGGCACTGTGAGTTCTGATATGGAAGGTAGGAGAAAAGGCAATTTTGTATAGTTTTCTCTGTAGTATAGATCTAGGTAAGGTACCAAAGTAAGTGTGTGTGTGTGTGTGTGTGTGTGTGTGTGTGTGTGTGTGGTGTTGTTGTTGTTGTTGTTGTTCTATTGTGTTGGGCTTGGAGGAAGAGGGAGGAAATTTTCAGCATGACAGTAGGGGAAACATGGAAAAAAGAGCAGAGGAGACCCTGCATTTAGAAAATGGAAACATACAAAGAAGTGGAAGAGACACCAGAGTTCATTTAGTCCTGCTTATACCTAAGTAGGAATCCTCTTTAAAAATAAGTTCCTAAGTTCTCATTCAAGTCCTTGAAAGTGGACAGTAATGGGGAATTCATTGCATACATGAAAGAAACCAATTACAATTTGAGATACCTCTAATTGTCCCTAGGAGGTCTCTTGGAAAGTCCTTTCAACCAATACTTCTATGAATTGTTTTGAGTCACTGGAACATCCTTATCACCTTTCTCAGGCTATATTCTGACTTGTCAATGTCTTTCTAAATATGTGCTGCCAAGAACTGAACATAATACCACAACTGTGGTCTGACTATGGCACAGGACAATCCTTTCTCTTGTTCTGGACACTATCATATTAATGCAGCCCAGGATCATGTTAGGCTTATAGCGGCCACTTCATACTGTTGATTCATGGTGAGTTTGCAATCTACTGCAATATCCAGGGTCTTTTTCAAATGAACTGTTGTGTAGCCCTAGCTGGTACCTAAATAACTGATATGGCAAACCCATATTTAGGGCTTTATTCTTGAGTAATATATGTAGAAGAATATTTATGCAACCATTATCTTGTGGAGTAAGACCAAGTGAAAGGAGCGGTGAAGGATGCATGTTGACTATGGATGTTGTAATGAGCAGCAGCTGCCGAAAGCAGTGGCAAGCAGACACTCATAAGTGGCAGGGAGGGGAATATGGCAGCAATGACTAGCCTCTGTGCCATGGGAAATGGGCTCTGGGCCGTCTTTGGTACACATGCCACATGGGTTGCTGATCCTTCATCTACAACATGAAAATGCCTCAGCCCAACTGACTCAGTTGATGATCTTTATTGTAGCCAATATCTTTATAAATGCAGATACGGGCACCTGAAAATATTTTATTGGACTTAGTGTCCTCAAAGGTTTTTAAGATTTTCAGCCTTTAATCACATACGGCATTTCTTGGCTCAAGTTTGGGGGATTTAGGAGGGGAAGGTTAACAGTGAAAGTATGAAAATATTTAAAGGAGAATACAGTCTGGTAGAAAGACCAAAGAGAAGCTGACTTGGAATTTGTTGTAGGGAAGAAGTGGCACACGGATCACCATCTTTTCCACTCTTTCCCAACTAGCCCAAGCCTTATAATATGCTGATAAAGAAGCAGCAAAAAAAAAAGAGCTGTCAATTAGATTTACTTAAAGAAATGCAGGGGGTTCATGAAAGCAATAGGAGATTAGGTTATTGCTACCAGAAACTATAGGGAGTTCGCTCTTAAGATGCCTGCACATATTGATCAATCCAGACTTTACAAGGAAATGGGACAAAGTACATCTGTGAAAGCTGCAAAAATTAGGCACCTGTTGATATCTAGAGCGACAAAATCAAGTAGCCAGAATTATACACCGGAAGCTTGCTACTCTTCATAAAGTGCCAGGTGACAAATCTCCACATTACAAATAGTAACTCCAAAAAACCCTAAAGAATAAAACAAATAAAAAATGGTATTGGAATCAAAGCATCATTATAGACACAAGTACTGCTTACAATCATCCAAACTTAACATAGAACACAAAAACTTAAGAATGATATTTTCAATAGATTTCACTGAACCAAATGTGCAGAACTCCTGAATTACATGAAATGAAATCTCTCAAAATACAGAGACCTAATGGATGAACTTAAAACTATGTGTGAACAAAATGAAGTCCCTTTGTTTTGTCTGCTACTGAAACTGTCTCAAATACATTTTCAATGATTCTACAGAAGATGACCTTGCATCCTGACTCTTTCATTAAGCTACAAGAATCAATTATTTTATCTGCCTCTTGAAAATGAAACATCAAAGACTCAGTAGAATGGCAGTTTGTATCGAGCCTGTCTCTAGCTGAATTGCATTAAACAAGATAAAACAAATGAAATAACAATAAGATGGTAAGAAGATTAACAGATAATATTGATGATAATAATAACAAACATCGATATAGTGTTTAAGCACTTTGCATACACTATCTCATTTGATATTCACAATGCCCATGTGAGATAGGTGCTGTTGTCATTGTTCCTATTTTATAGATGAAGAAACTGAAGCTAAGAGTTGCTAAGTCACTCAGTTAATAAATTCTAAGGCAGAATCAAAGCCAGGTCTTCTTGACTCCAAGTTGAGCATTCAGTCTATTCTGCCACAGTATCTTTGGGGATAATACAGGTAGTTCTCACCTCACCATAATTTCTTTCTACAATTCCCTACTCCCAGGAAGGGGAGGTCATAAATCCCAAAACCTTTTTCTGTTTGTACTAGAATAGGAAAGACTTTGAAATATAGACATAATATACACTAATGTGTTTTAGTAGGACCATGAATTGGTCTAATCATTTTGGAAAGCAGCTAGGAACTATTCTCCTCTACCAGTACCACCCCCCCCCCCAAAAAAAAATCACTAAACTGTGCTACCCATTGACCCAATGATACTATTATTAGAAATATACCACAAAGATAATAAAGAAAAAGGAAACTCTAAAATCTTTTTTGGGCCTAAACCCTCCATATTCTTAATTTTATATTACTATGAGGGGTACCACTATCCACAGGCTCACAGCCTCCCATGGTTCACTTAGGCTCACAACCTAGGTGGCATCCTTGACTCTTCATTCTCTCTCAACCTCAATATCCAATCTGTTGTCAATTGCTGTTTGTTTCTACCTTCACAATACCTTTTGTATACACCCCCTTTTCTCCTCTGATGCTGCCACTAATCTGGTTCAAACTCTTACCACCTCATGCCTGAATTAGTGTAATAGTCTTCTAGTTCATCTTCCTGCCTCAAGTCTCTTTGCCCTTAGGTCCTTCCTCCATTCACTTTTCAAAATGATTTTCCTAAAGTGCAAATTTGACCATTTTACGCCCCATTTTCAATCAATAGCAATGTCTCTATCGCTTCCAGCATCAAATATACAATCTTGTTTTCCATTTTATATCCCTTTAAACCTATTCTCTTCCCATCTTTTTAGTCTTCTTACATCTTCTTTTCCCCTCCTCCATATGTTCTGTGATACAACAACAATGGCTTCCTTGCCATTCCTTGAAATAAACATTCCATCTACTGACTTCAGTCATTTTTACTCCTGTCTCCCATGTTTAGAATATTCTTCCTCCTCATTACCACCTCTTGGCTTCACTGCCTTTCTTTGAGTTTCGGCTAAAATCTCACTTTCTGCAAGAAGTCTTGCATAATTCCCCTTAATGTTAGTGCCTTCCCTCTGTCGTCGTTTAATCATTTCAGTACTGACTGACTCTTTATGACTCCATTTGGGGTTTTCTTGACAAAGATACTGGAGTGGTTTGCCATTTCCTTCTTCGGCTCATTTTACAGATGAGGAAACTGAGTGCCCAGGGTCACAGAGCTAGTAAGTGGCTGACATCAGATTTGAACTCAGGAAGATAAGTTTTCCTGACTCCAGATCCCACACTCTATTCACTGTGCCACCTAGAAGCCCCTTTGTTAGTTATCTCCAAATTAGCTCACACATATTTTATTTGTACATAGTTTGCATGTTATTTCCCTTATTAGATGGTAAGCTCTCTGAAACATGGATTGTCTTTTACCTTTCTTTTTATCCCCAGCACTTAAAATAGTGTTTGGTCCATAGTAGTAAATGTTTAATAAATGTTTGTCAATCCTCTGACTTCTCAGTTATCTTGGAAACTATTTTTTGTCATTTTTATGGTGTAACAATATTCCACCATATTCATATATCATAGTTAGTTTAGCCATTCACCAATGGGTGGGTATCCTTAGTTTTGTTTTTCTTTCCTACTGAAAAAAGATTTTAGAGTTTCCTTTTTCTTTATTCTCTTTGGGGCATATTTCTAAAAATAGTATCACTGGGTCAATGGGTTGGCACAGTTTAGTGATTTCTTTTTTGGGGGGGTGGAGGGCAATAGTTCCAAACTGCTTTCCAAAATGATTAGACCAATTCATGGTCCCACTAAAACACATTAGTGTACATTGTGTCTATATTTCAAAGTTTTTTCTATTTTAATCCAAACACAAAAAGTTTTGGGATTTATGCCCCTTCCTGAGAGTAGGGAGTTGGTAGAAAGAAATTATGGATAAATCCATTTTGCTCTTTGTTCACAATAAACAACGTCTCAACTAAATTATTCTTGAAGCATCCCGGCTTGAAGCATTTCTTTTTGGATTTTCACCAAGGAGTGTTATTTTCTTCTCCAATCACTAGCTTCTCACTTTTTTGTACTAACTTATGCCTGAAGCCTTTATTCCTTCAAAGAAAAAGAAGGGATGGGGTTTAAGAGACCTGGGAAATGAAGTCACTACATTTGACAATGACTTTGAAACACTACTATTATTCCTCTAATATGCAGAAGGAATCAGATATGAGTCATTGTGATCATAGATCTGGAGCTGGATAGGACATTAGAGATCATCTATCTAGTTCAACCCCTTCATCTTCAAGATGAAGAGATTGAAGACCAGGAAGAATTTGGTCCAAGGTCCCAGAGGTACTATGATAGTGATGAGATTTGAAGTCAAGTCCCCTGCTTCAAGAGTCAAGAGAGATAGAACAATGCTTTGTTCTAATATGAGTTCTGTTTCTGGCTTTGAACACACACTAGTAAAGTAGGAAACTCTGGTATTTAAAGCTCTCTTTAAAAAGAATCTTCAAAGCCAAGATCAAGCACCATCCACTCAGTGAAACCTTCTCCAACCTCATATACAGTGATAACGATCTCTCCTTCTTCACTCCAGTAGCACTTATTGCTTTCTTACCTCTCTCCTCTCCCTCTTTTTCTTTTCCTGTCTCTGCCTCATTCTCTGTCTGTGTCTTTGTCATAAACACACACATCAGGGATCTGTGCTATATCCTGTGCTATTTAATGTGTTTACCAAATAACTTGGGTGAAAGCATAGAAGATATACTTTTCAAATTTCCATGTAATAGAGGGAACATGTGATGATTTGTCCTTCCTATTGGGTATGCAGAGATTTTCTTTAGTTGGCTCCAGTCCAACATGTGGACTTTTGGAAGTCCATGTCCAGACTTTTGTGACTGAGGGCTGATATTTTGTGATGGCAAAAAGAATTATTAGCTGAGTTGCTGGAAGGCTTGCTGACTTAGGAGTTGCTGGGCTAGAATGGAATATGCACACATAAGTAGTGATCTCTTTCTATTGGCCCCTTTTCTTCCTTGGTGCCTTAGAGTCAGGAGGACTACTTTGACCTACTGGATGGGGAAGGGGCAGCTGGCCACAATTCTCCATCTTACCACTCTGTGCACATGAGCACATATTGTTGCTTTTGTGCATGTGTTTATTCTTTCCTGACCTTAGGTGAATGAATATTTTAATATGGAAGTGCTCAGACAAACTGGTAAGAGTTCAGAAAATCCAGAGGCCCCTCAAGAATTCTCACCAGCAAACTGAATTGGTTTCAAAGTTGGTGGAGCTGTGTAGCAGTGGTCACTAGTAGCTGTAATTTATGGCAGAGGAAACACTATAGACAGATGTGGAAAGACTGTCCCATAAGTGACTAGAGGAGGTAGTAGTGGCTGCTAGAGAGCTGATAATAAAGGAAATACCTACAGAAGGAGGAAGAAAGACTGTCACCGGAGGACAATAGCAACATAGTTAGGGATCATAACTCCTTCTGATGAAGTGAAGTGCTGCCTATAGACTGAAGAAAGGAACTGATCTTTGGGGGTCCAGCAGAGATTTAACTAGAAGAATTTTATGAAAATTCCATGAAGAGAGGAAGGTCTCTTGCAGGGCCAAGAGTTGGAAGATCCTCCTTTACCACATTTGTTAACTACAACTACGACTCATTAAAATTGCATTTTAATTTTGAACCCATTCTCCTTGAGGATCTTGTGTGTGCAAAGCAGTGTGCAACCCAGTTTTGGAGGGATATTTTGTTTCAACTCTTCTTGCTTTTACCTTCTCAGCAAATCTCTTTTCTAGATTCTAATGAAGTTTGACTGGTTGATTGGTAATGGGAAGCACATTAAATGGAGGCTCAGGAGTTAAATTGCTAGAAGTCACAACCCTTCAAGGTTACCCTTAGACCCCTGAGAAGATAATGATCAATACTTTGGGTACTCCAACCCAAGGCTGCTACAGGCAGAAAACACAAAACACAGAAGAGCTAATTTGCTGAGAGGTAGAGTCTGGATCTAGAAAAACCTCAATACTTAGAACAATGGGTTCAGTCAAAGGAGATGGGATTTAGAAAGGTGTAAAGTTGTATGCTAAATTCCAAAAAGTCAACTTCCCAAATACATGACAAGGAAGCATGACTAGGCAAAATTTCATATGAAAAGGTAGTGAGTTATAGCCTCAATGAGTGGCAACCATATGACATGGCAATTAAAAAAAAAACTAATGCTGTTCTAGGTTTCATTAAGAAAGGGATAGTGTTCAGAATTCTGGCTAACCTCTGCCTTGTTTAGGTCACACGTGGAATACCATGTTTTGTTCTGGTTATCCTACACAATCAACTGGGAGCATATGCATAACAGGTCACCTAAGAGAGAACTAGAATACATGTCATAGTGCAATTGGATGAAGGAATTGGGTGTGTTTAGAGTAGAAAAAAGACTTAGGGGGTATATGATAGCCTTCTTCGAATATCTGGAAGATTTCATTTAGAAGAAGAATAATACTTCTTAAGTTTGACCCCAGGGAGCTTCTAGGAACAATGACGGGTGGAATTTGGAGAAAGACAGATGCAGAATTGATATAAGGAAAATTTAAAAAAAACACTTCCTAATAATTAGAACTTTCCAAAAACAGGAAGTAGTTATTTTTTCCTCATTGGGGGTATTCAAGTAGAGTATGGATGATCACTTTTGGGTGATGCTGTTAAAGAGATTTCTGTTCAGGTATGAACTGGACTAGATGGCTTCTGAGGTCCCTTTCAGCTTTTAGATTTTACAATCACTGTTATCTAAGTCCAGATGGTCAGGTATACCTTCATTCAAGCATCAATACACCAATACATTCCAAAACTGATAGAGATATAGATATAAATCTGGAATATTTTGTTCGACTTATAGGGAAATATTAATCAAGAACTAACTATACATAACATTTGTTTCCTGAAAGGAGTTATATAAAATAACAAGCTTTCTTAAAATTAATTTCTTTCGAAACATTATGTTCTATTTCAGGTAATAGTCTTTTACAGAATCATATTCAACACAGAAATAAAAGCAAAGGCACAGTTAATCTGTCTGATTTTTATAATTCTGCCTCATTAGCAATCATAAGAATGGAAGAGCATAAATTTGCACTACAAAACTGCCAAGTGAATGATGGGCGAGTTCTACTGTGCACAGTTTTACTGCAATGCACCCAATGCAGCAAATAGATGCAGTAGAGAAGCTGAAATTAAAATCATTTCTTTCCAGAACAGCAGCGTTCTGTCTCAGCTGAGACCAAAAGGGAGATTTTCCTTGGTCTGCAAAATTTACATTACTATTTGATATCAGTTCCTTTTAGTAGTAGTTATAAGAAAATGTATTTACTCCAGGAAACAGGATAGCCATTTTAGAAACCATAGACAGTCATATTGATCTTTTTCCATTACCTAACAACCAACAGAATGACATTATTCATGCTAGTGACTATATTAAACAAAGGGCTGGTTAACTTACTCTGCCTTTTCTTTGAGACGACAATGAGGTTCATTTTGAAAGTAGAAAATGGCTATAAAATCATCTGGTAAAAATAAAATCTGCACAAAACATTACTTATGGAACAAAGGAATAACCAAAGTGTGAAATTTACAGGTTTTATCTGGGTATTAGAAGGGTAATAAGTCCTGATAGGTGTTATATTTCTAAATTTTGCACAAGCTAAATCATGTTAATCTTCTTGCAATTCAAATAAGACTAGTGTCAATTCCTCCAGTTGTGAAATCAAATTCTAGATGGCTGGCAAGTTAAACTCAGTTCTAAGTTCCATAATGCTGTTGCTACAAATCTGTTGGTTCCCAGTTGCATATTCTTCATAATGATCCATGGCACATGGATAAATAAAAATTCTAAGCTCCAATCAATCACATAATTATCAACATTTATTGAGAACTTATCATATGCTTTGCATTGCCCTCCATGTGGCATACACAGTACAATATTAGACTTATCAAACAATCTTAGCATCTAATCAATCCAACGGAGTTGGACTAAATTGCAAGGACTAGGAACATTAAGCTTAAAATGTTTAAAACTGTTACCACCCAAGAAATAGAGGTTTTTCCTCTAAGGGACCATAACCTCAGGACTCTAATATTTTCTTTCTTCATTTTTTTTGGAGACAGCTTTCTTTTACAATGGAACAATACATACAATACATTTAGAATAGCCAGTCATTTAGGGTATAAAGTAGCCAGTCATTAATTTAGGGTACAAAATTTCATTTCTAAATTATTAAGATATTTTAGGTTGCAGCCTATATATAGGCAGGTAGTCTGTGAGCCCACAGATTTTTCCTGAACCAGCTTGCTTCAGTTATCCCAGAAATTATGTGTTTATACTCATTTTTTAAAAATTCAATTCTGTGGGAGAGATGGCTTCATCCTCACCCCCAAAAGAAAACAATATATACTGGAAAGGTCAGGGAAGGTTTCATGGAATAGTAGGGACTTGATTTAGACCTTCAAGAATAGATAAGAAAAAAAAATGCAGCATTGCAGGAAAGAAGAAAAGAAATAAACATTTATTAAATACCTACTATGTAGGCTTAACCTTGTTTGCTTCATTCCTCACTTATAAAATGAATTAGAGAAGGAAATGGCAAACCACTCCAGTATCTTTGCCAAGAAAATCCCAAGTGGTGTCATGAAGAGTTGGGCATGACTGAAATGACTGAACAGTAACAACAATGTGCCAGGCACTTTAGATATCTCATTTGATCCTCACAACAACCCTGGGAGGTAGGTATTATGACTAGTCACATTTTTACAGATGAGGAAACTGAGGCAGAAAGAAATTAAGTAACTTAAGTGACACAGTCACACAAATACTAAGTGTCTGAGACTAGGTTTGAACTCAGGTCTTCATGAGACTTAATGCTTTATCCACTTCACCACTTAGCTACCACCTTCCAGGCGGTCAGAGCAGCACGATCTGAAGCACAAAGGTAAAAACGAGCATGGGATCTTTGAGTGAGAAGACCGGTCTGAGTAAAATGGAGGGCTTGTGCTGGGAAGTACTGAATTATAAAACTGGTTCTATAAATAGGATGGAGCCAGGTTACAAGGACAATAGAAGCCAGGCTTAATGTTTAGACCTGATGCAATTAAACAATAAGTATTTTAGCCAAGGGAGTAGCCACAAGGAAGTGGCTTTTAGGCTACATTAATGGCATTTGGTGGTAGAGAAGGCTAGAATTAGGGAGACCAGCTAGGAAGTCATTTAAATAATCCAAGTTTCAGAAGGTGGTGAGGACCTAGACTAGAGAATGAAATAGAAGGGAAACATAGACAGTATAGATGTTGTAAAGAGAGAACTGATAGTTTATGAAGTTATCTTTTATATATTATTTAGAATTTCTTTTACTGCTAAATATTCACTATCTGATAACATAAAACTTGGCCATTCATTAACTATTACGTATTTTGGAATAGAAACAGATTCCCTTGGTGTCCAAGGAAAATGCTTATAGGTCAGAGTTGGAAAGAATGTGGAGAGGTCATTTGTTCCAAATTCTTACCTCCAGGAGAGTCAATGACAAGACTTTCATTCAGTTTGATTTAACAAAGTTCTGAGCTAGATATAAGGGATGCAAAAATGTAAAGGAAACAGTTCTTGTCCTTAAACAGCTTCCTTTCTACTGATAGCGGTGGGGTGGGACACAAAGGAGTAAAGAAGCAAGAAATATAAAATAATTTCAAGAGGAGGGCACACTGAAAAGTGAGGCAGCCAGGAAAGACCTCATGTAGGAGGTGGCATTGGAGCTGTGCTTTGAAGAATGAGAAGGATTCTAAGAGGTGAGCATGGAAAGACAATACAACCCCATAGAATGGCACAGAAGGAAATAAAATG
>CM053622.1:637866662-637879735 GCA_028646595.1 Phalanger gymnotis | reverse complement strand
TACAAAAGGCAAAGCAATGTCCAATGACACTAGAATTATAGATAGGGGACAATTTGTGAAGGGCTTTAAAAAATGATCTGAGGAGTTCCTATTTTATCTTAGAGACAAGAGGAAGTCACTAGAGCTGGTTGAATAGAAGAGTCACATGGTCAGATTTGCACCTAAGGAAAAATACTTTGGCAGCTGAGTATTGAGTGGATTAGACTGGTTGGGGAGACAGTGCAAAGAGAACAATTAGGAAGCTGTTGAAATAATCTAGATGAGAGGTGAAGACTTAAACTAAGAAACAAGGTAGAAATGACAAGATTTGGCAATTACAAATTGGCAATAACAATTGTTGGGAACAACAAATATGTGGAGTGTTGCAGAATAGGTAGGCCAGGATAATACTAAGGTTATAAACTTGACACACTGAAAACATGGTGATATTTTGATATAAACAAGGAATTTTGGGGAGGCAAGGTTTAGGGAGAAAGATAATGCATTAAATCTTTTAACTGACAGCACAAACTCAAGGACCATTACCATTCCGTTCCTCAACCTCTCCAGCTTATTAACGTTCTTTCTAAAAGGAGACATCAAAAGCTGAGCCCAATATTCCAAATACTGTCTGCTTAAGGCAGGGAATAAAATAGGACTATTACTTTTCTTATTCTTGGAAATTACATCTTTTTTTTTTTACTGTAGTCAAAAAGCTAATTTGTGTTTATGATGACGTTTTCACACTGTTTACTCACTTTGAGTTTGAAGTCTACTGAAATACTTAGACCTTTTCCCAGCTACCTGTTGACTAATTAGGTTGCCACCATTTTGTGCTTATGAGGTCAGTTTTTTTTTTAAACCCAAGAACCATTTATCCTTATGAATTTCATTGTATTAGATTTGGCCCAGTGTTATGGCTGGTTAAGATTTTTGCTTGAATGCTGACTAAAATGTCATCTGATATTTCAGCCAAGCCACCCAGTGCTATACCATTAGCCAGTTTAGTAAGCATACTATCTTTGTGGAGGTCACTGATAACAGCACTGGGCTGAATAGAAATCACTAGCTCACTTCACTAGAGACCCCCTACTTTGTCACTGAAACATTAATGCATACACTTTGAGTCCATCCAGCCATTCAACAACTTCTGAATCTAATTAACAGCTAATGTCTAGGCTCTATCTCATCGTGCATGGGAGTAGATAGTGACTCTACTCTGTAATCTGCCTTGGTTATTTGCTTTGATATCAATCCTAATTAAATGTTTTACTACTTGATTTATAGGTACCATTTAATCCGTTGGTACAGATTTCACTGAGTGGGTTTCCTGAGTCTTTAAAAAAATATAACGACATTCAAGCTTCTGATTTGATATAATATATATCCTTTTTATCCTTCATAGGTCATTAATGTGATTATTGTGCATATATATTTTGCTCAGCAAAATAAAACATTAACAATAAAGATAATCCATTGAGATATTTTCAGCAGAGTTTAGGGGTTTATTTTTGGCTTTTGTTTCTATTGATTTAAACGAAGCTTTATACAACAGCCATATATTGTTGTGGCCAGGACATTTGCTTGCTATCTCCTTTGCTAGTGTATACTAACTATATTGCTAGTGTACCACATTCCTGTTCTAAAATAATTGGGGCCATTTGGTGATAAGCCTACAAAAACAGCCATTTTTGACAATGGAACTGTGGAGTTTGGGTAATTAGTAGACTCTAGTATAATCTATGGGAAGCTTAACAGGTAATTACAATCATCTAATAGAAATGATTACTTTATCCTCCTCTTTCCTTCTTTTTTGTTTCCAAGAAGGGATAACTCCACTTCCATGTCTTATAAAGGTCTCATTTTCTTTCCCTTTTCCAGCGAAGCAAATAGGTTTATGCTAAAAATATACATGGTCATTAAAGATGTCATGGTTGGGCTGCAGGAGAAAACATTTAGCAACTGAAAAAGCTGGTCATAAAGCAAACACCATTAAAAGTGAGTAAAGTGAAAATGATGTCCAGGGATGGAAGAAGCATTCCAGTACATCTGGAATGTTCTCAAATTTCAAAGATTTAAAATGCACTCAGATTTCCAAAGTCTGAAAGATTCCATGACATAGCAGCTCTTCTGAACTGAAGAGAAGTCCTGTTGTGACTTAGCCAGAGCATTTCTAAACAGTAACATTGCTGAAAACTTCCCTGATAGAGACCTGGCCACAATCAAATAGGTTTTCCTCTCTTCTTTTCTTGAGTCTAATCAGGACTCCAATCAGTTGTGCTCCAATCAGATGCTTTAAATTGTAAATAGCCAATAGTCACTGAAAGGGCAGCAATAAGCAAAGATAGAAAAGATAAGTAAAAAGGGAGAGTGAAACAGTACCAAGAGAAAAGTACTTCCATTAAAAGGGAAATCCTAAAAGTTTGAACCTGGTCAAAGTTGGAAGAACAGTGGATGGTTGGTGGTTCAGTAGTTACAGTAGAAAAGGACTGTTCGTGACCCTGTTTGGAGTTTTCTTGGCAAAGATACCAAAGTGGTTTGCTATTGCCTTCTCTAGCTTATTTTACAGATGAGGAAACTGAGGCAAACAGGGTTAAGTGACTTGCCCAGGGTCACATAGCTAGCATGTGTCTGAGGCTACATTTGAACTCAGGTCTTCCTGATCCCAAGTCTGGTGCTCTATCCACTGCAACAGGGAACAGGCTATAGGTAAAGGAATACCACAAAATAGCTATTGAAAGTGGGTTCTTAGAAGAAAGGAAACTGGAAAGTAACATGAGATTCAATATAGAGATTCATTCATTTTACAAACATTTACTGAGTCCCTATTTTAAATTTCTATGGGAAATACAAAGATGATAGGATTTAGAGTTAGGAGTGACTTAACTAGTTCAGCCCTCACAATTTATAGATGAGAAACTGAAGCTCAGAAAAGTTGTGACTTTTTCATGATCACACAGACAATAAAAGCAGTAAAGCTAGAATTAAACTTAGGTCCTTTGACATCAAATACAAGCCATGACCCCTTACATAAGTTGCTCTATAGGTAGAGTCATTGTCACTGTCATGGACTTTAAAGAGGTTCTGGTAAGGGAGATAACATGTTAAACAAAGAACTACATAGTCAAGAAATCCTTGACTATACCTATTTATTATAAAAATTTTGTTTCTCTTTTCTCTACCCCACCTTCCCCTTGCTTCACCTTTGGGGTAAGGTGGGAAGAAGAGAAAATAGATTTTTTTCTAAAGAGAGCAGTGTGGGTGGAGAGGTGCCATAAATGTGAAATGGGAGTCATCTGTAATAATAAATATAAAACCCAAAATATTTCAATAAATCTCTTAAGTAAAGAGCTACATTAACAAATAAAACAAAATTCTGGCAATATCATTTCAAGATTTTTGTCTGATTCTATAGCTTTTAAGCAATGTACAAAAAATGGATGATTCTTGCCCTGTTATTTTAACTGTTAATTAAATGCTAATTAATTAATTAGATTTAAATGTTAATTTAAGTGTTTAAATATCTAATGTTATTTTTTAATAGTAAAAATGAAATGCAGAAAAATAGTAAATAAAGCATGAAACTCTAAGACCATGCCTAGTGAAAAAAAATGGCAGGAATTGATTTCTCATACTTACTTTGTGTTCCCATGGTGTTTGCAAAAGCACAGCAACACTGAGCATGTACATAGTAGGTATTTGATGGACTGAGACAGAGAAAGCCTGAAGTGCTATGAAGTGGGGTCCATACAACAGATAATTAACTTAGGACAAATCTTCAATAAGAGAAAAGTTGTAAGGAGGAGGGGGAAGAGAGAGACAGAGAGAGAGAGAGACAGAGAGAGAGAGACAGAGAGACAGAGACAGAAAGAGAGTGAGAGAGACAGAGACAGACAGAGAAGAAAAAGGGAGAGGGGGGGGAGGGGGAAGAGGAAGAGAGGGAGAGAGGAAGAAAGTAAGGAAGGGGGAAAGAGAGAAAAAAAAGAAAGGAAGGAAGAACAAGAGATTGAAAACAAACAATGGCTTAATTTGCATTTGTGTCTTTCCTCTGAACAAACCTGGGAGAGGGGTGGGAGGTGGAGGTGGATTGTTCAAGTGTTATTGTTCCATTTTACAAGTGTAACAACATAAGTGGTGAGACCCATATGTAGAAAAAGGCCCACATGTGGCAAGGGGCCTGTTGTGTGGCTCAAAGAAGAGAGGCAGAATCTCTATCCTCTTCTCCCTCCATCCTTCTCTACCCTCTGAAGGGAGATTTTCATTCCTGTCAGGAGAAGAAGCAGGAGATTGAAGGCCACTACTCTGCTCTCCACTGAGAGAGGAGGAACTAGGCTAAAAGTATATCTGTCTGAGCCTTTAAATATTATTTGTGTCCTC
This sequence comes from Phalanger gymnotis, assembly GCA_028646595.1. NCBI lineage: Eukaryota > Metazoa > Chordata > Mammalia > Diprotodontia > Phalangeridae > Phalanger > Phalanger gymnotis. Next base: position 637,875,379 of record CM053622.1, on the reverse strand, counting down.
TAGGGGACATGATCTGGTTCCAGCTAACTTTTGACCACCTTGTCATTTTAGGGGGAAGAGGGACCCCAAACTCCATATTCAAGGCTTGACTCCTTTCCCACCTAATACCAATTCCTTAATGAACACACATAACGAATAGCAAAGAAACCCATTTAGTTAAATCATAACAAAACAGAAACCAGAGGAGGTATACATAGGATTCTCAATAGGAGAATATATACCAGACACAGAATGAAGGAGTTGTCCTTTTGGGAGCAAGATAACTCAGCTCAACTGAATGTCCATGATCTTACTGAAGGGGAAACTCCCCTAAGTCTCTGGAGTGGCAAGCTGGGAAAATGGGACATGATGGAGAATGCCTAATCTAATATCTATCCAGTCATTTCCTTCGGCAACCTGAAGTGGTCCATCTTCTCTTGTGAAGCTGGAACCCCGGAATGCCCAAATAACGAGTACCCAAAGGGAGACCGCTGAGAACTGAAGATTTTGCCTCTCACCTATTCTGCTCCACCTCTCACGCAGGGCAGAGCCTTCATCTCCACCAACAAGGAGAGAGTCCTATACCAATAGGCTTTGGGGCAGGGGTTACACAAATAATGGGCACTTGTTGGTGGTCATATAAGTGGAGTTGGAGATAGGTCTTGAAAACAGGTCTCCTGATTTTAAGTTTAAGGCCCTTTTCCTTACATTGTACTATCCCAAAACAAGATTGTCTTAAAAAAAAGTTTTCAATCTCTTCTCTTTCTTAAATGATTCTGAAGTAAAAGATATACAATCAGTAGAAACTTGATATGGAAAAGATAAGGACTTCCTATATTTGTAGAACATTTTAGAATAGTATTTTTATAGAAACTCTAAGCTACTAAAGCTTAAAACTGTATCAAGACTTTTGGACACTTTATATGATGCTTTTCTCACAACCATCCTGATAGGGAGGTAGTGCAAATATTATCATCTTCCACCTAGGAAAATGAGTTTAGGCAAATTGCCCATGCTCACACAGTTACTGAATAAAATAGGTAGGATTCAAAAGCCTCTTACAACAAATCCAGCATTCCTTCTATTTGGCCATGCTGCAACCCAACAAAAGAACAACGTACAGATGGATAGATGACATACTCAGTTATAGTTTTATCAATTTAAAATTTACAGGGATACTACATCTGCATGGCTGTTCTTCTCTTACCTCTGAATTAAAAAGTTAAATCTTTAAAGAACGAAATTTACTAGAAGTTGCAAAGAGATCAACTTTGCCTTCATATGAGAAAAAAAATTCTAAAGACTAGAGCTATTCAAAGGTGAAATAGGAAGCCTAAGGAGATCTATCTCTTTAAACAAAGGTCTTTAAGCAAAGCTTGGATGGCCACTTGTCTGATATGTTATAATAAGAATTCTGGTTCAGTCATGAATTGGCCTAGATAGCCACTAAGCTCCCTTCCAACACTGAGATTCTGTAATTCTGTATATCTAGCGCCAAATAAACAGATTGGCTTTTAAAGGAATAACATGACAAAGGCTCCCAGCACGTTAAAAAGACTTTCTGAGTCCAGGAAAGAGAGGAATGGGAAGGTGTGGAGAGCCATACTCTCTCTTAAAATTCTTATTTCTAACATTTTAGAAAGGATAAGATTTTGTCTAGGGCTTTAACTCTGCTGACCACTATATTCATCTTGATGCAGAGCTGCATACTTCCTCTCAAAATAGCTACATACACCTACCTGAAAAAGTCTTTGTCGAAAATATTTCATAGAGAAGATCTAGGTTCAAGTTATCCACAAAACTGACATTCTTTTCCAGAATGTTAATTATTGCATAAACTTGGGCACCATAACAATTTCCTTCTGCTGTTATGGACCAGTGTGGCTTTAATAACTTTTAACTCGTGAGGATCAGTAAAGAAGTAAGATTGAGAGAGAACCAATGGACTGCCCTCAGGCTCCAGTGGTATTTATGTGATGAATTTATGAATGAAAACGCAATGTCAAGAGAATGTGAGAAAAGCCGCTAGCATGATGTCAGGACCTCCTCTGGTGCCTTTACGGGACTGTATGGGCAAGAATAGCACAAGATAGGAAGGCAAGGATGGGATGGAATATGTAATGTTGGAGGGCATGTCCACATCGGTAACATCATAGCTCCACTGGAACATTGAAGTACTAAAGTAGCTCTGTTTGAGATATCATCTTAACCTAGTCTACAAGAATGACCACATATTAAACTTATAACTTGGGCCACAAATCCCATTTGTATTGGACTCTGTCGGTGGAGATTGATTACTCGATTGTTAATTAATTACTCAATCAATAATTAATTACTCAATTACACTGAGTGAGGGGCAAAGGTGGGGAGAAAACAGAGATCTTTTTGCTTCTGATTTCTGACTTGACTCTTTAGGTCACTGAAAAGACTTTCTCTGGGAAGAAGTTGACAAGCTTGAGATGCTGTCCTTCTATATGTTGTTTTCTTCCCAGAGTCTCTCTCCCTTCAAGGAAGAGTCTAGAGTCTCACGTCTTCTCTCTCAGAGCTGGAAGCCAGAATAGGATCTCGCTTCTCCCAAGGTCTTACCAAATCTGCCCCTCACTCAGGGGCAGAGCATTGAATAATAAATCTCCACCAATGAGGATAATCCCATGCGAATGGCCCTTTGAGCCAAGAGTTACAAACTATTGATAAAAAATCAATGTCTACATCTTTTTTTTACTTCAAAATGTTCCAACAGTTCAATCATTTCAGCAAAGAGAGGAGAAAGAGAGGAGGAAGAGGGGAGCAATTACTTGTTCTCAGCAGTTTATCACTCCAATAAGCAATAGATTGAGTCGACATTTCACCTTTCAACTATTACACGTTTCTACAGGCTCTAGTAGAATCTGCCGCTTGAACAGTATTTTGTCTTCCTATCAAAATGAATGGTGACTTTTTATTTTTAAATGGGAGCAACTTATGGCATTCGAGGAACTGCAGTATAACTGACACTCTAAAAGCTGCTCAACCTGATATTTCACTCTTCTTTTTATAAAGATATGTTCTTTGTTTCTGAACGTTTTTGTTTTATTTTTAGATGAAGAGGAAGATTTTCATGCAAGTTAATTTCTTGGTATGATTTTTTTAAATGGGCATGTTGTCGACATGCAAGGAGATGTAACAGAGGGGTTGGCTATCGATATTGTGTGCGCTGAACTAATTTGTAACACTTTTGAGCAAGTGTGGAGAACTTTGGTCCTTATTGAGATTTCAACTAATGTTAGGATGTATTTGTCTTGGCCGCTGAATGTCTGAGAATAATATTCCTACAGGATATCCTGATCAGAGAAAAGTTTTGAACAGTGGTTAGTCCAACTAATTATAAATTCAAAGGGCAGCCGTAACACTCTGAAACCCAAGTTTCAGTGAACTTAATGTGTAGCAAGTATGATTTAACTTGAGAACCTACTGAAGCTTCTCTACCATTTTTAGTCTCTGTCTTGGTCCCTCTATCTCACTCTTTGAGTGTGTGTGTGTGTGTGTGTGTGTCTGTCTGTCTTTCTTGTCCTCATTCCCCCTACTTCCCCAGCAATGGAATGGGCAGCAAAAGGCTGCCTCATTGATTAGCTATGTGACCTTCATGAAAACATTACTCTCTGGGGTTAACTTTTCTAGCTGCAAAGCAGGGGCAATAATGCTGAATAAGAGTTTTACAAGTCACACTTTGAACAAACAGAATGAACATCTCAGTCCTTAAAATAAATTATTCACATCCTGGAGCCCCATTCTAATACAACTATGTCAACATGGCCTAGTCTATAATGTCTAAGAAATAATTACATATAGGAGATACTCTGGCGCAGGTGCAACTCCTCAGTTGCCCAGCTGCCTTACAGGCCATGACTAGAGATAACTCAACACATTTCTCTCTCTTTCTTAGTATCCCAAAGTTCCACCTCTAAGTAAAGAGATGGAGGGTTTCTTATTAGATTGTCCTATAGCTTTCTGGATGCTCCACTCCTAGCATGAAGCCAAAGTAACCAATATCAACTGACAAATAGTCAGTCGTTTTTTGTTGTTGATTTTCAGCCGTGGGGTTTGTTTGTTTGGGGTTTGGGTTTTTTTTTTTGGTCTAAGTGTCTGGGCAGGATTTCCTGGGTGACAAGTTGGTCTATCACTCTGTGCTAGGCTACCATTTTGCTTACCACCAATCAACTGCTTGATACATTCCATTTAATTCTCCAATACTTTGTAATTAATTATGTCACTCCTTATACCTATCCTTCTTATAATAAGGTTCCCTCTTGGCCAGCCCTCAAAGGCTTATTATGAAAGTAAGCAACTAAGGAGATTTTAAAATGTTATGCTATTTCAGCAAAAAGGTGCTATATAAATCCAAGTTATTATTACTGGCATTAGGATTTGATAAGTCATTTTAATTGGAATACACTATATGTTCTGGTTATGGGCCCAAAATAAATTGACATATGAGTAACAGTTAAACAATGCAACAACAACAAAAATAGCACACCATTGAACTTCAATAAGTTTAATAAAACTTATTCTACTATAGATGACATAAAAATCCACTTAAGCTTTGCTCTGGTCATTGATGTCACCTGACCCTCACAACTAAATTCTTTTCTTGTACGTCTCTATAAAGTCATCCATTTCTATCTATACGAGATGTTCCTAAAATAGACACAGTCCAACAAATATCTTCAAGGAGCCATGGGGAGGAAGGCCTGAATTGCCATATTCCTCTTATAAGAGAAATATGGTACCATAAGTTTAATTACAAATATAACAGCCATGGAGAGATTTAAATAGTTTTTCCATTTTTTTTTATTCTGCTCCTAGTGTACATCTACAATGTGAACACAGTGTCAGACAGCTCATAAATGTGAGGCTGCTCAGAGTTTGGGTTGCATCACCCTGGTATGCCTAGGTATTGCAGCAAACATTAAAGGTAAGCTCAATCCTTGCTCTGAGAAGCAGGAATTGGGCAGAGGAAACTAATCAAGCAGAATCAGCCGAGACTCTACATGGAATTTTCCCTTTTAATTTTTTCTTTTTGGCATCAGCCTCTTGGGGTGATTTTCAAGTACTTTCCAGAGAAATTTTATGTATGTGACAATATTAATGCATAGAACAATCACAAGCCAACCCAGGCATCTACAGAAAAGAAGGCAGATTTCCTGGGTGTGATCCTAACATTTGTCAATCCACAAGTTTGTTACTGCACCTCTGAAATATTTTAAGACACAATCACACACACACACTACATTGCACTGAATTTAAATAATTGACTCTAACCTAATTAAAAAAAAGCAGTCCATCTGAAACTCCTTCATAAGGACCAATGAAAATATCCTTTCAATGAAAAAAAATACAAATATATCAGAGAACATTGAACAGGCAGCAAGCCTTTTTATACACATACCTCAAACAGGTAGGAGTGAAGGAATCCATATTAGAAAAGATGTTGAAAAAGCTTCATGTCCACTTGTGCTGTTTGGGAAAGCAAGACGGTTCAGATTATGAACCGAGCAGCATCTGCAGTATCATTGCTGGCAATGACCTCTATCTAATTAAAAGTAAGTCAGGCTTTCCAATCAGGTATTCCATGGCAAAGAGCTATGTTTTGTCATTTTCCTCAGACACGCAATTTGTGTTGGGTGAGGGGGAGCCCAAATATCAAAGACCCCCAACCTGGGCCAAGCTGGGGTGAGGCATATGTCCAAAGCACAGCAGCGGCCTCAAGAAGCTAGACACCCCTGCAGTGCTAGGCTTCTCAAGCAATCCCACCGCCTTCCTCCTATGGGCTGAAACCTGGGCTCCAGCTTTTGCTTCATCCTCAGGAACAAGATGACCTCTATTTAGAGCCTAGCGATTCCAATTCTAAAGCAACAGTGAAGGAAGGGGTGAGGGTGGAGGTGGGGGTGGGGTAAAGGGACCTTGGGCACGATAGGAAAAGAAATAGAAAATAAACACAAGAAATGGCAAATGTCCAAGGTCTATCAGACTGACAAAACCCATCTTGAATCAAAATGCTAATCTGCAAAACAGCCCTGATTTCAGCTTGGGGAAAGTGGAAGGGGGTGCTGGTGGGAGGGGGGAGGAAAGGGAAGGAAGGGAGGGGAGGGGAGGGGAGGGGAGACTAGTTGGGATTCACATGCAAAAATAGACTTCCTGCTCTGCCAACAACGACAGGCTCTTTTTAAAAGGGTAGCTGGCACATAGGGACCAAGGACTGTAATGAAACAAGCCTTCAGCTGGCTTACCTGAGAAAGAGGAAAATCACCCATCTGCAATGAGGGATGACACGATCTCCTAGAGCCTGGATGATAGCGCGCCCTTACTGGGAATTGGCCCGATTTTTTTGTTGCAAAGGGTTACCAACTATTACAACTGCTGCATTCTCCCTGAGAGAAAAGCCTCACACATACACCAAAGAGACCTCTGCAGTATCCTCTCGGCTTCATCCTCGGCTTCCTGTATTGAGGCTCACTCTATGGTACCTAATACAAATCAGCAAATAGCTTGTTTAAAAAAAAAAAAAAAGCCAGAAGACAGCACCTTACATAACAGCTCCATCTACTGGGCAAAAGTTAAATATCTTGTCACCAACTGGATTTGTGAGATCTTTCTTAGCTTCCCTCTTTGCTCTTCCTCATAACCTCCTTCTCCTTTCTCTTCCTCCTCCCTTCTCTATATGCTACTAATTTCCCTGCTCCTTCCCTCCTTCTCTCTCTCTCTCTCTCTCTCTCTCTCTCTCTCTCTCTCTCTCTCTTTCTCTCTTCCTCCCTTCCTCCCTTGACCTCATATGTCTTCCATCAATGAGAAAAATTTAACAAAAATGTGTAGTCCTCTTCAAGGGTATAGGATCATATAAGATCATAGACAGAGCTAAGAGGGCCCTACCTTAGAAGTCATCTAAACTAATCTCATTTTGCCAATGAAGAAACTGAAGTCTAGAGAGGTTAAAACAATTGTCTAGGGTCACACAAGTAGTGAATGACAAAACTGAGATATGAACTTGGGCTCTCGCTGACTTTAAATACAGAGCCCTTTCCATTGTGCCATATCGGTACCTTAGTATTTTGCCTTGGTAAACATGAATGTCTCCTCGTGTCTACTGTCAAAATCAGGCTGAACAAAATAGTCACTTAAGCAAAGAAAAAGTTTCTAAAAAGAAAAAACAGATTACTCTGAGCATTCTTCCCGTTTTACATAGAATAGCTCCACATTTTCATAAATTTGAAGAAGTAGTTTGAGCAACAGTAGGAAAGTGTCAAAATAGTTTGTAATTTCTATGTTTTCATTCTATATTTCATTCTATGTTTCACATTCTATAACACTTTGCCTCATAAGCATTCTTGTGACTATGAAAGTATGACTGCCACAGTGGTTCTGATTGTCAAGATTGATCCAAGCTAGATTTGAGTTTGTTCTTCACTATTTTTAATCTTCTTTACCTCTAGAATAGTGAAAAATATGATGAGCTAGATCTTATGGGCCTTTGAAGTTTTTGAAGTCATCCAGAAATTTTCATAGAGTCATAGATTGTTAGATTTGGAAGTGACCCATATTGCTCTAGAGGACACACTGTAAGTTCTTAGGTCCACGCTTATAAGTTCACAGTTTTGAACTGCCACCAATTTTTTCCCTGGGAAGTTATTTGCATAGGAAACTATATCTGGAATTGAAAGGGACTCCAAAGGCCATTTAGTCCAACTCCATCATTATACAGATGAAGAAACTGAGGCCCAGAGAGCTTAGGTGACTTGTCCAAGGTAAGAGCCATTATGTTAGAGTTGGATGGCAGGGCAGCCTGGGGTCAAGGCTTGCCTCTGATATAAACTAGCTATGTTACCTAGAACAAGTTGCATAACTTTCAGTACTCCAGGCCACTCTTGAAGTTAACAGAAGAGTTGCTAGTCTGAATAAGTAGAGGGAGTTTCCAGTCAGAGTTCCTTTCATTAATAAAATAAGAGGTCCTAGCTTTTTTCTTTAAAAAAAAGGTCAATTACACATATGGTAACTGTAACCCCCTTTTTATGGCTCGTCCAAACACATTTCCATATGTGATAGGTGTCATTTCAATTTTAACAAAAAGTCTTGTCGAGCCAGAACAAGTGTTAACCAATGAAGTGACCACAGACATTGTACATGACAATTACTTATGGAAATAACGAAAGGAACCAAAGATACCACTTTTATATAATGTAATTGTCTAAGAATAAAGTTTTCTCTAGTAATAGGTTAAAAGTGTAGAAGTCTATAGCTTTGGAGGTATAGTCAACTCCCAGTTTATCTACATGTGGATTCTCCACTTGCAGCCAATATTTGGTTCCAGGCCGACTTCTCCCTTCCAGGCAATATATTCTAAGCTTTCTCTCCACTATTGCTAGCTACTATGTGATCAGGAAATGCAAATTTGAACACCACCTACCTCGAGATTCTTTTGAGGAAAAGATTTTTTTAAACCTTTTAAGTGCTAGATTTAGATAAAGATATTGATAGATATGGAAAGGATTTATCATTCCATTGGTGGACCTCTGAGCAACCCTAGCATAACTTAGTAAGTAAGTCTTGGAGAGTTGCCTAAGGATCAAAGAGGGACTTGCCTGTGGTCATACAGATGTTAAGTGTCAGGGATAAGATTTGAAACAGTTTTCCTGACTCCAGCACTAATAGGTGCTCTATTCACTACTCGTGTTGCCTTTGTACTTCTGTGCCTCTGTATGTGAGTT
>CM053622.1:637845672-637866562 GCA_028646595.1 Phalanger gymnotis | reverse complement strand
AAAACAAAACAAAACAAAACAAAACTCTTTAGTTGTAGACAGGATAGATTCTATTTTAGCAATGGAGAAACTATTTAAAAGAAATGACTTTGGCCTAGGTTCTTATGTTAACATTTTCACACAACTTTTATCCAATTTAAAACAGCTAAAATTGAATGTGGAATTTACTTCCTCCTAGATAAATATAGACATGCAGAGAGTGTAATTAAAACCCTTCAGGCCTTGAGCCAAATAGTTTGCCAGCAAGGGTCACGGTATAGTTTTATGTAGGACATATAATCTGTTCGAATCTGCAATATTTTGAATCTAGCCCACTAACTTTAGAACATCCTTTAGGTTCAAATGCTGCTTTAGGAAATTGTGCTTTTTCTATATGTCCTCAAAACTCTTTAAATTGAAAAGTGAAAAGCTCTGTTACCTAAATGTTTCATGTACACAATATCAAACAATTTTTTTTCACAGAACTGTTTTGAGATTCTACAGATGTTAACTTAGGTCATGGATTATTTTTTCTTCAAGGCTGCCAATCAAAGCCTAAACAATTTCAATAATTGGGTTTCTTGACCCGACAAAAACATCATCATCTAACACCAAAGGTCGAAATAACAGAAAATCACATTTTTGAGAAAATATTAAATCAATATTTTATAGCTATATCTCTATAATTATTACTTTGAAACCTTATACATTTTCTTTTTTAAAAATCTCCAAAAAGTTGTACTATATCTCCAAAAGATGTGCTTCTTTAATATATTTTTTCTGAGGAAGGAATTAATAGTAAGATTCTCTCCATCTTGACTACCATGCCATCGTGGAGAGTGTGGCATTTTAATCTGCCTGGTCAGATTCAGTTCCTCCTCCCTCCCTCCCTCCCTCCTACCATGATTACTACATCTTTCCAATTTAATTTTCTTCCAACCCCATAAAACATCATTTGAATGCTAAAGCTTACTTGAATTGTACAGAAAGTCCTAATCCTTAGAGAAGAAGAAAATAGTTTCTCCAAATTAAAGTGGCTCTGTTGGATAGGGACTGAAGTATTAATTGATCATAGAAGATCTAGAGCCATAAGAGACCATGCCTACCTTCAGAGAGGAAGAAACTGAGGCTAAAATTGATTCTTTCCAGTTTTCAATGAAAAAGCCTGCGAAATGTGTTGTATAGATATTTGTACACCTACTTGTTGCTCAGAGAAATTAGGTTCCATCACTTCAAAATACGATCTATCCTAAAACCAAAAAAAGTAATTTATGCAAATCGTTATTTTGACTAATTTACACTTCTACCCTAAGGGTATCTTTTAAAGCTTCTCCCCCTCCCCACTTTAACTAACATATCATGTCTAATTCAGGAAGCCTAGAAACAAGCAAAATGCATTCGAAGGTCTTCTAGCTCACAAAAAATATTTACTGGTTCATAAAATTCATCATACCTTCTGTCACCAAGATCAGAATGAAACCATAACTGATAGGAGTAACCAGCAGCCTCATAAAGAACAGTACCAGTGCTCTAGGTTTTCTAATTTAAAAGCTTAGTTGCCAAGAGCCTGATTTCTTTTAGGTCTCTTTCTTGGGTTAATAAATAGTAATAAATACATGATAATAGTATATGTATATTATATATGTGCATATATAATAAATAAATAATAAATCCTTTGCATGTGTCGAAGGTAGAAGAGAGAGGTGGTGTTCTCATATAGGTTGTTTCCACCTTCTGGCTTTCAATGACTACTGATTTATAGATGATTCTTTAAAAATATCCATGGTTGTGATGAACCACTTTTCTTTTGGCCTGTTTCTTCTTTCACAACATGGCTAACATGGAAATACGTTTTACATGATGGCACATACATAACCTTATATTATGGGGTGGAGAGGGAGATAGGGAGGAAACTTTGATTTTTAAAAAATGAATGTTAAAAATTGTTTTTACATGTAATTGGGAAAAAATAAAATACTATTTAAAAAAATAAGATCAACTAAAAAAAATCCCATGAAAAAGAATGGCTGTTACTTTGTAACTATCCCTATCATGCTACATGAAACTATAGAAGAATCTTATAGACCTTAGACATACTCTAAATCAACCCTATTATTTTATAGATGAGAAAACTTAGATATTGGGAGGATTGTCTAGGGTCATGAAGCTAGTTAACAGCAGAGTTGGGACTAGGACTAAGTTTTGTAGTATGGCCAAAAATCTCTCAAATTCTTTGCCCCGTCTGTCCGATGAAGGAAATTAATATTGAGTACTTAAAGAAGCGCATACCAAGAAAAACTCAAGCATGTAGAGTATTTCTAGAACTATCTCAATTGATTTTCATTCAGTTTGACAGGTGATGAATTTGCTGGAATTTATGAGTGCATTTACTGTTTAAGAAGGTGATAGATTAACCAACACTGGGTTTAGCAAAATACAGGAAAAGTTCATGTACTTTTACCCAGTTCTCTACTAAATATCAACATTAAAGGAAACCTCTGGATCCATCATTGAATTTAATGATCAACTTTTCATATGGAAAATCAGAAACCAAGATGAAATCTATGTAGTTACCAAAATTTCAACTGAAAACAGCAAACATTTATTAAGCACCTGATATGTGCTAGGCCCTATCATGGCTGTTGGATTTGGAAAGATTAAAAAGCAACCCAATAGTTTTTGCCTTCAGAGAGGCTATAATTTACTGGAGGTTGAGGACATGACATTTATGTAAATAAACACAGTACAGGGAAGAATATTTTGGGGACAAAAGTGAAATCTAGACAGAACACCCTAAAAAATTTAAGAACAGCGAGAACAATTTTGGTTGGGTGATCAAGAACATTTTCATAGAAAGGGCAGATTTTCAATGAACTACAGAAAGAGAATGATTTTGATGAGTGGAGACAGTAACTGAGAGCGTTCAAGACATGAGGCACAGTCTTCATAAAAGAATAGAGTCAGCAAAATGCAGAACAAGACCAGGGGAATTGCTATTAGTCCAGTTTGGCTGCAACAGAATGAGTGAAGAGGAGGAATGTGAAAAATGGTTGGAAATATAGGTTAGATTTATTCTGAGGGGAAACCTTAAATGATGGAGCTTGTATTTTACCCTATAAGCGATAGAACAAAGAAGTGACTAGCTAACGTTCATGAAATTATTTGGCAATTGTGTGAAGGATGGACTGGCTAAGGGAGACAATAGTAGCAGGAAGATGAGTTAGGAGATGATAAGAGATTAAATTAGGGTAATAATTGTGTAAACAGAAAGCAGGAGACTCCTTCCTCCACTCCTTCTAGAAGGATGGACTGTAGTCAAATAAATTCTGCCATTGTTCCTGGATGTGCTGTGTCTCTTTACTCCCCAGTGATCCCACTCACCATTCCTTTACACGTCCTGACCAAAGTGTACCTTCATAGCTACCTTTCAGCAACGTGTGCTGTCTCTAAAAATCATATAACTATATCAGTAGTTGCAGAAAAAGCTTTTTCACAACATATAATACCCATTTCTGTTAAAAAAACAAAACTAGAAAACATAGAAATTTAAGAAAAGATATAAGCTCCTCTTTACTTGTCACTGTATCCCCAATACTTCAGTATTATATAATCATTATATAATAGAGAGATAATAAAAACTTTCATTCATTCACTCATTTTAAATTCTCAGATATAGAGAGTTTACATATCCAAACTACAATTCAGCTATCTGGGTCAGCTACGGGGTGTAGTGGATAGAGCACTGGGCCTATCCCTAGAGTCGGGGAGACCTAAGTTCAAATGTGACCTCAGACACTTGCCAGCTGTATGACCCTGGGCAAGTCATTTTACTGTTTGCCTCAGTTTCCTCATCTGTAAAATGAGCTGGGGAAGGAAATGGCAAACCACTTTTTTTTGCTGAGAAAACCCCAAATGGGGCCACAAAGAGTCAGATGTGACTGAAATGAACATTCAGCTACCTTAAGACAATAGATTAAATGCTTCAGGTGCCAGAACATAATGAAGCGGATGGATGGTTTATGGCTTTTCTGGTCTACAATCCTCAAGACTTTTTGAAGCTTTGGCCATTGTGACTGGATAAAGATAATTTTTGTTGCTCAAAATGTTTAACCTCATTTCATGGAAATGGAAGAATAAGAAGAAAAAGTAGAGAGGCATATTTCCACTTGATTTAACAAACATTTATTGAATGCTAACTACATGAAAGGCACTCTATAAAGTTCTGGAGACACAAAGACAAGAAGGAGTTTTTTGCCTAATAAAAAGGAAATAATAAGAAAGTGTAAGATATTTCTGGGCAAATATGCTCTTCCCAATTTTCTGAAGTCAGTCTGTATGTAATATTGTGAAGTACATATGAATTTTACCTATCTGAATTCATTCAATTAACTATAGTTTGGGGTAGAACAAAAGCCAGTCAAGTAGTTCTGTTTGTGGAGACTAGCATTACATATTGGTAAAAAAAAAAACACAGGATTCATCTTTTAATAATTTATATCACTGACCACATACATGTTAAAGAAATTCAATTGGGTAATTTTTATATAGGTGGCTTTCTCCACAGAATTGACAATAGCTGCTGCTTTATGAAGATATGACCTTTGCCAGAACTGATCACAAATATTAAGTTCTTGATTCCCTACACAATTGTTCCCAACATTTTTTTTCCTTTTTGTAAAAACCCAGCATTTAATGTTCCAAGGAAGGATTCAACTGAGGACTAGAAGAGGATTGAAGCTTAAGCTCTTTCCATGTCCAATATTGGGGTTAGGTATGGTGTTTTGCCTCAAAGTTAGACATCCCTCCAGAAGAAGGTACTTAACCCTATATTCCCAGCAGTTCCAAGTTCTCAGATGGCATGCGGTCATTCTATATTATATCACATCTGCCCTGGGGAAGAAGAGTCTTATTTGGTCCACAACAGGCTCTCTATTTTAGCAGAAAAGAAATAGACTGGTTATGGGCTGGGGGGTGGAGGTGGTTCGAGGCAATGCTGGTCAAGCAATTTGAGGGCAGAGTAGTCTTAGTTCCTCATTCTGGAATTTCTGAAGTGTCAGTTGAAAATCATGGACTGGGGGAAGAGGGTAAAGGAAGAAATTTCCTGTACCAGTCAGTATAGTTCGTGACTATATTAAAGTCAGTTAATCATTAATTAACAAATGTTTATTAAGCAGTTACCATGTTCCAGGTACTGTGCTAAATGCCGAGAATATAAATAGAAGCATAAAGAAAGACAATCCTTAACATCAGTGATTACATTCTAATAGGGGAAGACAACATATGAAATAAAACTCAAAAAGTAAAGGTGATAAAGGAAGGTAGGGAGTTTGAGGAATGGTAGAAAGTCCAGGGGAGATGAATCAGCAATTCATTCTGGAGAAGCATGAAAACATCTTTGGCCTGGGTCTCCTCCTTAAATTGGAGGTTGTGGAAGGAGGAACCAGACAACAAGAAGGTAAGACTTTGAGGCAGGACTGAGGCAGAATTGTGTAGCTCAAGTGTTATCTTCTGCATGAAAAGCCTTTCCTCCTCCTCCTCCCCCCTTCGCCAATTTCTAATTACTTTCCCCCTAAGACCACCTTGCATTTCTTTTCTATATAGTTTGTATAAAGGTTGGGTTGAAACCACTGTATTTGGTGCCAGGAACCAGACTAGGTAGGAATACTTTTTAATTGAATCAAACAATCAGAATTGACTACAAAAAGATTGTAAATGGCAGAGATGAGAAAGGAATTCTTTCCAAAGTATGGGGATGGCTGAGTGGTGAATAAGTGGAGATGGTGAGTTCTAAGGAAAATAACATGAGAGGTTAGAAAAAAAAAAAGCTGGAAAGGTAGGATAGAGCCAGATTGTGAAGGCCTTTAATTGTCAATCTAAAGAGTTTTTTTTAATCCTACAGCCAACAGGGAGCTACTTAGGGATTGCTTTGTTTTGTTATATTTAGGAGAGTGACAGGGTCCTGCCAGTGCCTTAGGAAGATGATTTTGGCAGGATACAAAGGATGGATTTGACAGGGTTGGAAGTGATGATAGGGAGACAAGTTGGAGGACTGTTATAATAATACATCCAAAAGTGAATAAATATCTGAGCTAGAGGGGTGGCCATTTGAATGGCCAGGACTAACACGTTAATTCAAGGATTGGAATACAATGAAACAATTGTGGACCATAGGGATAGGAGATGGATCTGTGAATCTAATCTGTGAATTAATAATAAAAAAAGGAGATTCATTAAGGATAAATCACTGAATCTCCTTTCTAACATTAACCTTTGTAATGGGTTGGGTGGAAAGGGAATAATACCCAGTCAAAAAAATGTGTTGAGTGAACATTGATGCTAATGTTTCAAATTTAAAATGAGCACATAGGCTACAACAATATATTAAAAATATTATACACTACGACCGAGTTGAATTTATACAGGAATACAGGTTGGTTCAATATAAAGACTATGAAAATAATATACCTTATTAGTAATATATATAACAAAAACTATATAGTTCTATCTAGAGATGCTGAAAAAGAATTTTAATAAAACCCAATACTTGTTTCTCTTAAAAACACAAGAAAGCATTGGAACACAATTGGCTTTTCCTTAACATAAAAAATAACATCTATCTTAAACTAAGAGCAAACACATATGAAGAAAAGTGTGAGGTCTTTCCAATAAGACTGGGTAAAGCAAGGATGTCCATTATCATCACTGTTCTCTCACATAGTACTAGAAATGCAATAAGAAGACAAAAACAAGGAAATCAATGGAATAAACAAAGATGAAACAAAACTTTTGCAGATTATATTTATGGTTCATCTAGAGAACTCTAAATGTCAACCAAAAATAATTCAAATGATAAGCTCAAAGTTCTAGGATACAAAATAAGTTTATATAAAGCATCAGAACTCCTGTATCTATCAATTAAATTCATTGTGAGGTAATAGTTGTTTTTAAAGTTTTTTTTTTGAGGGGAGAAGGCAGAGCAGTTGGGGTTAAGTGACTTGCCCAAGGTCACACAGCTAGTAAGTGTGTCGAATGTCTGAGCTGGATTTGAACTCAGGTCCTCCTGACTCCAGAGCCAGTGCTCTACTCACTGTGCCACCTAGCTGTCCCCAACAGGAAGAGATAAAAAGAGAAACTGCATGCAAAATAACTATAAAATATACAAATATTTGGGAATCTACTAAGATGCACCAAATAATCTTTACAGAAACAGTGAAACACTCATTGTTCATGGGTTGTTGAGCCAAAATAATAAAAACTATGATACTACTCAAATTAATTTGCCATACCAAACTACCAAAGGGTTATTTTTATAGAGCTATAAAAAATAATAATGAAATGCATTTGGAAGAACAAAGGAGAAATATCATAAAGGGTGATAATTTCTAAAAAGTCAGAAAGAACAAGGCCTAGTGGTGTTGGATATCAACATATACTGGAAAGAAGCATTTTGGTGATTTACATAAAAATAATTTGGTACCAGTGAAGAGAGATCTAGATCAATAGTACAGATTAGGTATATATTAGAAGAGCAAACTGATATAATAACACCTTTGGGGTTAATTGCTGAGAACTCACTATTTGAAAAAAATTCCTGGTTAAAATTAAAAACAACTGGCAAAAATTAAGTATAGACTGACATCTAACACCCTATATTAAGACAAACTCCAAATAACTACAGTATTTAGATATAAAAGGTTTGTCATCATAAAAATTTAGAGAAGTAAGAAGGAAATAAACTTTCCAATCTATGGATAGTGGAAAAGATCACAACCAAATAAGGGAGCAAGAGGATCACAAAAGACAAAATGGGCAATTTTGATTATATAAAATTTAAAAGTTTTTGCATAAACAAAAGCAATGAAGATCATATTAGAAATGTAACAGGTAACTGGGAAAATTGTTGTAGCAAGTTTATGTAATAAAGATCTTGTATCAAAAATATAAAAAAGAAGTGGCTAAAATTTATGTCTAAGAGCTTTTCCCCAATGGACATATGCTCAAAGTATATGAATAGACAGTTTTCAAAGGAAGAAATCCAAGCTATCAACAAACCACATGAAAAGAGGCTTCAAATCACAATTAGGTAGAAAAATGCAAATTAAAATCTGAGTATCCACCTTATAAACTCATCAGACTGATAAAAATGAGAAAGGGGAAAATTACAAATGTTGAAGGAGTTACAGGGAAACAGACTCACTATATACTATAGTGAAGCTATGGATTGAAACATGCATTTTGGAAAGCAATTTGGAAATATGACCCAAAGTCACTAAGCTGTACATATCCATTCACACAGTAATACCACTACTAGACCTATATCCTAAAGAGAAAAACTCTTTTATACAAAAACATTTATGGTATCTTTTATAATAGCAAAACCCCAAGAACTAAGTGGAATAGACACTTCTTGAGGTATGGCTAAATCAACTATTTTTATTTCATAAAAATGATGAAATGAATAATTGCAGAGGAAACTGGAATGATCCATACAAAGTGATACAGAGCGAACTAAACAGAGCCAGGAGAACAATTTACACAATAACAACATCATAAAGGGGGACAAATCAACTTTGAAAGACTTTAGAACTCTGATTAATGTAATGATAAATGATCCAACAAAACATCCCTCCTACCTGAGGCTTCAATAGCTTCAGAAATTCAATGGTTGAACTGTTAATATGAATTTACATTAGATCAAGGAAATTTGATAAAGAAGACAATAACCAGACTACATTCATAACTATTTCAAACATTTAATACATTCATTTTACTTGCTTGTGAGATTTTAAGCTTTCATCATGGACTGCATCCAAAAAGTTTTTTTAAATTTCACCCTTTTGATTTTTAATTTGTAAGAATTATGGGTCATAAAAATTTCATAAGGGTAGCCCTTACTGGTGCTGCCTGCTTTCTCTAGCAATAGGGTTATAGATCATGGAGTCATAGGTTTAGAACTGGAAGAGATATTACAGGTCAGTGATTCCAACTCCTTCATTTTACAATGAGGAAGCAGAGGCCCAGAGAGGTAAAATGATTTGTCTTCAATCCTACAGGTAGTAAATTGAAAGATTATGATTTTAAACCACAATTTTCTGATTCCAAATCCAGCCATCTTTTCGAGTCAAATCAACAAGTATTTAATGAGAGCCTACTATGTGCCAGGCACTGGGATAAGTGCTTTTTACTGTGTGAGACTGGGCAAGTGTAATGGTAATTAGGGTGGCACTTTTTTGTTTTCTTTTTTAGAATGCTATGGTAATCATGTACCTTTGATGAGTGTTGCCTTTCAAATGTAATGGCAAACAAAGTGGACTTTTTGTTGTCTTTTGTTTCTTTGATTGAATCAAGAGTCTTCGACCAGCTTAAGAAACAAGAAAACCCAGTTCACATAGGTTTGAGTCCCATAGTTGTGACACCCTCTGACACTGAGTAGGGTATATGATATCTGAGGTTGGTGTTTTGTTTTAGGGCTCTCATTCAATGGAATAGTGTCATGTGATTTAACCAGATGAGACTCTGGGTAGCCATTGTTAAGAGCCTCCCTGGCTTTGAAAACCCAGATGTTGGTGCTTCTGTTTTTGGTAACTATGTATGTGATGTCTTGATCAAACAAAGCCTGTCTGTTGATCAATTTGTAGTTTCTCTTTGTGTATTTCATCTGAAGTTCAGGGTGCTAGCTTTTCCCCGCGAACTAAGTCAATGGTATATGTATGTTTAATTAAAGTGAGATTATTAACCCCTGAAAGTTGAAGTTGCTTTCCTTAGAAAAGCAGATCAAAGAACCTGTGCTAGCAGCCCTCCTGTGTGCTGATGTTGTTGGTCTTTCACCTCCATAGCAGCTGCAAGCAACATTGTTGTTATAGCAAGTCACCTAATTACTGTCTACCTCAATTTCCTTAATCATAAAATGAGGATAATAATAGCACTCAACTCACAGGATTGTTGAGAGAATCAAATGAGACAATAGTTGTCGAGTTGTCAAGCACAGTGTCTGTCACACAGTATTGTAACAACAATGCTACAAGCAGCTGCTGTGGAAGTGTAAGACCAATAATATCAGCACAGGGGAGGGCTGCTAGCACAGGTTCCTTGGTCTGCTTTTCTAAGGAAAGCAACTTGAAGGGGTTAACAATTTTACTTTAATTAAACATACATATATCATTTACTTAGTTCAAGGGGAAAAGTTAGCACCTTGAACTTCAGAGAAAACACAAATAGAAATTACAAGCAAAAATTATATAAACAGAGCAAAATAACACAAGTCAATAGACAGGCTTCTATCTGTCTGACCACAGCAATACATACAAAGTTACCAGAGAGAGAAGCACCAACATCTGGGTTTTCAGAGTTGGAGGGCTCCTTAACGGCTACCCAGAGTCTCCACACCAATACTCTTCCAATGAGTGTGCCCCCAAAGCAAAACGCTAACCTCTGAATTTATATACACTTCTTCAGGGTCAAAGGGTGTCACAACCATGGAGCTCAAACCCACATGAGTTAGGCTTTCTTGTGACTTAAATGCTTGCTCATGGTCAGAGGGCGTCACAACCATGCCATTCCAACCCAAGTGAACTAGGTCTTCCCTTGATGCAAGCAGGTCATCGAGACTCCTGATTCAATCAAAGATTCCTTAGTGCTGAGAAGCACTCCAAAACAAAGACAACAAAAAACCCACTTTGCTTGCCATAACATTCGAGAGGCAAAATTCATCAAAGGTACTTTATTGCCTCACCATTACAAAAGATAAAACACTAAAAAAAAAAGTCCCACTCTAATTACCATAACAAGTATGTGTTATATAAATTCTGGTTATTATCATTATTAATGCTAACCCTTATCACCAGTAATCAAGAAGAAATGAAGTTAGCAACCAAGCAGACATCCTGATTCTGAAAAGCTTTTTTGAGTCAGGATCTAGGCTTTGATTGGGTATCTATCAGTTTATCAAACCAATCAAAAAGTATTTATTAAATGCCTACTATATGTCAGACAATATGGTAGTCCCTTGGGATACAAAAACACAATTAGCCAGCTGCAGACCTGAAAGAGTTTACATTCTATTGGGGGGAATTTCTCCTTCCTAAATAACCTCAAGGTTTAAATTTGGACATTAGCTACTGTTTTATTCTTCTTTCTATTGAATACCATCCTGACAGTGAGAAAAATGCTGAGGAAGGTGACCCATTTTATATTTATATAAGGTGATTGTATAGCCAAAATGTTTCTATGTGAAAAGGTAAGGGGAAATCCTGTTCAATTCTAATAATAAATGCTTTTAGGCTTCTATGCATTCCAACCAAAACCAGTTGACAAGAAAATTGATCCATCAATATAGCTTCTTATTGGTTAAATTCATCAGAATCCTTTCTTTTTCCTCCAAGGAGCCAACATACTGCATTCAGTCTTTTAAAAAAAATCATCTTTGAAGTCATAGTGTTAAAGTAATGATTTTAATAAAGTATATATTAATATATACATTAAAATGCCCAAATAAAACAAATTGGGAAAATATTTACAATGAATATATCAGTTAAGGCCTTAAATCCAGAATCTGTAAGAAAATGGTATATCTTTTAGAGGAATATTATACAGTATCCAGTGGAGGAATGGTCAAAATTCTTTAACAGAAAATTTATAGCAGAGGAACTATAGACAGTTAATAACCCAGAACCAGATCTAGCATTGTGAAGGTGAGGCTTTACCCATAGTAGGGAAGCATTTCTTTTCCCATATCTCCCCATCTCCTGAGAACCTAACCAGCCTGCTACCTAGTTCACCCTCAAGGCTGACACCTATATGAGCCTTCAGGGACCCATGCCTTCATGTCACGTTTCTCTTTCCTGATCCTCTCCTGGGGCCTACCTTCTCACTGAAGCTAAATGCCCACATTACACTCCTTAGCCTAAGGACCTATGCCATAACTGGCATTAACAAAAGCAGAGCATGCCAGATATTGACTCTATCTCCATAGCTAACTCAGGATTACACCCTCCTAAGTTTCTATTCTCCTTTGATTTTTCTATCTATTGGGCCCTGTGGAACTTTCCTTTATTGCTAACAAACTCCCCTTTATCCTAGATTTCTTCCTGTCATATTTCTTCCATCCTCTGGTGCTCATTGAAACTTAGTTTGTCCTGAAGATACTAGGTCTCTTGCTTCTCTTGACACCCTTTTCAAGATGGCAGCTCCTTTTGTGACATAACTTGTTTCACAGAGCCAGGAAGAAGAGCTGACGTTATTTTCTGCTGGCACTTTCAAACCTTCCCTTTGCCATCATTGTTCAGCAATCCAACTATCATGTTCTTGTCATCAATGGACATCTAGGCCACTTTCCTTTCTCCCTTCAAAATTTACTACTGGACATAGTTTTTGCCACCCTAACTACGGCTACAAATGTTTTGTCCTTCAGATTCTTCAATCTCTTCAACTCTTATGACTTCTGTCTCTAGCTAACTTCAGCCATGAACAGAATGGTCATACCTTACAGACTCCCATTTAAGGTCCTGGATTCAAATGAAATTGGTCCAGATGCTGGCATTCCTGACAGCTCTCTAAGATCCACATGAAAAATGCACAAAGTCATGCATAATTGGTAACGAAAATCAAAAGTGCTTTAAGGTAACCTTTCCATTACTGAGTTGGTAAAAAATAAAATAAAATGCTAAAAGTCCAGGGCTAAAAATCCAGCATAGCTACAGGGAAACTGGCCACCTTGTTGGTGGGACCCTAAATGATACAATTATTTTCAAGAGCAATATGACCATATGCAATAAGTCATAAAACTGATCATACCTCTTGACCCAACTATTCCATCACCATCATCTCAAAAACACCACAAAAAAAGAAAATAGACCTATTCTTTACAAAGATATCTTATTTGTAATAGCAAAAAAAAAAATTGGTCAATAAATGCCAATAATTAAAGAATGGCTAAATAAATCAAAATAATAGAATATAACATGGTATCACAAAAATTATAAATTTGACAAGGAACTATGGAGAGACATATGAGCTGACATAAAATGAAATGAGTGGAATCATAACTATATATCTACATACTGTGACTATATAAAAAAGGAAGTAAACATTGAACCAAAGAGGGTAAACTTTAAAGAAGGCCTGAAAGGGGACATGGATCAAAAGTATTTATTTTGCTTTTTGTTGTTGTCGTTGTTGATTATTCTGGTTCAGCCTTTTTATTAGAGATTTGGAAGCAAGATTTCTGCTCCTGTTTTGAATGTTTATTTGATTTTTTTTGGCTGATGGTTATTAAATATAGTAAAAGAACTTCCATTTTTGAAAGATCCATAAAATAAGAACAGATAAGTAAAATGAATAAAGTATATAGAAGCAATACTGTACATTATGTTATTCGAGCCTATAGTGTCGATATTCTAAGGTGAATATTATAATGTAAGTTTTAAGAAAAACATTACATTATAGCAATTTGCAAGTATTGAAGGATTTCTGAAAACAAAAATGCCATAGAATCAACCACAGGTGGAAAGGACCTTAAAGATCATCAGGTCTAACTCCTTTATTTTACAGATGAATAAGCTGACTCAGAGAGGTTAAGTGGTCCAAGGTTATACAAAAATTTGAGCCAGAGACAGGAAGAAATCCATAGACTACATGCACAATTACATGGCTTTCATTTACATGGTGCAGTTGTTCAGTCATTCAGTCATGTCCACTTCTTCATGACCCCATGAAGTGTACTGTAATGGGTTTTTTTGGTTTGCTTTTTTTATTTTGTTTTTGTCAAAGATACTGGAGCGGTTTGCCATTGAATTAAGTAAGCAGAGGTTAAGTGACTTGCCTAGAGTCATACAGCTAGCGTTTGAGGCCAGATTTGAACTCAGGTCTTTCTGAATCTAGGGCCGAGTCTCTATCCATTTAATCACATGCCTCCTTTTATTCACATGTATTTCATTAATTTTTCATCCATGTATTTATTTTTATCTTGCTTTTTGTGACTTTTAACATTTGATGTGAATAAATCTGACTGCATATAACAATAATTATTTTTATAAAAATTAAATGTACCATTGCTAAATTTGGAATTAAGAAACAATATCCATAGGTTCTACTACAGCAGAGTGGATAGAAAGTAGGACTTGGAGTGAGGAATGCCTGGGTTCAAATACTGCCATACTAGCCACATCCTAGCCATATACAACCACATACTAGCCATATGACCACAGTTACATCATTTGTTCCTTCAGTGCACCCCACAAAATTTCAAGACTATGGGTTGCTGATCTGTAAGGGAAAAGGCAGTTCCCCACACAATGGAATCACCAGTCCAGATTATGTTCTCAACCATAAAATGTTTGAAATTAATTTAACACCAAAAAGAAATTGGCAAATGTTAACTTTGATATCCATGATGTAATTATAATTATTTCTACACTAATGATAACATTATAATTCCAATAACTATTTGAACCATAACTTTTAGTCAAATTAATCAATGCAATCTTCTTGTATAGTGATATAAACTGGTCAAATTACTCCCTCTGACAGTATGAGGAAAACTGAGTTGTCTAACTAAAATTTATCAATCAACTAATATGTTTTTATGAAGCTTATACTCTGTGGTTACATGATGGAGTTGAAGGGACCCTGGGATATCAAAGGATATGTTGTCAGAATAAAAACCCTGGCATGTTCTACCCTGCTGGAAAGACTTTTACTATAGTCTTATTAAACTACAAAGGTCCAGCCTAACAAACCGTAATTCGATTTATCACCTACACGTTGCCCATGGGTGATAAAGTCTTTGGTTTCATGGCAACTCAGGAAACAAAATGTTTAAGTAGTCTTTACTCCTCTGAAGTAACCATATGCTTCCAACATAACAGTGACATAGTAAAAGAAAAGTTTATATACTCGTTATAAATCATTATTTTAACCATAAGTAATGAATATGTAAGGTTTTTATACAATATATAGTTTGTACAATTGATTCACAAACAAAGGGAATGAATCACATCAGGGATCACATTCTCATGATTATTGTTGGAAGAGATGTCAGTGGCCTTCTAGTTAAACCTGGACCTGAAAAAATTCTTTCTGCAAAAAAAACCAAAAAAACCCAAAAAAAACAAACAACCAAAACCAAACTAACTCAGCAAACGGTCATCCAGCCTTTGCTTGAAAACTTTCAATGTTCATGACCTTCCATGGCAGATCATCCCATTTTGGGATAGTTCTAAATGTTAGGAAGGTTCTTTTCCAGCCTAAATTTCCCTCTTTGCAACTTTGCCTATTACTCCCTGTTCTACCGTGGTGGTCCAAGTGAAATAAAAATCTATTCCTCTTTATTGGTAATATCACTTAAAATATTTGAAGAGTGCTATCATGTATGCCTTGTCTTCTCCAGCCTAAATATCCTTCATTCTTTCAACAGGTCCTCATATGGCATTAAAAATAAATTAAAGACAAAATTACACTGCAACTAAGTGGAGGAATGGTTCACAGTTTCTCCTTGGAAGGGCAAATAGAGGTACTGGAACAGCTAATTTTGTCATGTGCACCAAGATAACAAGAAACACAATTTCATGGGATGTTTGGTTATCTTACCTCATAATAAAATAAGCAAAAAGAACATTACGAAGAAAATTAAAATTTATGCACAAAATTCTGTTGGAGAAGATAAAGTAGGTGTATTTTATAAAAATTGGACAAAATCCTTCTAACTCATTTAAAAATAATTCTTTGATACTCAATAACTTGGATGTGAAGGTGGGAAAAAGGAGAACAGCAGAAAATGTTTGAAAATGTTTCAGGATAAAGAAATAAATGAGTCCAAAAGCTCATATATTTCTCGAAAGACTAATACCTATATGCCATTAATAATTTCTTGAAGAAGAGAATTTATAACAGCAGATTTGGTTGGCACTGAACAAGATCAGAAAACCTCCCACAGACCAGACACAGCTAGCTACTGATATGGGTGTCATTTCAGACTCAGCTATCTATGTAAAATCAACTAGTTAGGGCAAAGGCCAAAATTAATGTCAAATAAGAAGGAAAAATATGAAGGGGACACTTCATACAATGACAACACTAACCCAATCTATTTTAAAAAGCCATCGACAATGAAAAATGGCTAAAGATATTGATGCTTATTATTTCTTTTCTTGGAAAAAAATTTAACCTCATATGATGACATCATTATTCCAAGAACAAGTTGGACCATACCTTTTGGCCAAATTGATTAATTTAATCTTTTTGTTTAGCGATGGAATCTGGAAGGACTGCTGCATCTGAAATAAAGTAGTAAATCTAAGCTGCCTGAACAACAATAAAAAATAACCACTACAATTAAAAGGTCAAAAGAACTCCCACAAATACTTAAGCCAGAAAAATCTTGATTCCTTTGCTAAACAGGGGCGAAGAAACCAAGAGGACATTGTTATAGAATATAAGCAAATAATATTTGCAAACATTATGGAAGTGCATGGCAGAAGATTGTGAATAGTATTTTCTCACAGAACAGCGAAACAATAACGGAGGGGAAAACATGCTTGACACTAGTCAAAACTGACATAACCAATATGATGGAGGACTAGACATTTTCTCCAGTCTTCATGAAGTCTCAATACTCCCCCAAATGAGAATCATGCATGAGAAGTAGAATAATGTCATCTATCTTCTCAGGCTAGGACACCAACAAATCTAATGAAGTAAAAAGCTGATAAAATAACAGATTAGAAGGCTAATTCCTAGTTTCTAACATACTAACTCAGCACCTTTTCTGCATTAATCACCTCACTCTGACATTAGGGCATAAACCATAAAGTTGTTCTTAGGAATCCACTAAGCATTTCCCTTGCTGATGATGTCTCTGTCAGCATACCCTACCCTTGTCCTCCTGGTAGCATTCTGTGGCAACAAGCATCAGACCTCAACTCGCACTCCTGTCTCCCTCTGCTGTGCAAAGGAGGAGAGGCATAGGAAAGTGGAAGCATGGCTCAGCCAGAGAATTAAAGAAGAGAGGAAACTGAGGCAGGGGACCAATATGTGACTGGTCTCTACTTAGGGCCAGTTCTGCCCCCTAAGAAGTCACTTGGGGCAGTGACTGAGGCTGATGAAAAGTGATTTCTCCTCAAGGTGGAGAGGGATGAGATAGTTTAGAGGTCCATCTTTCATGGGTATCTGCCATCTAAGAGGGGAAAAGGCAGAAAGTGAGCAGTAGGGGGAGATAAGCAAAAAAAAACCCACTGAAATTAGCAAATATCTCAGGATGAAGAAAACTTAGTTAAAAACCTTGAGCAGAAGAAAAGAAACAAAAAGGGGAAATGTTAAAAGGGAAGACAAGATGGTTACCAGGATGTCTAAACAAGCCCAAACATCTCTAAATAAATATCGCATGACAAAGGAAATTGAACCAATACTTGGCAAAGGAGAAGACCTTCTCAACAGGACGTTTCTACTAAATGGTTTGAGATTGAAGTGAGAATGATAAAAGCAGAATATATGGTCTACATAGAAGAAGTAATTAGTAAAGTGGTAAAACTTTAGTCCATCAGAACAAATCTCTTCCAAGGGAATACAAATACACGGAAGTGAAAGACAATTTGGAAGAAGAAAAGTAAAAAAGCAATAACATTAATATTATACATGAAAACATTTATCTTGAAGATAGGATGCATTAACATAACATTTCCCAGGAGAACATGTCAAGTAAAATAAACTGAATACCACATTGCAGGAAATAATATGAGACCTACTTAGAACTTTTGAATGCAGAAAAGAAAATACCAATGAAAAGAATCAATAGTTTGCATCTAAGGAAAAACAAAACCCCAAACATCTTATACTGCATACACCAAGACACAGAGAACTTAAATTGAGCAATTCTGAAGGTGAACAATAAATTTTACAAGTGACCAGGAGAAAGACCTTCAACTATAAAGGAAAGGAAATTTGAATAATACAAGACCATTCTCCATCCAATGAAAACTGCAAAAGACAATGCAATAAAATGTTCCAAAAAGCAAAGGAAATCATGATACAACCCAAGGTGACAACCCCATGAATTGAAATCTAATCAGTGAAAAAAAAAGATGTATGTTCAATAAAATGAGTCATTTGAAGCATTCCTATAAAAATTAAATACGTGAAGATTACTCCCTTTCAAATATTCCAGATAACAGAAGTACAGAAAGATAAATATAGCTACCAAGAAAGGCACAAGTAATGAAATGAATTACACTAGAAAAAAAGAGGAAAAAAACTAGAAAGACATTTGTGGGGCAAAAACCAACAAAATAACACGGAGAGACCATTAAGGAATTTCTCTTTAAAAGTAAATAAGGAGATATAGATAAAAATGGAACTTAAATAGAAGTGATTGTGGAGGAACAGGTTTGAAAAGCCATGGCTTTAATGAATGCATTAAACTTCACAATCCCCAACCTACATGTGAATTATTTTTTGTATGTGTGGGACTAACTTGAAGAATGAGAGCTAACATAGAAGGGGAGAGGAGAGAAAGAAGATACTCTAATCACATCAATGATAAGCAGTGAAAGGGAAATAACCTCTCGGGAAAAAGTAGTCACTGAGGGAGAATGTGAGAAAGTAAAGGGAGGGATTGAAATTGTGGGAAAAGGAGGAAATCTTCAAATTCAGTGGTGTGAGGGGGCCACTGAAGTACATTCCCATGGGGAGCAGGTTAGCAATGTATTCTGTAATAGGAGAGAGGGACCTTACAATCAGCATAATCTACAGGGATTTAGTGCTCAGGACAATTACTTCTGAAAAATGTGTCAATTTTTTCCTCTTCTCTTCAATTCCTGCCTTGCTAGTAGGGTTCATGCATATTGATTCTCCTTCAAGCACTCTAGCCACTCAGTTCCTCAACCTATTCATTTCCTATGACCTAGTCTTCCACCTAACCTCAGCCACACACAAAAATGGTTATGGACTTGATATTGCTATCACTTACAAAAGCACCACCTTCAGATTCTAGAATTTGGAAATCCCCTTATCTGACCATAATATATTGGTTTTCCATGTCTTCCTGTGCCTTCCCTTACCAAACCCTACTCTTCATCCACAAAGTCATCAGCCTCAACCCCTCAGTTCTATCCTAGGCCATCTGTCCTACACTAGGCTTTCTCTGCTCTTTTCCCCATCTTTGATCCCTTGGTGAATTAAACTTTACACTAATCTGTTTAGTCTGGGTCCCCTTTATCATCTTGATGATTGTGCCCTGCCAAACCTCAGCTGTGAATCACTCCCACCATCTACAACTTTATTCCTACACACATACTGCTGAGTGAAATTGGAGAAAACCATACAACTCTTCTGACTGAATGCACTAACAAATTTATTTTGGTCGGCCTCATCTGGGCTCACACTGCTAGGCCAGGGATTGCTAGGCAATCCTTCTAGACCTCTCCTATTAACTCATTATCTCTCTGACCACAGTAGCCTTTCCAAATTTTGTCATCCCTCTTCAAACCTCCCTTCTCTCCCTTCCTCTCATCTGAGAAGCTTGCCTCATATTTTACAGAAAAAAAATTGAGGCCATTTCCTGTGAGCTCCCTTTTCTCCCCTCCTCCTCATCTCATGTCATCCAGATGCCTTCTTCCACTGTCTCCTCCTTCACCCCTGTGTCACATAAAGAGGTGACTTTACTCCTTACCAAGGCTAATGCTTCAAACTACATCCCATTCCATCCCATTTCCTCCAACAGATTGGCCCATCTGTCATCTCCATTTTATCACATATTTTCAGTCTCTCTCTAATATACTAGCTCCTTCTCTACTGGCTACAAACATGCTCTCCTTTCCCTCCATCCTCAAAAAATCCTAACAATCCTTCTAGCCCTGCTAACTATCACTCTATATGTCTTCTGCCTGGCTAAACTCCTTGAAAAGGCCATCTGTAATAGGTGCCTCTGTTTTCTCTCCTCTCACTCTTTTCCTAACCTATTACAATCTGACTTGCAAACCTCATTCAGTTGCTCTCTCCAAAATTACCAATGATACCTTTATTTTCAAATCCAATGGTCTTTTCTCAGTCCCCATTCTTCTTGACTTTTCTGTGCCTTTCGATGCTGTTGACCACTCTATGACATTAATATTCTCTTCTCTCTAGGTTTTTGGAACACCACACTCTACTGGTTTTCCTCCTTCACATTAAATTGCCCATTCTCATTCTCTTTTTCTAGATCTTCATCTGGGTCCTACTCACTAAACTGGGATATCTCACATGGCTCTTTAAATTGAAAAAAATGTGAGTCCTGGAGCTGATCATAAAATACTACGTGTTCTGACCAGAATGCAAAAGGACTACTGTCTCTGTGTTTCTAGAAATTTGTCCCATTTCAATTCAGTCCAAGATCATATTAGCTTTTCTGAATGCCATGTCTCACTTGACTCTCCTGGATTTTCAATCCACTAAAACACCAGATGCTTTTCAGAAGATGTATCATCTAATGATGATTATTCCACCTCGTGTGTGAAGTCATTTTTTTAAACCAATTGTACGGCTTTACATTTGTCCATATCAAATTGCATCCTATTCAGTTTAGCCCAATGCTCTAGACTTTTAAGATCATACTTGTTCTAATGCTGAGCTTCAGCATTTGTTGCTATAATGGCAACTGATTGACTAATGACAGTCATGCAAATGATATGCAAAGTCTACTCAAATCCTTGTCATGGAACATCATGACTGTGTGAGATAGTGAGAGAATAAAGTCTGAAGACTTCACAGGGAATATGTATATATGAATTTATATCTAAAATGTTTGAGAATCAATATTTAGGGAAAAAGGAAATGGGATAAAATTGAGTCTGTGG
The DNA here is from genome assembly GCA_028646595.1 of Phalanger gymnotis. Taxonomy (NCBI): domain Eukaryota; kingdom Metazoa; phylum Chordata; class Mammalia; order Diprotodontia; family Phalangeridae; genus Phalanger; species Phalanger gymnotis. The sequence goes on along the minus strand of CM053622.1, from coordinate 637,845,761 downwards.
GAATCTGATTATTTAGCCTTTAGGAATGTCTTTCTCCCCCTTCTTTAGATTTATAGATGTCACCTCAGCTGTGAATGGAATACAAGATT
>CM053622.1:637766515-637838460 GCA_028646595.1 Phalanger gymnotis | reverse complement strand
AAGAACTTGTGCTGTCGGCAGGTTTCTGGGCGCTGGCTGTGGGTGGATCTTATACCCTCACAGAAGCTGCTAGCCGGATTGTTGAAACATCTAGTTTCACCCTTAACATATGAATTCTAATGCTGACAAATTTTTAAAACTTTCTTATCATATTTCAGGGTATACCGCTTTAACTTCAAAATTAGATGATTGAAATACAGATTTTTTTCAAATCTGGTTCCTACAGGGAAAACATATTTGCAGTAGCTTACCCGAGTAATAAGAACTCATATTTAGATTAGCGCTATAAGCTTGACAATGAATTTTTAATATAATAGTCCTCCGAGGAATGTAGTATATTTTATCAATTATCCAGATTTTGTAGGAGAGTAAACCAACAAGTGGGCAGTGGGTGGCAAAGTAGATAGAGTGCTGGGCCTGGAGTCAGGAAGACCTGAGTTCAAATTTGACCTCAGATACTTATTGGCTGTTTGACCCTAGGCAAGTCACTTAACCCTGTTTTCCTCAGTTCCCTCATCTGTAAAACAGGCTGAAGAAGGTAATGGCAAATCACTCCATTATCTTTACCAAGAAAACCCCAAATATGGTCACAAAGAGATGGACCCAGACGTAAAAGCCACAAACCAACAATTTGTCAGAAGTTAAGTGGATTGTTGAAGATTTTACCCAAAGTAAGTAGTGGAGAAAGGATTTAGCATTTAGAGGTCACCTAATCCAGCTTCTTTATTTTTACAAATGAAGAAACTGATACCCGAGAGGTTAAGAGATTCACTAAAGACCACACAAAGAAGAAGTCGAATAATTACAAGTCATATTCAAATCCTTTGGCTCCAAATCATGTTCTTTTCCATTATATCTCAACCATCCAGTCTTCTCCTGCCCCACCCCCAGGTGATTTGACTCCAAAGCCAGAGTTCATCTCACCCACTCCACATTAGATGATCTACACAAATCTTGGACTTAGATGTTGTCTTAGAGACTATCTAGTCCAACACATACCTCTGAATTTAAATCTGAATATCTCTAGTGCTAGAGCATCCTTGATGAATGAGTTCCTCCACCAACCTGATTCTATTGAAGAGCATCAGATTTTGTTTGGAAATATTTGAAGGGGTGTATCCTCAGGAGAGTGTAAGCCTGGCCTGCTTTGCTGAGAGTTCATAGAACTCTTGATTGGTTGGCTATCACAGGTTTCCCGTTCCCCTCTCTCAGGATGCAGACCTGCTGTTCTACTCAATGCTAGCCTAGGAATATGTGGGAAAAGAAGGAGGGAGAGAAGAGACGAGGGGACAAAAGGAGAGAAGAAGAGAGGAGAGGAAGGGATGGAGAGAGTAGTAAAGTAGTAAAACTTTGCTTTCTATAGAAGTTAGTCAAGGATTTTAGAATCCAATTTAAAACTATACCCTTGACAGTAAATTCTATGAAGGCAAGGAAATTGTTATATGATAATTTTATCTCCCCAGAAATAAGTACAATATTCTATACATAGCAGGCTCTTACTATTTGTTGAATTGAGTAGAAATAACTTTTTTAAAAGAAGGAACTCACATTTTATACTCATATCTGCTCCAAACTAAAGTGATTTTACAACAGTTTGTAGCACTGACTAAATAGATGGAGTTCAAAGTTTTTATAAGTAATGTTTTCCCCCATAAATTAATGTGGATCAGAGAAGGTGTGCCTAGTGACTCTGCTTGTGAGCAGTAGAACCAAGAGATACAAAGTTCAGGGTGAGCTCCCTAGTCATAGTGTAGGGATCAGACAGAAAAAAGAAAGTTCCCCAGGGTCACAGAGTTCACGCTCCCAGACCTCCCCCTAAGACAAGTCTTGGGAGGTAGGGGGACAGTTATTGGGCGTTTCAGGATCCTATTTTTCAGAATTTCAAACTAAGGAGTCTGCCGCTGTCAAAGTTCAGGTATGTTCCAGGGAATTCCAGGGATGCTACTTGTGCACAGGTAAAACGAGCATGTTTATTCAGCACTAACTCATGATCAGAAACACCTCAGGCCGGGGCAGGGACACCACTGGGATGGATTGTCCTTGAGTGGAGAATGGCTCCAGAGATTTTGTATAACAGTGAGGAGACTTACACAGGGGCTAAAATGGAGTCAGATGGTCCTCTCTTTCCCAGGTCCTAAGTCAAGAGGGTTAGGCATAGCTAGGACATAATGCTAAATAAGCACTACTATGGAAAGGATTCTGGGTTCCCTTGGTTGAGGGGGCTCATGTCTTGATATGCTAATCAGTCAACCTGAAGATGGTTAGAAAGATCCTGGTACTGAAGTAGTTAGACTCTTCTGACCACAACACAGAGTGCTCCAGTGCCAAAGGTCACTATATCTAACCTGGCTAGAAACAGAGAAATTACACATTTTGGGGGGTAGGATCCTGAAGACAGATCCTGGAAATGTTTCCCTAGCAGGAAGGTAGACTAAGGAGATTCTGGATTATAGGTTGGAAATATGTTGTAGACTGGACACAACAGAGCAAAAATGACCAATAGAGAGTTAATACTCAAGATAAGTAGAGAGATAGTAAGTTACCTTGATGAATTCAATTTACCATGTACAGATGAACTACATTGTGTACACTAAAGGAACTGAGAAATGTGATTACTATAGCATTGCCATTGAGACTATAAATAAAGAAACAGGTACTAAAGAACAGGAGAAAGAAAATGACTTATTTTTTCCCCCAAAACAAAGACAAAACTTCAAATTATAGACCAGTGATACTGACTTCAATTCCTGGCAAAATTTTAGATTGTCTTATTCAAAAGATGGTTGGTGAACATCTACAAAGGAAGCAGGGATCACAATGATACAACTTGGCCATTACAAGAAGGAAGGAGGAAATGAACTTTTATTAAGCTCCTACTATGTGCCAGGCACTGTGCTACGTACTTAACTAGTATTATTTCATTTGATCTTTACAACCCAAGGAGGTAGGTGCTATTATTATTGTAATTTTACAGTTGAGGAAACTGAGGCAGAGGTTGAATGACTTGCCCAGAGTAACACAGATAATATCTGTTACTGGATTTGACTCAGGTCTTCCCGACTCCCTGTGTGGTATTCTGTCCGCTGCACCACATTGCTGACTCTGCAGTAGGTTATGTGGAGGTACCATTCATAGCCGTGGCTAGGGGGAAAATTCTTGATCATAAATGGAATGAGTGATCATAAAAGATGCAGTAGTCAGTTCTTATTATACAAAATTAAGAACCATTTGCAAGTTGATATGTTGAAAGCATTTATCGAGTACCTACTATGCGCCAGGCACTGTTCTAAGATACACAGGAAGGCAAAAGCAGCTCCCGCTCTCAGGAAGCTCACAGTCTAACAGGGAAGAGAGCATGTAAATGACAAAATACAGATAATATAAAATACAAATAATACATCCAGGATAAATTGGGCATAAGCTCAGCAGGTAGGTAGTAGAACTGAGAGGCGTTAGGAAAGTCTTCTCTCAGAAGATAGGATTTTACCTAAGACTTGAAGGAACCATGGAAGGGAAGAGACAGAGATGAGGAGGGAGAGTATTTCAAGTAAGCACAGCCAGTGAAAATGCGTGAAGTGAAGAGATGATTGCCTTGTTCAAGAAACAGATAAAAGGCCAATGAAATTGGAGATAAATGGAATACATAGACAATACATGAGCTCTAACCAGAAAAATCCAGATTTAGGGAAAGGTATGTTACGTTACTTAAGTGTTTGATTTTGACAAACTTCTTTTATCGACTGGCTTACTGAAATGGTTTCTAATTCTGGCCCCCTGGGAAGTCATTTTGTTCTCAAGTCAATTTTAAACCCAGGGAATAATGGCAGAATGAAGGTTTTGTTGGTAGGATGCTAAGATGAATAATCAATTTGTGAAAAAATTAAAATTTGATTAAAGTTTTTAAGTCTAACTAAATTGATTGACATGACCAGCCAGATTTAATCTTGAGTTCCTGTAAGGGTAGGGTTAATCCTCAATACTCCTGAAGGTACTCATTAGTATGACTTGAACCACTGGCGGTGGATTGTGGTAGGCTATGATAGTGGTGGTAGGGGAAAAGTCACAAAACTAACCCAGAAGTAGCTTCAATAGGTAAGCTTGGATCCTAGCCAACAAATGTATTGTTTGTAGATTTATAGTTGTGTTTCTCCACATTTTTAGTCAGTCACAGACTTCATAGGTTTACCAGTCCAACCATACTATCCTTCCATCATGCACCCTCACTTTCCTCCCCTCCCACATAGATATATACCCTAGACAAATAATGTTATTATACAGGAAACACAGAATTTATGGTTTCACAATTTGGACATTAATGTTTAAAATATTCTGGCACAAAAACCCTATTGCTCTACATCACTCCTCCTTTTCAATGCCCTTTCACATTAAGGTCACATCAAGGAGATTGATTACATTAAGGAGAAATTTTCTTTTAGATGCTAATCGCTTACCTCTTTCTGGCTCTGTTCCCGGCTTCTTGACTTCAAAACCATGTTTTCTCATCCTAAATTTCTCTCATTTCCTGAGGTCTCCTTATTCTGGAATATCCAACTATTCCTGGTATCTTCTCAACATGAAACATCCCTCTATATGGCCTCTTTCCCGCTCCCTTTGGTGAGTTCCTCTTGGAGCTTCCATTTTGTGAAGTAGCCTAGCCTGACCCTTTGTTCCCACCACATCCCTATTCTTGGCTTCTAGACTTCAAAAACCTGCCCTGTCAACAATCCCCCATTTTTCAGCTCCCTTTTGTGTGTTGCCTTTCCCTAACAGAATACCAAAACACTGTAAGAAATTATGAATATGAGTAATTCAGAGAAACATGGGGTAATTTGTATGAAATGACAGAATGAAGTGAGAACTATGAGAATATGCACAATGACAAAATTAGCATAAAAGAAAATAATATTAGAAGTCAGTTGAATTTATATAAATGGTAAAAATCACCAATCTCAGGTAAGCTCAGGTCAGCTCAGAAAAGAGGCTAGAGTCTATTGACTGTGCTATATGCTATCAGATGTAATCATGGTCTTTTTGTTTGGCTTAAATATTTTTCTTTGTTCCAAGAGAGGATTCACAGGGAATATAAGTATATAAATATATACACACACAAAATAAAACATACACACACATATGCTCATGCTTGCAAGCATCTACGCATGCATACTTTGCCTCAGTTCCTCATCTGCAAAATGAGCTGGAAAAGGTAATGGCAAACCACTACAGTATCTTTGCCAAGAAAAAAAAAAGCTGGCAAAGATACTGTAGTGGTTTGTCATTTCCTTCTCCAGCTCATTTTACAGATGAGAAACTGAGGCAAACAAGGTTAATTGATTTGCCCAGGGTCACACAGTTAGTAGGTGTCTGAGACCAGATTTGAACTCAAAAAGATGTCTTCCTGACTTCCAGCCTGGCGCTCTATGCACTGTACCTACCTAGTTCTCTCTCTCTCTCACACACACGCGCACACACACACATACCTTTTGTGTGATTTTGGGCAAGTCACTTAACTTCATTGAACTTCAGTTTCCTCATTTATAAATTGGGGATAATAATAACAAATAATAATAATACATTATGAGACTATGGTGAACAAAGTGCTTTACTAACCTGAAGGTATTAGATGAATATGGACTATTATTCTCTCTCCCTCTTTATACACTACAGTTTTTTTCCAAACCAGGATGTCAGTCTGATTTATGAGCCCAGTGCATTTTCAGTTGGTCAACCAATCAATCCATCAAGAAATATTCATTAGGCATCATCCCTAATTTATTGTTTCTGAAAAATCCTTAAATCATTTGAGTCAGTATTCCAACTTGTTGTTGAAGTCTGGAACCTGCTATTCAGAATTCAACTTTCTATTCACAATTCTTAGCTTATGACTGAAATGTGATGTGAAGATGTCATTATAGTAGGGGGAAGGGCAATGAATTAGAGATACTCTTGTCTTTGCGTAGTGTTTTAATTAATAATAAAATTATGCTATTTATGTAGCACTTTAAGATACACAAAGTACTTTACAAATATCTCATTTTATCTTCATGAGAACCTAGGAAGTAGATGCTATTACTCCCAATTTACAGATGAAGAAACTGAGGCAGACAAAGGTTAAGTGACTTACACATAGTAAATATCTGAAGTCATATTCGAACTTAAATTTTCCTTATTCCAGATTCAGAGCTCTGGCCACTCCAAAGAAAAGAAAACAAAAGGAAAGGAAAGGGAAATGAAAAGGAAAGACAAGGCAAGGGAAGGAAACAAAAGGTAAAAATGCACTTAGAGATTTCAGTTTCCTCAAGAAAGCAGATAGTAGATATGTTCCTTACCTTATGGGAGCTTACAGTCTATGAGGGGAGACAAGACACACCCGCATAATAATGCTACCTACAAGATCACCGGGTTTGTCTTCTTTTCTCCCTTTCCTACTTCCTTCCTTCCCCTCTTCCCCTCTTTTCTTTCTTCCTTCCTTCCCTCTTTCTTTTTATAATAGACTGTGAGAGCTGGAAGGGATTTTTTAGTTCCTTGACCAATTACTACTTATGTGACCTAGGGAAAGTCCCTTAACCTCTCTGGGGCTCCATTTCTTTATCTCTAAAATGAGGAAAATGGACTTATTCTGAATAACCTGTAAGGGTCTAAGCTTATTAGACCATCTAAGCTCTAAGTTTATTAGAAGGGAAACCATCTTCTCATTCCCTCAGGTTTACTAGGAGTCATCCTTGACTCTTCACTGTTTCACACACACCAGCCCCTCTTACCCAATCTGTTGTCAAGGCCTATCAATTTCACCTTTGCTACATCTCTCACATATGCTCCCCTTCTCTTCTGACACTACCACCACTCTGGTGTAGGCCCTTATCACCTCACACCTGGACAGTTGGTGCATTTGCTTGCCACAGGTCTTTCCTTACTTCTCCATTTAGCTACCAAAGTGATTTTTCTAAAGTACAAGGCTGACCTTAAGCTCCAGTTTCCATCTTGTCTCCAGAATCAAATACTTAACCCTGTTTGGTGATCAAAGCTGTTCATAGCTTTGTTCCTCTCTACTCCTCTTTTCTGGTCTTATTACACTTTATTCCCCCCACCACATACACTTTGATTCAGTGACCCCAGACTCTGGGCTTTTCCTTGAAAAAGATACTCTATATCTCTTGGCTCTAGACATTTTCACTAGCCGTCCCCCGTGCCTGGAATGCTCTCCGTCCTCATCTTTGCCCATTGACTTCCCTGGCTTCCTGGCTTTTCCAGGAAACTTTCTCAACTCTTAATTCTAGTGCCTTCTCTGTTAATCATTTCTTATTTATCTATATAATTTGTACATAGTTACTTGCATATTTTCTCTTCCATTAGATTTTAAGCTCCTTGAGGGAACTATCTCTTGCCTCTTTTTGTATTCCTAGCACTTAGCACATATAGTAGGTGCTTAATAAATGTTTATCGATTGATTATCCTCTGACTCCTTGTGTATAGATAAGGAAACTGAGTCATCAAACTCCAAGTCAACCACTCAAAGTAAAAGCAAAATTAAAATCTTGGTCCTGTGCCCTCATGCAATGTTCTTTCCACTTTGCCACTACTCTGTTATCCACTAATTTAAATTTCTATTCTCCTTCTAGATTTTGTTTCATTGTATTTAGCATATGAGGTATTCTTTTTAATTTAATTTTAATTAAATTAAATTAAATATTTAATTTAACAAAACCATTTATTCAAAATAATCAATTCAATACTTCTGCATAGACATAACTTGTCAAAAGTCATTACCACTGAAAGAGACAAATCATGCTCTAAAGGGCATCCCAGTCATGAAATGGAGATCTTAACCATATAAACCAAATGAAAAAAACAAATGGCTTCCTAAACTGGGTTAGATTAAAGATGATTTAATTTAGCACCAACCCATTAAGTGGGAATGCAGAATCCAGTTCAATAAATAAGTCATTACCTATGATCAGAAGCTGTCAACAAAGTTGTGCCTAGGTGAAGTAGGAACAGAGAGAACTCAGACACTTCAGAAACCGGCACTAGGATTCAGTAGAAGCAAACACTGCAGAATCTATAGAATTTGCTTGTTCCCCGTGTTCCAGCTTTGTTCTAATTTTTAGCCCAATTTCCCCCTCCTTTCTGATGTCCCACTAGAACTCTCACATTCGGTTAGCTGCAGGCCTTGGACACAGCTTGTACATGCAACTTCAGAATGCAAATGTGCTGTATTTAGTGAAAATTTAAACATAACAATTTTTCCCCCACAGTGACTGATAATTTACTTAATGGTAAATTATCTTCTTGGTACACCTTTTGTGCACCTGAAGAAAATGATGAGAAATTGGGCTAATGTACAATACCATGCTTAGAAACGAAGCCTCTGTCAAATATTCAAACCTTATGCATGTGGCCTGTGGAAGAGCTGTTTATTAACCACAAACTTGCCATGAAACTTTTGTCTTACCCAACATTCTGGTACAACATTTGGTTCTCCTAAAAATATCATCCAATTGTTTCACCCAGAGCTGGGATTAGGATGAGTGAATAATTGTTCAGCTCTTTAAAATTCAATGATGAAAAGGTCTTCAGAAGTGCCAAGCCTTGCAATTCTTTTAAATAGCTATCATTCCCAAAATGACTTATGCCAGAGGGTTGAAAGTCTCAGAAGTGATTAGTCAACTAGCCAAACAGCTGCACATTTCTCTGGATTTAAAAATGCTGTTTTTTTCGCAGCCACATTCTCAATGCAAAGAGATTTTTTTTTTAAGGCAGAACCTGCTTTGTCAGCATGATTGACTGAGCAGTACAATTTTATATCTATTCATCCCAGCTTTAAGACACTATAAATAAATAAATCATAAGTTGAGATCAGCAACGACAAACTTTATTTTTTTAAACAGAGTAGGAGGAAACCCCAAAGGTGGCCCATATCAGCAAAGCTCGCCTAGGATTCAGAAGTGGAAAGGACCTTAGAGATTGCCTGGTTCAACCCATTCACTTTATAGATAAGGAAATCAGGGCCCCAGAAAGGGGAAATAATTTCCTCAAGGTCAAAAAGGCTCTCTGATTTCAAATCTCTCACTCTTTCTGCTTTATTATGGAGACTCTGGTTGCACAGAAACATGTTTTAACCCTTGTGGGAGAGGCTTTCATGACATGAAAAGGCCAGATATACTTTGGGCGATTTCTCATCTCTTTGGCTTGTTATCTACATCCAGAAAATCTAGGAACATCAAAGTTTACAAAATTCAAAGTAGAAACTTTTTTAAAAAAGTAGATTGAGAGAGAGGATTCTGGGAAGATGGTGAGTAGGTCAGAAAATTTCAAGCTCTCAAGATTTTCCTCCACAAAAGAGTTAAAATAGCGCCTCTGGGCAAACATAGAACCTGAAAACAAATAAGAGTAGGGGCAGAACAGGAGTCCTCTTGGGACGATCAGAGAAGACCAGAAGAAAAATCCCAGGACTAGATTTCCTCTCTGTGAAGGGTAAACACCTCCAGGCTGGGGTCCACTTTAACAAGCTCCCAGCTGCTTAAACAGCAAGCTGCAAGCCTTGGGTTAGCTGGATTGGGAGACTGCCCCAGCCTGGCCACAGGAATTTTTACCCCTGGGACAGTGATAGGAATTGGGTGTCTAACCTGGGGAAGACCCAGGAAACCTCTGCTGACAAGAAACTCCAGACCCAGCTGTGCTTCAGAAAAGATGTGGGAGGTGGGGGGTAAGAGACCAACCAACACAAGCCTGGTGAGTGCAGAAGCAGTGGGGCAGGGCACCACTAGCTGTGGGCACTTATAGGAGAGGCTGAACATCTTGGTTTCAGTTCAAGGCCACAGAGAAGAACTGAAGAGGATCAAAGGCCAGAGGCACCATCCCCCATACTCTAGGACTAGAGGTGATTATAAAAAATAAATTATTACCAAAAAAAGTAAACAGGCAAAGGAGAAAGAATTCAACCAGAGAGAACGGCTATGGGAATAGAGAAGACCGGGGTTTGACTTCAGAGGAAGATATTGAAGTAAAGAAACCCTCTTCTACCCCAAAGAGTCATGTCAAATGGTCACCTGCCCAAAAAGAATTCATTGAAGAACTTAAAAAAGACTTTAAAATTCAAATGAAAGAGATGGAGGAAAAATTAAAAAGAAAAACAAGAATAATAAAAGAAAAACAGGAAGATTATGACAAGAAAGTCAACCAATTAGAAAAGGAGATCCAGAATCTTAAGGAAGAAAATGACTCCTTGAAAATCAGAATTGGGCAAGGGGAAGCCAGTGAAGTTATAAGAGATGAAGAAATTAAATATATATATAGAATGAAAAAATAGAGAATGTGAAACATCATAAGAAAAACAGTAGATCTAGGGAACAGATCAAGAAGAGAAAACATAAGAATAATTGGATTACCTGAAAGTTCTGATCAAAAAAGAATCTTGATACAATAATACGAGGAACAATTAAAGAAAGTTGTCCTGAAGCATTATAACAAGACGGGAATGTAGAAATAGAAAAAATCCACCCATCGCCCCCTGAAAGACATCCTACAAGGAAAACTCACAGGAATATTATAGCTAAATTCTGAAACCACCAGATCAAGGACAAACCAGATCAAAGGATCAAAGGAGCAACAAGAAAAAAACAATTTACGTATGATGGTACCACAATTAGAATCACACAAGACCCAGTGTTGGTGACACTAAAAGATCCCAGGTCCTGGAACGCGATATATCAAAAAGCAAAAGAACTGGGCCTCTGGCCAAAAATATCACACTCAGCAAAACTAAGCATAATTTTGAATGGAAAAAATGAACATTTGATCAGCTTTCAGGACTCTACGTAAAAAAAAAAAAACCCTGAACTCAACAGATTTCACATACAAAAGCCAAGAGAATTATAAAGTACATACCAATGACCAATTAATTACAAGGGACTAAATAAGGCTAGAATGTTTACCTTTTATTTATGGAAAATATAAAACCTATGTCTAAGATTGTTGCTAGTAACTAGGTAGCTTATAAGAAAGTATGATAGGACTTTAAAAAGTAAAACCATTCATGAACAGCTAAAAGAGTAATTATCTTATCCAACCGAGGTTCAAGAGGAAGAACCAATACAGAGGAATTGGATGGGGGAGGGGAGCTGTTAGTTCTGGAAACCTACTTTCATTGAGACTGGGTTTAAGAGGGGAAAATACATATACATCTAGAAGAATATAATAGTCTTCTAAATAAAAAAAAAACTCTAAGGGGATAGGGAAGGGGAAAAGGATAAGAGAGGGATATTTAGAGGGGAGGCTGAGGGAATAGGTTAAAGGGGGCTATAGAAGGGTGTTTAGATTTAGGGGAATAGGAGGATAAGGGAAGGATTGCTGGAGTGGTAATAGGAAGGCAAGGAAGCAAGTAGAGCAGCTAGAAGAGATAGGAAAAAGAGATATGCACAAACATAAAAACAAGATTAGGAACATAATCTCTTAGGAAAAGTATATATTTATGTGTGTATATGTGTAGATATGCATGTATGTGTATATATGTATATATTAATACATATATATCTATATATAAAAATATAGCCATGCTCAATTGTAGCCTTTGGGTGGCAGGAAGTGGGAAAAAAAGAACAAAGTAAAAAGTATATAGCAGAGAACAAAAGAAAACCTACAAGGAAGCAAGGAAAAGATGGATAGCTTTCAGCTTAATGTACAATATTTACTATGTAGGCTTTCTTGAAATAAATTATTGCTATATATTTTCAATCCTCTCCTATGTTCTGCTATGCACATGACATTTTTTATTTTGTATTTAAATTGAATATTTAAGTTTATAATGTTTCTTTTTCTCATTATGTATTTAAGTTTTAGTATTCGGCTAAAATAAAAAAATTTTAACCAGTAGATTGAGTAGATATCAGTAGATAATAGAGCATGTCCCCAAAATCTTAGTGTAGTTTTAAGCTTTGATAGGTACTAAATAGGTATTTTATAACTATGAAAGCTTAAAATTACACTAAGACTTTTGGGAAACCATGTAGATTTTATGGAAAATAAAGGTATCTACCCATGAGCAGTATTCTCCCAGAGACTTAGATATCTTCAGTTATTAACAGTCACGAACTAGTTGAGCCTCCCAGAAAACATTTCTTATTATACTTCTTTGCCATGAAGCTCTTTGTATAATTGTTAGTAGCTCCCAGCATTTAGCGCCTACTGTCATTCTTCATTAGGATCCTTAGAGTTTTCTGAGCTGCCAGCAGATAATTCTCGGTTTTATTCTTCATTGGGACTTCTCCATGTTCTTTGTCACAAATTCTGTACTGGCCCTTTGTAGTATGATTCTACCAGTCCTTCACCATCCCAGGACTACAGAATGAATAATTCAGAGTTTCCCTGTATTGATAAAAAGCACAGTTCTGTGTTATAATTCTAATGCAGTACTGGACTAATGGGCCTTCACTCTGGAGTCTCTCCTATTCACTATGGCACTGTAATGGCAACCACACTGATATACCCAGGATGGCTGGTAGTATAGGTTCTTTTATCTGCTTTCCTAAGGAAAGATAGCTGTTTCAGGGGTCAACAATCTTTCTTTATTAATCACATAAAATACAAACACGGGAATACAGAAAAGAGAAATAAAGACCAACAGACAGGGCTCTAATGCCTGAATCAAAGCTTTACCTCAACCACTGAATCAAGACTTTAGAGGTCTTGTCAAGAGACTTTACCTCTGAAGAGTCGGTGATCTCTGAACATACAGCCACTCAGAGGCTCAACCAGGGAATCAAACCCCCAAAGCAAAAGCTCACCTCTCAGAATATATACTCTTTAGGCTCAGTGCCTAATTAGAAATTAACAAAAGGTGTGTAAGCCTTCCTACAAGCAAGCAAGCTTCCCTTAATGGGCTCTATGTGAGGCCTATTACTGGGCAGGGAAGATCTTACTCCCCATTAACGTTACCGGCACCTACCAACCTCCGAATTCACTGAAGTTTATCAGGAGAGTAGCAACACAGCCTAGCTTTTACCTCCAAGAATTTCTATCACCATTGCCAACCAGACTGACCATTGGCAATACAAAAGTTACCAAATGATATCTTAATTGTCAAATATAATAGCATTTTCTCAATTATCACCCTTCTTGACCTCTTTTCAGTATTGACATCATTGAACACCCTCTCTTCCTCTATACTTTATTCTCTCTGGGCTGTTTTGCTTTCTCTTGGCTCTGTCTCTGTAGCCCCTACCTAGGAGGATCCATAGTAGCCACATAAAAATGCTTTTTGATGGAGTCATTGATGGGTTATTGATAACTGAAAACCTCTTTACCTTAATATATCAAGATGGCACATTTTATGTGAGTGAACACTTCCCTTCTCTCAATTATTTCCATTTTTTCTCCTGTAAAAAGATTGTACATATTTCTTTGTGAGTTTCTTCCCCAGTTAGATTTTGAGGTCCTGGGGGTTTAGGGACTATCTTTTGCCCCTTTTTGTAATTCTAGAACTTAACACAGTGCCTAGTACACAGCAGGTACTTAATCAGTGTTTATTGATTGATTGGAATGCCTTTATAGTTTTGTCCTTGCAATTGCTAAATAAGATAGGTTTTTAGTTAAATTCAATTCATCAAGTTCTGTGCAAAAACAAAAATTAAATAGTTCCTGTGTTCAATAAGCTTACCTTCACTTGGGAGATACAATATGTAACAGAGACAAGTAAGTTCAAGGTAATATGAGGAGGGAGAGAAAGTTTACAATGAAGTTAAGGACTCTGAAAGGTGGAGAAAAGGAGAGACTACATTCTAGGTAGGAGAAACCAGTTAAATGAACACAACCATGCAAGAGATGGAGTATTAAGTCAGAAGAACATTTCATAATATAATTTGGCTGGGATATAGAATGTGTAAAGGATAATGATATGAAATGTCTGGGAAGATTATGAAGATCCTTAAATGCCAGGCTAAGAAAGTTTGGATTTTTCTAAAGGTAATAAGGACTAACTATAAAGGACATATGGATAAAGACACTATTTACATCTAGAGAAAGAACTGATAAATAGAAATATGTCTATAATAATTTTGCATATTTATACCTATTTGTGTCTAATGATAGCCATCGCTAGGGTGGGAGTGGGGCAAGTGAAAAAAAAAGGGAAATTTACATGATAACTTTATATATTTGAAGGCACTAGCAAGTTTACAGTTTCATGTGCAATCATCTTTTTATTGTACTGTTATGGAAATGCTTGTTTTATTCCAAAAAAATGAAAAATAAAGGAATAAAGAGCTACTGATGATTTCTGAAGAAGAAAATGAAATGATTAGACCTCTGCTTTAGGATGGTTGTTTTGACAGGTATATGAGGAATGGGTTGGAGATGGACTAGTGGCAGGGAGACCGATTAAGAAGTTGTTATAAAAGTCTAGAGGTGATGAGGACCTGAATAACCATGGTGGCAATGAAATAAGCGGTTGAGAACAGAAATGTTAGAGATATAGAATCAACAGCACTTGATAAAAGCAACTTGGTAACTTGTGAGAAGTGAGCAAAATGTCTAGGATAACCAAGAGGTTACAAACTTCAGTGATTAAGAAGGTGGTGGTGCTCTGATCAGAAATGAAGAAGTGTGGCCAAAGAGCAATGTAAGAGGAAAGATAGTTTGATTTTGTACACATTGCATTTGAGATGCAGATGGGGCATCAAAGTATAGATGTAGGCATTTTCATGAAGGGAATAGAGTTCAGGAGAGGGATTAAGGCTGCATATATTCTGACTGAACATTTGAGAGTTAGGTGATTAAAGATGATATTGAATCCACAGGAAGTGAAATGATTACCAAAGGAAAGAAGAGGGTGTAGACATAGAAGAGGATATAGGATAATGCCTTAGGGAAAATTCACACTAAGGGGGTAGGAAATGGATTAGGATCCAGCAAAGAAGTTTGAGAAAGAGTAGTCAGACAGGTAAGAGAAGAATTAGGAGAGAAGCAAAGTGCGAATAATAATGATAGATAACATTTATATAGTGCTTTAAGGTGTGCAAAGTACATTATATATATTTTCTCTTGATTTGATTCTCCCAACAACATTGTGAGGTAGGTGTTATTATCCCCATTTTACAGATCAGGCAACTGTGGCTAATTAAGGTTAAGTGATTTGTGCAAGATCATATAGCTAGTATCTGAGGTGGGATTCAAACCTGGGTCTTCCTCACTTTAAGGTAAACACTCATTACACAACCCAACTCCTTCCCTATTCAAGAAGTTAACAGTCCCATTACCTATGGAGAGGTCAACAAAGATGAGGCCTGAGTAAAGGTTTTTACATTTAGCACTTAAGATTTTTTATAACCCTAGAGCGAGCAATTTCAGCGAAAAGTGAGGTCATTACCTATATTTAAGGGATTATAAGTGAGTCAGTAGTGGGAGTGAGAGAAAAAATGGCCAATGTGAAGTTTTACCTTTTTTGGTCTAATCCTGTTATTTATTGGTGTAGAGAACTGTCAGCAAGGAAATTCACCCTACAATGCACATCTTTAACTCTTCTGTGATTTGTATAGTACTAGAGTTTGTATACCACCATATAACATTCATATACACCACACTTTGTACACAGTCTCAGATTGATTGAACACTCACTTTTATTTTTACTACTACCCAGAGCTGCTGTAAATATTTTTATTTATATGGAACCCTTCCTTATACCTTTTTCTTCCTTGAATATACATGCTCGGTAGTAGGTTCATTAGATCAAAGAATATGCACAGGTTAGTGGCATTTCTGGTTTGTTCCCCAATAAACACCCACTTTCTAAATACTTCAGAAAATATACCATCATCCCTAAACACACACACAGACAATGCAGATTAATGACAAGGTGTATTATGCCATATATAGAACGCACCTACCAAACTAATTGGTTGATGTTCTCTAAGTCTGGTCAGAAAAATAATTAATGTAGGAGCCCAGTTTTGGCAGAATAATTTCACTGTGAACTCTAGAATTCTTCTAGAGAAAATAATGCTCTAGAATTCTTCTAAAAAATTGAAGAACATTTTCCAAATACTGCAAAAAAAATGGGCAAAGCATAATGTTTTCAGTTATTTATTGGTCAACACTGTTTACTGTTAGACAAGCAGTCTAAGTGGAAGACTTTAGTTCAAATGCAGAGTCAGATACTAGCTGACCCTGTGCAAATCACTTAAACTGTTTGCCTCAGTGTCCTCTTCTTTAAAATGGTGATAACAATATCACCTGCCTCCCGGGGTTGTTTTGAGTACGGAATGAGATAATATTTTTGAAGCAATTTATAAACCATGAAACACTCTATAAATGTTGTCTATTATAATTAAACTATAATTAATTGTAATATCAGTAATAATATTATCAGTAATGAAAACCAGAGGATACTTTTTTCCCACTTAACAGTATTTTATTTTCCAATTACATATAAAGATAGTTTTGAACATTCGCTTTTGTAAGATTTTGAGTTCTAAATTTTTCTCCCTTCCCTGTTCCCTCGCAGCTCCACTGGACAGTCAACAATCTGATATAGGTAATACATGTACAATCATGTTAAACATATTTCCTTATTAGCCATGTAAAAGAAGAATCAGAATGAAAAGGAAAACCACGAGAAGGAAAAAACAAAACAAAACAAACAACAAAAAAGTGAAAATACTGTGCTTCAATCTACATTCAGACACCATAATTCTTTCTCTGGATGTGGATAGCATTTTCCATCATGAGTCTTTTGGAATTGTCTTAGATCATTGTATTGCTGAGAAGAGCTAAGTCTATCATAGTCAATCATTGCACAATGTTGCTGTTACCATGTACAATGTTCTCTGGGTTCTGCTCACTTCATTCTGTATCAGTTCATGTAAGTCTTTTCTGGTTTTTCTTAAATTCTCCTGCTCATCATTTCTTATAGAACAATAGCATGCCACAACTCGTTCCCCAATTGATGGGCATCCCCTCAATTTCCAATTCTTTGCCACCACAAAAAAAGAGCTGATATAAATATAGTACATGTGGGTCCTTTTCCCTTTTTTATGACCTCTTTGGGATACAGATCCAGTAGTGGTATTGCTGGATAGAAAGGTATGCACAGTTTTATAGCCCTTTGGACATGGTTCCAAATTGCTCTCCAGAATGGTTGGATCAGTTCACAGCTCCACCAACAATGCATTAGTGTTCCAATTTTCCCATATCTTCTCCAACATTTTTCATTTTCTTTTTCTGTCATATTAGTCAATTTGATAAATGTGAGGTGGTACCTCAGAATTGTTTTAATTTGTATTTCTCTAATCAATAGTGATTTAGAGCATTTTTCATATGACTATAGATAGCTTTAATTTCTTCATCTGAAAGTGATGTGTTCATATCTTTTGATCATTTGTCAATTTATCAATCTTTTCCACCAAATGATTATGCTCAGTTTTGCTGGGTAGTTGATTCTTGGTTGCAATCCAAGCTCCTTTTCCTTCCAGAATACCATATTCCAAGCTTTTCAATCCTTTAATGTAGAAGCTGCTAAGTCCTGTGTAATCCTGACTGTGGCTCCTTGATATTTGAATTGTTTATTTCTGGCTACTTTCATTATTTTCTCCCTGACCTGATAGTTCTGGAATTTGGCTACAATATTTCCTTTTCATTTTGGTGTCTCTTTTAGGAGGAGATTGATGGTTTTTTTCAATGACTTTTTTATCCTCTGGTTCTAGAATATCAGGGCAGTTTTCCTGGATAATTTCTTGAAAGATGTTGCCGGGCTTGTATTTGATCATGGCTTTCAGGTAGTCCAATAATTCTCAAATTATCTCTCCTGGATCTATTTTCCAGTTGTTTTTACAATGAGGTGTTTTACATTTTCTTCTATTCTTTTGATTTTGTTTGACTGATTCTTGATATCTCAAAGAGTCATTAGCTTCCACTTGTTCAATTCTAATTTTTAAGGAATTATTTTCTTCAGTTAGCTTTTGTACCTTCTTTTCCATTTGGCCAATTCTACTTTTAAAGGAGTTGTTTTCTTCAGTGGAATTTTTTCCTCATTTAGCCAATTTTCTTTTTAAGGAGTTGTTTTCTTCAATCAATTTTTTGTGCTTCTTTTTCTAAGCTGTTTTTCTGAGAACCTTTGTAATCACAGAGATGCAATGAGTGGGATCATGGTCTGTTTCCTTACAATAAATATGTTAACCCTTCTTCTTTAAGTTTCTAGTGCTCTTTCTGTACTGAGCTATAGTAGAACCCTGGCAATGAATCTGTTTTCCGAAGTGTAACAGAAATATCATCTCAATTCTGGAATCCATCCTACCTCTCAACATTAGAACTGCTCATTCTTTCTCCAAGGGTTCACAGAGCACCCCAGTTGTCACCCAGTTTATTTGCCTAATTTATAGTCTCTCCATATAGGCACAAATTGTCAGATCACTAAGACTGAATGCAAAATTCTTATCATGATATCTATTCTAGGTTACATCAAATTCAACAAACACTGCAGCAGATACAGGTAAGGTCTTAAAACATTGTTTCAACAACAGCTCCTAAAGCATTCAAACCCTAGGATCCCTGCCTGAAATCCTCTTTAGGTTGGGAAGAGGAGTCAGGGCTCACAATCTTGGCTCAAGTTCAGCAGGGCTACACTAAAAAATTTCCAGAGGCTGACCAACTGTGCTTCTAGCCTTCTCTTATAACATGCTCCCTAAAATGGTTCTGAAACTAGAATTTGTTAACTATTTGATAAAAACAATTATAGGATACTATCCATTTTAGTGGTTTACCAGAAGTCTAGCCCTCTAAGACCAAAATCCAGTGATCCCAAGACTTTATCACTACAGAGGAGAATGATTAAATTGACCCATTCCCTATGGACCTTCTGAAGATTTGAAAAGGCAATGGTCAAAAAAATGATGTCTGGAATAAAAGAAGTCTATGTATTACTGTAGGTAATAGGTTATTGTACTCTTACTCTAGATAAAAATGTAGAGCTACTTTAAGGTTAGGTATTTTGTAAAATGAGCAGTGAAATTTTGTCAGTCACTCAACAAGCATTTATTAAGTACCTACTATTTCCAGGCACTGTGCTAAGCATAGAAGATACAAAGAAAGTGTGGGGGTGGGGGGGATAAGTATTTATATAGCGCTCATTATATTCCAGGCACTGTGCCAATGGCTTTTTTCATAAATATTATCTCATTTTATTCTCACAACAATACTGCAAGATAGGGTCTATTATTCTCATTTTATAGTTAAGGAAATTGAAATAAGCATAGGTTAAATGACTTGACCAGGGTCATATAGGTAGTGTTTGAGGCCAGATTTGAACTCAGGTTTTCCTGACTCCCAGCCCAGTGCTCTATCCAAAGCATCATCAGCCGCCTGGTGCAAAAATCGTCCCTGATCTCAAGGAGATCAGAGTCTAGCGGGGCAGGGGAGCTATACAAACTACTATGCATAAACAAGATACATATATATATATATGATAAATTGGAGATAATCATCAGAGAGCTTTCTGGCTGCTTGCAATATTTTCTCCTTGACCTGATAATTCTGGAATTTGGCTATAATATTCCCTGGCATTTTCAATTTGGGATCTCTTTCAGGAGGTGATTGGTGGATTCTTTCAATGACTATTTTGCCCTCTGGTTCTAGGACCTCAGGGCAGTTTTCTTTTATGGTTTCTTGAAAGATGCTATCCAGGCTCTTTTTTTTTCATCATGGATCTCAGGTAGACCAATAATTCTAAAATTATCTCTCTTGGATCTATTTTCCAGGTCACTTGTTTTTAGAATGATGTATTTTACATTTTCTTCTATTTTTTCATTCTTTTGATTTTGTTTGACTGATTCTTGAGGTCTCATAGAGTCATTAGCTTCCACTTATCCAATTCTAATTTTTAATGAATTGTTTTCTTCAGTTAACCTTTGTACTTCCTTTTCCATTTGGCCAATTCTACTTTTTAAAGAGTTGTTTTCTTCAGTGTACTTTTCCCCATCTTGTCAGTTGTATTTTTAAAGGAATTGTTTGATTTTTCTTCTACTTCTGTAATTTGACTTTTAAAATCTTTCCTGAGTTCTTCCAAGAAGGCTTTTTGGGCTTGATACCAGTTCATATTCCCCTTTGAGGTTTCAGGTGTTGGTATAGTGACAATGCTGCCCTCTTCTGAATTTGTGTTTTGATCTTCCCTGTCTTCATAATAAAAATCTATGGTCTTTGATTTTCTATGTTGCTTCTTGCTCATTGTGTTTGCCTTTTTCCTGGCTTTCAAAGTCGATCCCTGCTTCTGGGGCACAGGGGACACTGAGCCACACTGCTTGTGCTGGGAGCTAGGGCCTGGTTATTGGCTTTATGTACTGGGGCCTCAGGTTTGGGATGCTGGAGGCTGTGGCTTACCTGGTGGTGGTAGCTGGTGTGTGCAGATGCCACGTGGAGTTTTATTACATTTCCCCTGGGTTACACTGAAAATCAGGGGTTGAAGTGTGGGGGTAGGGATGGTCTGACCACTGGAAGTCACCTCTTTGGAGGGGCCTGTGCTAGAGGATTGGTAGACTCAGCTGCTGGTGGACACCTGCCCTCTGCAAAGTGGTGGTTCTCTGTGCTGGTGTCTCCTGGTTCCCCACACTGGTGTCTGCCTGTTCCCCTGTCTCTGCGAAGGTACATGGGGATAAAGGTGTGGGGTTGGGGTACTGGTGTTGGTGCTTGCCTGCTCCACCACCCTGGGGTTCAGGATCTCCCCCTGGTTTGCTGATGTGGGGCTTGCTGCTGGCTTGCCGGGACATCTCCCATCCTGTACTGGTGCCTTTCAGTCACAGAATGAGGCACCTTTTCCAGTTAATTCCTATAGCCTCATGAGCTAAAAAACTGTTGCTCCCTGGCTTTCTGCTGCTTTCACTGTTCCAGGATTTTTCTTGGGGCAGTATTTTCTGGGTTTTTCAAGGTCAGTAAGGGAGAGTGAGAGTGACTTACTGCTTACTTCGCCATCTTGGCTCCCAGAAGTGGGAAGACACTAGCATTAAAGGGGATCAAGGAAGGCTTATTATAAATGTTAGGATTTTGGTTTGGACTTGAAGGAAGCCAAGGACGCCAGATAATAGAGATGAGGAAGGAGAAAATTCCTAGTATGGGGGACAAGCAGTGAAAATTCCTGGAGTTGGGATATAGAGTACCTTATGCTAAGAATAGCAACACATTCAATGTCATAAGACAGCAGAGTATGTGGGTTGGAGGATGGGGCAAGAAAGTCATAAACAGACTGGTAAGGTAGAAGAGGATAAGATTATGAAGAGCCAAGGAGAGGATTTTATATTTGATACTCAATGTAATAGGGGGTCACTGGAGTTTACTGAATAACAGTGTGACATGGTTAGATTTATGTTTTGGGAAGAACAATTTGACAGCTGATTGGAGGATGGACTAGAATGGGGAGAGACTGGCCAGAAGGTCTTTGAAGTAGTCCAGGGGTGAGGTGATGAGAACCTGGGCCAGGGTGATAGCAGTGTCAGAGGAGAAAAGGAGGCATATATAAGATATGCTATTTAGGCAAAATTGTCAGGACTTGACAAAAGATTGGATATGAGGGTAAGAGAGTGAGGATATGAGGATGACACCTAGATTGCAAGCCTGAGTGCCTGGAAGGACAGTAATAGAGAAAAAGAGAGGGCTGGGGGAAAAGATGTTGAGTTCAGTTTTAGACAAGTTGATTTTAAGATATCTCCATGACCTCCAATTTAAGATGTATAATAGGCAATTAGAGATAAGAGACTGGAATTCAGGAGAGAGGTAGTAATAATAAATAGATTTGGAAATCATCAGAATAGAAATGATGGTTAAATCCACAGGAGCTGATGAGACCACCACGTGAAATAGTATGGAGGAAGAAGAGAAAAGGGCTTAGGAAAGAGCTCTTTAGGACATGAATATTTAATGGAAGATCCAGCAAGAATGACTGCAAAGGAGTGTCAAATAGGTAGGAGGAGAACCAAGATAAGAGTAGTGTCACAGAACCCGAGAGAGAAGAGAATACCAAGGAGACAATGATGATCAACAGTGTCAAAGGCTAAAGAGAAATTGAGAAGGATGAATACTGAGAAATGACTAGTACATTTGACAAATTAAAAAATCATTGGTAACTTTGGAGAGAACAGTTTTCTTTGAATGATGAGGTTGGAAATTGGATTGTAGAGAGTTAAAGAAGAAAGTGGGAGGAAAGCAAGTGAAGGCATTGACTGTAGATGACCTCCAGGAAGACTCCACAAAAGGGAGCAAGTATATGAGATGATAGCTAGGAGGGATGCGTAGACCAAGTGAGGGTTTTTTATTTTTTTTAAATAGGAGATCTATACATATGTGCATTTGGCTCCTTTCAGGTAGTAATATATAAAACCATGGGAAGAGTTTGCGTATGGGAGAACAATCATTAGATGGCATTTATATAATCACTTGGAGAAAATAACTTCTTCAAAGTATTCCACCAAGCAATTAAATATCTGCATATTTATCTTGAAAAATCAGTGCAGTAGGATTCTGAGAATTATCTAATGCCTAAAAGCCTAACTGTTCTTACCTCATAATACAGTTTTAATATATGTTTTAATCTTTTTCTGATTGCAATAGAGAAGAATATTTTAATATTTCCAAAATGACTCATCTACTTGAAACATATTTCATATATGGAAGTAATTATTCAAATTTAAAAGATTTTGTTATACTTTTAGCCAAATTGTCATTTTGACCTTCTTTAAAGTCAGCTTCTACTTATTTGAAGTAACTTCTCACAAAAATTAAGACTGCCTTTAACCCAAAGCAGTATGAGGAAATCAATTGCTCTACTTAGATTGAAGTCTAAAATATTCCCTTTGTTCTACCATTGTCATTAGGAGTTGGACATCATCTAATATTGTACTGGAAGGCAATGACATCAGAAGATATTAAGGATTTCAGCCCAGTCTTGTCTTATTTTTATAAAAGAAATGTTCTGAGGTTATCATCACAGAAAACCCTTACTATAATCCCTGGCTGTGAAACACCTAGTATTAGAAAACATTAGATCTGTAAGGGAACTTAAAAATTATTTATTTCAATCCTCTCATATTAAAATTTAGCAAACTGAGTTCCTGAAACATTATGACTTATTCAAGTTCACACAGTTCTTAGCGGCAGAGATGAAATTTAAATGCATTGGGCTCTCAAATGCTTTCTACTACCCTGGGGCTAGAGATATATATTAAGTCTCAGAACTTTTAGAGTTCCCTTGGATTGAGACCCCTTATCTCTAGAATCCCTCTTGGATTGACCATTCCCAATTACCTAGGAATCCCCTAAAACTGCAAAAATATGGTCATAAAAATGATTAGAAGTATCACGGAAGTTAAATTGTAGGTCTAAGTTTCAGCTCTATCTTAACTTGCTGTGTGACCTTGGGTAAAGTCACTCAATCTCTTTGAGCCTCAGTTTTCTAATCTGCAAAATGGGAACAATAATTCATAGACCACTTTCCTCATTGATTTAATGTAAGAATTAAGTGAAATCATGTGGAAATAGTGTTTTGTAGACTGGATTCCCCTTGGAGGATTTCAGAAGGATTCATACAGGAGTTTCTCAGCTTCTGAACCATTGGAGGGAGTACCCATATTGATAAGTTCACACATTCATCAGAGAGCTGAAAGACTTCTTTTTTCCCTGAAAATGTAAATATATTTCCTGAAAAAACCCAAATAAACAAATAAGCTAAGCAGTGGACAGGAAAGAAGCTGATATTTCCTAGAAAATAAAAACTGAAACTATACTTTTTTCTAGGCGGCAAACCTGTAAATGGCAACCAAATGCTTGAGTCATGATAGCTATTTGTCCTTAAATCTCTCTCAGCTCCATCTTCAGGCATGGAAGTAGAGATTTTCTTTCCACTGGTCCTATCTACATATCAGTTGTCAAGTGCCGTCATTTCTACTTTTACAACATCTTTCATATATGTATATGTGTGTGTGTGTGTGTATTCCTTTTTTTCCTCTGACACTGCCATAACCCTGGTCCAGGCCCTCATTACCTCAACTCCTGGACTATTACGATAGTCTGCTGGTTGGTCTTTCTGCTTCAAGTCTCTCCTTGATCCAGTCCATCCTCCACTGAGCTCCAAAAGTTTAAGTCTAACCATGTTACTGAACTCTGCCCCCCAGTTTAATTTATCCAGTGCCTATTATCTCCAAGATCAAATTTGAAATCCTTTGTCTTTTAAAATCCTTCGTAACCTTGCCCCTTCCTATCTTTCTAGTCTTCTTATATTTACTCCTCTCCTAAATCTGTGATCCAGTGACACTGGCCTTCTTTTTGTTCCTAGAAGCAGACACTCCACTTTTGAACCCTGGGATTTTTTATTGGTTTTCTCCCATTCTTGCAATACTATCCTTCCGCATCTCCATCTCTGCTGTATCCTAGTTTTCTCTAAGTCTTATCTAATGTCTCACACTCTGCAAGAAATGTTTCCTGATCCTCCATAATCTTAGTACCTTCCCTCTGAGACTACCCTCCCTCATTTATTCTGTTTGTATTTAGTTTATTCTTAGTTGCTTACATGTTTTCTCCCCCATGAGAGATTGTAAGCTCCTTGAGAGCAGGACCTTTTTTTTTTTCCTTTTCATTATATACTTGGTGGTTAGAACAGAGCCTGGCACATAGTAGGTACATAATAAATGCTAGTTGACTGATACATCACTACCAGAGTCCCATTGAAAAGATTATAGAAACAGGGGCAATGAACCTAGAACCTTTAGGATTTATAGGTGTGAGAGAGGGCAAAGAGTCATGAAAGGCGAACCTATCAATAAAGAAAGAAATAAGATGGGAAATTTTAAGTGATATGATTGACTTCAGGGTATAAATGGTGATAATAATCCACTAAAGACCTACTCTAATGCCTTATTGAGATGACAATAAGTCCTTGTGGGCTGTGCCAGAAGAGTATAGCTGCCGAAATTACATATCCTTTAGTTGTTGCAATGTTAAAATAATAACTAAAATCTTCATACCCTCTTATTTTATTTTAAACTCTTTACATACACAGTCTCATCTCCCCACCCCCATAACAACCCTCTCTTGTCAAGTCTGTACTGTAAGTATTAATACTCATATTCTCCAGATAGGGAAATTGAGTCTGGGAAAGGTTATATAACTTAATGAAGTTCATTGAACTAGGACTCAAACTCTGGTCCTTCTGACTCTAAGTCACATGTTCTTTTGACTACACCTCATTGTTAAGAGGCTCAGTGGTCTTACCACATTATCAAACTGGTTGTGAGAATTTTAGAAAAGAAAAGGCATGATGATGTTACAGTACATTCACTTTATTTTTTGCTTGGAGCTTTGGGAAAACATTATTGCCATTATTCACTGGATATGTGAGTACTTCTTCTATTAGTGTATTTTGTAATTTACCCATTCCTTATCTTTCTATATAATCCATTTCCATGCCCTTCCATAAATCTTTGATAGAGGATCTGTCCAACTATCAAGAAGCTTTCCTCTATGACTTTTAACCTAGGACAGTATTCAGGCTAACCATTTGTTAATTCTTGCTACACCACTAGTCAAACTCTTTGTCCAATTATGAGTCCTTGATGATGCTTTTATACTGTTTCTCATGTGTAAAGTCATCTCTTTTCCATTTGTTCATTAATTCATTCATTCAGCATTTATTAAAAACAAGCTATATTTCAGGTATTATGCTTGTCATCAGGGATATACAAAAAAAGAATTCTGCTACCTATATATCTACCTTGCACTTTTCCCACTGTTTTCTGAGTACCTTACAAATTTGATTCTTCTTAGATCATAGTATTCCATGACTTGTAGCCATTACTTGGAAAAGTTGATGTTGGGAACGTGAACCATATCAACATCTGCTTGGGTTTATTGAAAGCATTGTGCCACTTCCCGTGTGTAATTCAGATTGTTCCCCCTCTTCCTATTGTATTATGATGAGATCATTGCCCATATAAACTGCCTGTCCAAGAAATGTATACTGATGAACTAACTTAACAAGCTGCCCACCCAACTCGATGTCATAAATTGGACAATACATTTGTCATGCACTTGATTTTTTCCTTTTTAAAATTTTTGGTTTTTTGATAAACCGATTTTTATTGAGGGACTATGAATCCTATTGATATGGCAACATAGTGTTTCAGGATTCCATGTAAATGTCATCCATGATAAATAAATATTGAGGAAAACCATAACCACCTGTATAAAAAGTTCAATTTCATTAGTTATCTAAAAATGAAATGAAACAGTGATCTATTCCCTAATACTACTATATTTTCCTGGAAATTGGATACAAAATTAGCAAATCCTTTGCACCTCAGAACATCAGAATTTTTAGACATCCCTACAGACTTCTCACAATGAAATTAATTTTGTTTTTTTATGAGCAGGTAATTGGGAGTTGTGAAATCATTAGCCTATGCTTTAGTTAATTTTTATACATGGAATTAAATAAGCTTAAAAATGCTTTTCAATGCAAGCTTACTCTTCTCTGGAACTGTTAAAACAGTGTTTAAGGATGGTCTAAAAACCTCTAAAGAAATAGTGTTCAAAGAAAGTAAAGGCTATCAAATTTAACAGCTACCACTCACTTGTTCCCATAAATGAATGAAGGAAACCTGTTAGAAAAAGTCAATGGGGATGTTTTAAGCGATAAAACATATCTAGTCAAGAAGTACACTGACATTTCAATAGCCATGTTAAGAGAAAAAAAAAAGAAAAAGAGGGAAAGTTCTTTTGAGGACAATTTTAAAAATATTTCAGTGTGTTCATTGCGTGGAAGCAAAAAAAAATGTAAAGGATTAGGTATTGTAAAGCTGTAGATTAAAAAAAGAATCTTTAAATGCAGGCATTTGAGGCAAGGTATTATGTTGTACATGTCGTAATGCTAGACTTCAAGAGCTCTGATGAGTGCGGCCATCCTCTCTGTGATGCAGATCTCAGCTCCTTCGTGCCTCAGTAGATGGCATTTATGAGTTGCTGTTGACAAAAGGAATCCATAGATGGGTAGCTAACCTGGTGGAGAGTCTCTCCATTCTCAGGTAGGCTGGTCTTAAATTGACAGGCATGCATTTCCTCACTGAGCCTAACTTATATTTGAAAATTTAATGACTCAGTAGGTCTTTCTGGACTTTGCACTTCACTGGCCTAGCCTTTAAGAGCTGTGGGTTGCTACCATATATCTTAGTTGAGCCATATTTTTGCAGCACAATAACAGCACTCAACTTGAACATGAACATTTTTGGTGGAAAAAATGGAATGGTTGTAACCAAGTGGCAAAGCAGCTGATGTAGGAAACATGCATGAGAGCATGGAGCATAGATTTTAGGTAGTAGAGCCCTTAGAGACTATTGAATCCAATAGTCTCATTTTATTTTATTTTTTTGGAGGGAGAAAGGCAGGGCAATTGGAGTTAAGTGACTTGCCCAAGGTCACACAACTAGTAAGTATGTCAAATGTCTGAGGCTGGATTTGAACTCAGCTTTTCCTGACTCCAGGGCCAGTGCTTTACTCGCTGTGCCAGCTAGCTGCCCTCAGTCATCTTATTTTAAAAACTAAGAAATGAGATGTTAAATGACTCACCTAGAATCACATAACTATGCATCTGATGCACAATTTGAACACAGGTCTTCCTGCCTGTGGGTCTTTCTGACTTCTGATCTAGCACTCTCTCCACTGAGCTGGACTAGAACTCAGGAGACTTCATCCTGGCTCTCCCCGTATTCACTGTGTATTCTTAAGCACTTTTTTTGTGAGTGATGCTGCACCACCAACAAGGCCAATAAAACATCTTCATTTCAACAGTTCTGATTTCCCTGTCAGCACTGCTTTGTGATCAAGCCATTTTTGTTCTCTGACTCATACTTATTGTTCTCAAAAGTAAAATAAAATACCCTTGGCTCAGCCCCGTCTGAACAGTGTGTGCAGTCTTTGAAGTGGGCTCACTCAGAAGACTCCAACTCAAGGAAACAACTTAAAATCTGATCTTTTTCAAGAAGGCTTGCTGGCTCTAAACAAGACATGAGAGCTCTTGGCACCCAGGCTGAGAACCCTGCAGTCAGGGATATATTTATTACACAGTGAGCTTGGCACTGCTCATTCTTTGGGACAAAAAAGCAATGAAATTAACAACAACAAAAAAGCAATATATAATACTCCTTCCCCTTCATTATTTTTTCTTGCTTTGAGAGAACTGTCATTTTAATATGATAATTAAGGAGCTTATGAAATATTTTGCCAATTTATTGCTTTAGTTTAAAAAATGTGTGTTCATATTTGTATAGAAGCTTTCATAATTATCTAATAAGAAGCTTAAGTAGGTTGATAAAAATTATCATAGCCATTTCACAGATGAAGAAACTGAGGTTTAAATTTCTGATGAATAATTGGGCAGCTTGCCTCAATCACAACTCAGGTAGTGGATACTTTCTACTTATTTTTCTATTACTTGCCATTTGGTTTAGAAGTCTTTGAACACTTGACTGAGATAATCAACTGGATACTCATACACATGTGTAGATTTTACACTATGAAATCACATCTAACTTGGTAACTCCACTTTTCAGTGGGTTGTAGAACACTGGCCAATTTCTGATTCAAAGAGAAATCCTGAATATGGATTTAAGACATTCTGCTGTCACATCCCTTTTGCATTTTCTATTAATCACATTATTTCACAAATCTAGTTTTAACATTTCCCCATAGGGATAGAAAATTGCTTTCAAGGAATACACTGTTGTCCTTCATTGTATAAGTTCCAATGTCACTCCTGCTCACTTGTGGTTTCCCCCATACAGTCTATCTCATGTTGAAAGTTCTTTGTGTTGGTATCCCCTCAAAAGCATAACTCATACTTGGAAGTGCATCTTTACAGTGGACATTCTTTTATTCCTTAAACAGTGGACAGAATTAGCCAAAGAAAGGTAGGTATTTGTTGCCTGACAACTCCAGAGAAATACTGGGAGCACAATAGGAGTATGTACAAAAAAATCTGATCAAGACCTTTGATACTATTAATCGTGAGGGCTTGTGGAAAATCATGACAAAATTTGATTGCCTGGAAAGCCCATCAGTATTAGATGTCAATTTCAAGACAGCACACCTGCATGGGTTCTGGACAATAGATGACACTCTCGTGCTTTCCCAGTCACCAATGGAGTGAAGCAAAGTTATGTGTTTGTTTTTAAATAGCGTGATATTTTCAGCAATGTAGTCAGTCACCTTCAGTAAGGATGAAAACACCAAGGTCAGCCACCACACTGATGTTAAATTATTTAACTTGAAAAGGCTACAAGCCAAGACTAAAGTGAAGGGAGAGTTGGTGTACAACTTTTTGTTCACAGATAACTGTACACTCAGTTTCTGAGGCTGAGATTCAACAGAATATGGCTCGATTCTCTGCCACTTGTGCTAATTTTGGCATGACAACTAATACCAAGAAACAGAGGTTCTCCACCAGCTTGCATTGCACTATCCATATGTGGAACTATTGGTTATAGTGAATGGAAAGATTTTAAATGTTGTGGATAAGTTCATTTACCTTAGCAGTATACTTTCCAGGGATGTATACATAAATGATGAGGTTGATGCATGCATTGACGAGCTAACTCAGTGTTTGAGAAGCTCTGAAGAAAAGCGTGGAAGAGGTGTTATGTTGCTTAGCAAATTAAAGGTTTACAGAGCTGTGGTGCTGACTTCATTGTTGTATGCCAGTGAAACCTGGACAATATGCAGTGCCATGCCAGGAAACTGAATCACTTCTCAAGGTCTCGCTGAAGAACTTTGGAATTGATTGTGAGACCTGGGAAACACTGGCACAGGACCCCACAGCACAGTGTGCCTGCATAAGTAGCTCAAAAGAAATAGGAGATGTGCGAATTTAGAGACATCTCCACTCCAAATTTTCACATGGACTATTTGTGTCCCAGCTGTGGCAGAGCCTTCTGAGTTCATACTGGTCTGATGAGACACAGTCAGACACACTGTACCTTGACCCTGACATAGTGCTGCCACTTTGGTCCTCTTCAAGAATGAAGGACAAGAATGAAGGGGAGAGCAGACCAGATGTGGAAGGATTATGTGCCCTCCTGGCTGTCTGTCTTCAAAGAAGTATGAGATGTTGAGTATTCAGAACAGTTGCACTAGGCTCATGCAGGGGACAGAGAATAGTATGGGCAAGCAGTGGCTACAAAATCCTCTGTAGTGCTAACTCTGCTGCTCCCCTCAGTTCTTGCATTTTCTCCATGTGTCTCAGTGTATTGACTTTTATACTTCCTATATTATGTGTACCCTCTTTGGGAGATCTCTTATTTAGAGAAGTATGATGCCTTTTAAAAATAATGTATCTTATTTATATATTTGGTTTTTACCTTGGCTAGATTTCCACCTACATCCCTTAGTTCCTTCTTTCAAAGACTATTCCTTATAATAAGGATTTTTTTTAAAGAGGAAGAAAAAAATAGGGCACAAATCTTTGGAGTAGCTTTGTCCTTTTGATTTTGAGGCCCAAGGAGCCAATGGCTTTGCTCCGCCACCTTCAGCCCCATTTTAAAGAACTTTTGAGAAGCAACTCCAGGGTGATTTTCATGATGCAGCCAAGCAACCCCAGGGCAAGGTGGGGAGATGGAATAGTGGAGATATAACAAGGAAAAAGCAGGCTCCGTGGGAGCTCTAGACTTAAACGGTCTGCAAAGTGCCTAGGTGCTGGAGGAAAGAGGAAACAGATCCTACTGACTTAGTAGGAATTAACCCAGAGTGGAAAATAGACCAACGAGAAGGGGTTCTTTTGGCCACCCAGCAAGATTTGAGACTCAAGTATAAAATGAGAGGACTCTGTGTGTGTGTGTGTGTGTGTGTATGTATGTGTGTGAAACAGCTATAGTCCTGTCATCTGAAATGTCAGGATAGTTTTTTCACAGGCCAGTTGCTCAGATCCTTAGTGAAAAGCTAACAAGCACAGTCAACTACAGGAGGACGGAAAAATGGGGAGCAGTAAAGTTGCTGAGGCTGCAAGATTTGGGCCACCTGTAGAGCAATGGAACCCCAGTGGGGAGCAAGAACTGAAAAGCTGGAGAGTCCCAGGGAAAGTTGCACTGACAATGGAAGCTGGGGGTGGGAAGTAGGGGTGATGGCACAGGGGAATGAACATCGATACCTTTCCTGTAGGTTCCAGGGATTTTTCCCACATAGAGCGATACTATAAGTTATGGAGATTGTAATTGGGAGTAGGATGGCCTAACTAAGCTCTATTTAGACTTAGATGAGAGTTCCTTCTGTGTCCTTCAAATAGAACTTGCATATTTTGAAGCTTTTTGAGTTTGAATACTTGTAAGGAAAGCTACTTGCTATTTTGAGGGGGCAGCAGTGTACCAAGTACTGAAGTTCTCCCAATTTTTTAGTTAGGCACAATAAATCAAATAAAAGGGATATCATGAAAATGTACCAAAACTCTTCCTGCTGGGGGCTGGGCAGAATAGGGCGAGAGGCACATAGGGCTGCTGTCCAGGTAAGGCTCAGCTCTGCCGATCCAGAGGCCTATGTGAAGGAGAGGTGGGAGAGGAACATCGAAGATATATTTGTCTACTTCCCAAATTTGCCTACGTCTAGCACTGATAGCAGAATACTTTGTGGGGCTTAGAGCTTTGTTTTTCTCATCTGTAAAATGGGGATAAAAATACTTTTATACAATTACCTCCTTGGATTGTTATAAGGTTCACCTAAGATGATGTATACGAATGAATAAATGAATGAATAGAACATTTAATAAGTGCTTACTATGAGCAAAGTACTGCACTACGTACTGGGAGTACAAACAGAAAAGGGAGACAGTCCCTGTTCATAAGGATCTTACATTCTAATGAGGGAGACCACATATAAAAGGGTCGAGCTTCTGCTAGTAACTAGCACATGGAATCAGATGACGATATTCCGTAGTCCTTAGGGTTCAGCAGCAAAGCGGATAGGAATGCCAATTCTTTTGATGATTTCCACTGATAAAAATGATGTCACTTTCTGACGTTGAAGCATCTGCAGTGCCAACGATTTTAGTGGCCAGAACTGAGGGCTGGAGCACCTGCAGTAGCAGCTTCCAGGCTGCATCTCCACAAGGGTTGCTTTCCAGGTTGAAGACTGAGGGCACTGGGCTGGAAGCATTGTTATTCCTAAGGTTCTCAGGTCCAGGGTCCTGGACTATCTCCATTAGGGTGCATGATAAGATGGTGGTCAAGGTGGTGGTGGTTTGACTTGCCTGGCACATTCTGCCTCCTGTTTCCCCCTTAGGAGGCCTTTTTGTTTCAGCGAGGCTGGCTTGCCTATCCTCCTTTAAATATTTAAAGCTCTATATAAATGGTAGCTATTAATAAGTTATATAACTTATAGAGATTAAGTAAATTTGATCCACAACAACGTAAGAAAACAACAATAATAATAGTAAATCACGTTTATATAGTTTCTCATACAGTAGAAAAACAATTTATCTTTATTGGCCGCGTTTTATTACATAAGAACTCCGTAAAGTAGTACATATAAATGTCATCCCAACTTGTAAATGAGAAATTAAGTGACTTTTCCAGGATCAAACAGCTAGCAAGTGGCTTTATTAGGACTGAAATTAAGTAACTCTTGATGCCAAATTCAGTGTCCTTCCCATAAACAATTTTTCCTTAATTTTTTTCCATTATCAAGAATTCACTTTTTTCTCCTACTAGAAAAAAAGGTAAAGGAAGGAAAAATAAAATTATCATAAAAGGATATCCAAGTAAAATGAATTCCCACACTGATCATGTCCAAAAATGTGTTTTTCTTTCTGCATTTTTATGCGTCCTTTCTCGGTCTTAAGGTCGGCAATGTTCTTCATTAGTCCACCAGAAGTTCACAGCTGCTTATTGCATTGACCAAAGTCTTTAAGTTGAAGAATGCCACAGAAGTTCTTTTAAAGGAAGATATTTTGTAAGAAATCATATTTACCTGTTTCAGAACAGTTTAAATGTTTACATAAGGATGGAGTATGATTTGATTTAGGCTCAAGCTTGAAAAATGGACTGAGAAGTATTTATTTTGATTGCCAGTAGATGGGGCTATTACATAAAAGGTTAATGAGGTGGAAAAGAAAACAGAAAAACAAATATCTACTACACTGTATTTTACTTCTGGTTTTTTTTTTTTTTTTTTTTTTTTTTACATTTTTACTGAGTGTGAACATAGACATAGCTTGGTGTAGTATAGAGAGTCCTGGGCTCGGGGCCAGAAACACCTAGTATCAAATCCTGTCTCTGACACATAAACAGCTAAGTGAATAGGAGGGTTGCCTGCCAGGTGGTTCTTATGTCCCAAGGTTGTCCAGCTAATGAAGGAGCCTTCTCATGTTGAATGTGGGCATGACGGAGAGAAATTATGGGCTGGATTTAATAATAACAAACATTTATATAGTACCTACTAAGTGCCAGGATGTATGCTAAGTGCTTTATAAAGATTATCTCATTTCATCCTCACGACCCTGGGAGGTAGATGCTGTTACTATTCCTGTTTTACATTTGAGGAAATAGAGGCAAGCAAGTGTTAAGTGACATGCCCCCAAATCACACAGCAAGTGTCTGAGGCTGGATTTGAACTCAAGACTTTCTGACTCCAGCTTGAGCACTCTATCTTCTATACCACCAAGATGTTTTTAAAGTGAATTTTGCTTTTAAAGTGAAGGGTCACAGTTTATAATTAAATATTTGTGTCAAGGATCTCATAATCTGTGAATCAGCAGGGCGTGTGAAGGACTTGTTGATGTGCCTTGGGATTCTGATTTAGACTTTTTTGGGGAAGCAGTATTCTTGGAGATTCTAACAGAGACATAGTGTCAGTATTCACAAAAATAAGGCAAAATCTATAAACATAGTTGTTAATGATAATAACAGAGTTAATAATAAGGGCACTTCAAAACTGTTTTTGGCAAAATGTGAGGCTGCCATTCACACCTCTCCAGCGTGATTTGGCTTATGTAACATTTATATTCTGACCCTATCTCCCAGAGAGAAGCCTACTATGTGGCATTTTAGGGTACCGTGGTGGGGGGATTTTTCTCTGCTACCATGTTTTGATCCCCCATCAGGAGATTAGTAACTGGTAGCCCAGTTCCATTTAGTTACTTATCGATTGACTTTTCCAAAGAGGCATTTTCTTCAGATATAGCAAGAACAAATATACAAATCTTTCCCCAACACCTTGGGAACATTTTCTCCTGTATTACCTGGGATTCGAGGTTGAGTAGGTTCAACTTAGCTCATTTCCTATGTAATTTCAGTCCCATCAAGTTGATCTCCAGATGTGACATGATTGCTGAATAAGTCCAAGTCTCAGCTATTACTGAGCTATGGTTCCAATAGTCACCCCCAAAGCTGGCTCCTTATTCCTCAGGGTGTCAGTGCTGAATTGGCTACAGACTGGTACTCTGGAATGAAAGTATGTCAAAGAGCCTACTAGACTTTAGGTCATAAATTCCACTCTTTTCACTAGTCACATACCTCCCCCGAAAGTAAAGATAGAAAGAAAGGTGATGAGCCTTTTTTGAATGATTCCACAGTGAATCAACCACTCTAATATCTCTGCTAAGAAAACCCCATGGATGGCATAATCCATGGAGTGACAAAGAATTGAGCAAGACTGAATGACTGAACAGTGACAGCCATAGCAACAGCAACAGCAACAATGACCAATCAAAGAATCTCCTCTTTATCACTTGGTTTACTTCCCAGAACGAGTTATGGCATGTCTACACATATTCCAGTTACTTCAGGGCACTTACATTCCACATCATCACCTCTCTCAAAGGACACCATCTCTCCATTGTCCTCTGACCGCCATTACACTTGTTTCATACCGAGGGTCTCTCTAATGAGGAAGCATGTTTCAGTGTCAGTCCTCTGAAGCCATGTTTGTCTTAGATTATGATTCATTTAGAGATAAGAGGGAACTTCAGAGGCCATCTCGTCCAACTCACCTCATTTTATAAATAGGGAAATTGAAGCCCTAAGAGGTAAAGTGACTTGCCTAAGGTTACATAGGGAATAAGTGACAGAACTAGAGTTTGAATTTAGGTCTTCAGACTGAATCCAGTGCTTTTTCCATAGTACAGGGCAGCTTCCAATACTGTTAGCTAGCTGGGAGTAGGGCCCTACAGAAGCAATATAAAAGAAGTATAAGCGTTGATTGGAGGAGGTTAGATAAAATGAGTCAGAATAAAGGAGATAAGGAACAAAGGTCTGGAAAGAGTATTGAAACAGGGGACCCTGGAGATGCCATAGACACATAAGGTATGGGAAGGGAGGAAGAGGGGGCCCCAAAATGAATATCCTTTAATTTGACACTTTGGGTTAACACTAACTCTTCGTGTGTGTTTAATCACTAGGTCATCAATTAAGAAAACATTTGTGCCGTTTAAAAAGTTTGGGAGACATAATTTCTGAGTAATTAGTAATTTTATTAGTAATGCCAACATTTTAATAAAAGAAGTCTATGGCACTCTTGAATGCCAAAGACAATCATAGCGGCAGGCTCAATGCTTATATGCCCTTGGAAGAGGGGTGTCCCTGAGGGTGACAGTCAACTCTGATCATTAAAGAAAAAATGAATATTACAATGAACCTATTCAAATGAACTTTGATTATGTCATTTACTTCTAAATTGCTCCCAGCCTTGGGCAGTGTGTTCAAAGAATTTATCCCCCACCCAGGCCTGAATAGAAGGGAATTTCATCTTAGATTAGAAGTCTGATCTAGTTGGGTGGAGTAGCAAAATTCAGAAAGAGGAGAATATTTATCCTATCTTCCACTAGTCCTGTCCTTGACAGATTGGAAAAGGAAATGGGACAGGGGAAAAAAAGCTGGGGTCTCCCCAATTTTAATAGTTGGCTACTAGAGAAGAGAAATAATCATTTCTCTCCTATCATCAGTCGGATGGATAATTTAAAATGGTAAATGAATGAATGGAATAAATGAATATTGCATTTATTAAGTACTTACTGTGTTCAAAGCATTGTGCTAAGTTCTAGGGATACTGGTGAAACTAGTAATACAGAAAAGGGCAATTGCCAATTTTGTCTGCTAACTGGAAGGTTGATGAGTCTCAGATTCAGTGTTTTCCGAAACTTCCCAAATGGTTCAATTCAGTTAAGTCTCCTGATTGAGGAAAGAGACATTACGGCTTGTCTCTGTCTTAATTATAAATCACTTACTTTGTCATCATCTTTATGATCTGCATCCAGAAACATTTATTGAGTGCCTATTATGAGAAGGACATGAGGCTAGGCGCTGGGGATAAAATGTCTACTCTTTTTTCCCCCTGCCATTCC
Organism: Phalanger gymnotis; assembly: GCA_028646595.1. Lineage (NCBI taxonomy): Eukaryota > Metazoa > Chordata > Mammalia > Diprotodontia > Phalangeridae > Phalanger > Phalanger gymnotis. The sequence continues at coordinate 637,802,126 of CM053622.1, read as the reverse complement.
AAGGTTTGAATTGTTTCCATTTTCAGAGAGCAAATGATCTGGCAAATGGCTATGTCACAAAATAGCACCTAGGGTAACTAAGGGTGAATTGAATATAAAAATAATGGCTTTGAAAGAGTTTAGGTGGCTCATTAAAGTGGGGTAAATTGGTGACAATCTAAATGTAATGGAGGGTGAGGAGGAGGATGAAAGACTGTGAGTCCAGATCATAGCAAAGATGGGTTGGAGGGCCTGGGCTCGTTCAACCTTTAGAAGGAAGGAAAGAAACAAGCATTTGATAAGCATCTACTATGTGCCAGATATTGTGCTAAGCATTTTACAAATATTACCTCATTTGATTCTACAATAACCCTGGGAGGTAAGTACTATTATTTTCTCCATTTAAAATTTTAAAAAAATGAAACAGAGAGCTTAAGTGACTTGCTCAGAGTCATACAGCTAGTAAGTATCTGAGTCCAGATTTGAACTCAAATCTTTTCCCCTTTTTGATATAGCACTCTATCCACCCCACCGTGCCACCTAACTGCCTACATAACTTCAAGTAATTGTGAGACTGTCGTGTAGAGATGGGATTAGATTTGTTCTTTGGGGCTCTAGAGAGCAAAACCAGAAACACTAAGCATAAGTTGAAAAGAGACAAATTTTGGCTTGATGCCAAGAAAAACTTTCTAACAGTTAGAGCTGTCTAAAAAGGTCATGGGCTGCTTTGGAGATGACGGATTCTTCTCCTTGGAGCTTTGCAAGTAGAAGCTGGATGACCACTTGTCCAATATTTTATAGAGTGGATTATTTTCATGCATGGACTAGACTATCTATCTATCTACCTATCTATCTGCCTACCTCTCTCTGTATAAATATCTATCATTATATCTATCCACATATCTCCTATTTCTATGTACCTATGTATGTATCTTTTTGCCTATCATCTCTATCTATTCATCTATCCAAATATCTATCATCTATCATTATATCTTTCTATCTAAAACCTACTTATATCTATCAGCCATCTATCCATCCATCTATCTATCCATCTATCTATCTATCTGCCTACCACCTATATTTATTCATCTATTACCTCTATCAATATGCCTATCATTATATCTATCCACCTATCACCTACTTCTGTCTATGTATCTATGTATCTATCTGCATCTATCTAAATATCTATCATCTATTATCATATCTTTTCATCTAAAACCTACTTATATCATCATCCATCCATCCATCTGTCTATCCATCTATTTATCTGTCTGTCCGTCTATCTGTCTATCTATTTATCTATTATCCATCCATCCATCGATCTATCTTTCACAATCTGACTATAGCCCACCTTTTGGGAGTTGTTGAGGATATCCCCTTTCACACATTTCATGTTTCAACTAAACTGGATGACTTGTTGTTCTCTGTCCATGTCCTTTAATCTCTTATCTCCAGACCTTTGTACAGACTGTTCTCCATGCTTGAAATGCACTGTTTCCTTACCTTCACCTCTTTAGCTCCTCTTGCTTTTTTTTTAATGAGACCCATCCTCATTCTCCCAGTTGCCACTGCCTCCTTCCACAACAAAATAGCTTTTTATATTTTTCCCTCCAACAGGATGCAAACTCTTTGAAGGTAGACTCTATTTCATTTTTGTCTTTGAATCCTCAGCACTTAGCACAGTGCCTGGCACAAAGGATGTACTTAGCAAATATTTATTGAACGAATGGAAAAAAAGTCACAGTAAAGTCATAGAAAATAGGGTACTTAAAAATACTCTAGACCTCAGAAAAGAAAAGGCTGAAAGGCCTGGTACTTCCTTTTCCTCCTGGCTTAAAAGGGATATTCCTCTTGACTCTATTCTTTTATGCTTTCTGAAAGTGCAAAAGGCACTTGGTTACTAGTGACCTAGACCAAAATTGGCTGTCTCTTTCGGTAAGAGTATGTATAGAAAGGCTTTCTCTGTCCTCCTTCAAGTCTCAGCTAAACTCAGAGCCATTCCTGGTTATCCTTGCAACTAACAAGTGATAGAGAGAGAATTCAAACCCAGGTCTGCCTGACTCCAGACCCAGCACTCTATCCATTGTGGTGCTAGGCTGGGTATATAAAGATAAAACGTGACTCAGTCCTTATTTATGTGACTCTCTTCATTCCAGTTATTGCCATTGCCAGAGTTACAGTCTTTTGGTGGTTCTAGGTCTAGAGCCATTTAGGAACAAGGGGGAAAGTTTACCTGCCTGCTTTCCAGTCACTCCCTCCAGTCTCTGGAGGAACCAGTTATTTCTCCCTATAGCACAGCCTAAGTTCCCTTCAGTGTTTCCACATGTAACTTGTTGCACCGAGATGAGAAAGTTTGTGTTGTTATTTACTACCGCCAGGATAAATGGCCCAAGTGACAGAAGAGCCAGTGACCTTCGGAGACTGAAATGGAAAGAGATTCACAGGAAAAAGAGCCCCCTTACTGGATAGTAAAGGGCTATTTACCATTTGGGGAGAGGGCGGCTATAAGGAAAGGCGTTCCTGTGCTCAAGGAATAAACAGCCAGAAAGCAGAGCTGCCCAATGTTGCCGTTTAAACTGCCAAAGTGCTTTTGTGGCTGCTTTCAGGCAAAGGGGCATCATCTTTCCTGCAGCAGGACTGACTTTCCCTACCCATTTGTTCTATTCCTCCTTTGGTGTCACCCCAGTGAGCAAAGAGCATTCTTGTACTCTATTACAAAGCCGAAGGGCATTTGCCTACAGTGCTTCTTGCTTATATTCTGGCCCAGGCCAGAACACTAGTATTAGCATTCTAGGGCAGCCATCCCCCTCTTTCAATTTCTCTGGCTCCCTTCCAGAAGTAGCTCATTACTCAGCCTTGACCTAAGTGGTGTTCTGGCTCTCACCCAGGGAGAAGCTCTTCTCTCTCTCTCTCCCTCTCTCCCTGCCCGCCTCCCTCTCTCCCTTTCTTTCTCTTTTAAATGGACAATCTGTAACAACTGCAGGAATAAACACATTTGGATGGGGGGGCGGGTAGTTTCAGTTGTCAAAATCAATGCCAAAGTGCTTCCAACACAGTTATCAATCTTCATTCTGGATGGAGGGAAGGTTCTGTTACTTAACATAGAACTTCGCCCTTTCATTTCCAGGACCGTTAGGGCCCGAAGTGAGATGCTTAGGACAAAACCAGTAAATGAAAGGAGGTAATAATAGGCAAAGGAACAGGAACATAAAATGGGAAATCTCTTATGTGACAGGTTCCTTTCTTCTCCTCTTCCCTGTCTTTCCCATTCTCTCCTCTGGCAGGAAGAGAGGCTGGAGATGAGAGCAGTGACACGAATAGGCCTACCAGGTTCTGATGAAGTGCCTCGGTTAAAATAGGAGGAAATCCAAGAAGACATTTGGGGAAAGGTAGAGAGAACCATGATAATTCCACTTTTACTATATTTCCTCCCAAATACATGTGCTTTAAGTGAAAAGAATAGACATATATAGGGATAACACAATCACACATAGGGGCAGACACATAGGGAACATCTGTGGTCAGGTCACACAAGTGAAAGGAAACTCACATTTTTGACACTGAGGGACTATTCACTGTCTCTGTGTCTCCTTCCTACAGAGTCTGTATTTGGATCTTGCATGATGTCTTTGTTGTTCCCTGACTCTCTTTCCTAGGCTTCTCTCCTCCCTATTGAACATTTTGGTCTGTTGGTCTCCAAAAAGCAACATTACAAGTTTCTGTGTTTTATCTCCTCCGGGGGTAACCCACTGGACATCTCCAGTTTTCTAGGGTATGATGACCAGAAAGCATCTTCTAGACTGAGGCAGTCACTAGTTCTTTATTGAGAAATATGTGTTATCACCACCATATCCAGTTAACCAAAACCAGCAGAATGCCCCCAGACAAAAATTGTCTTTTCTTACATCTCCTTTTTATAGGGCTGAAATCCCAGACTTGCAAATTATCTCTAGTTTGGCATGCAGACAAATTTGACCTAGAACCAAAAGTAAATCAAGGAGGCAAGGTCTCTACCCACCTAGGCTACGTTTCTCTCTTTATGATATATATTTATTAAAGGCAAACCCCATAGCTTTTGTATTCTATTTTGGCCAGTGGAAAACCTCTCTGGTTCCATATATAAAGATAATAAAAAACTTATTTCTCACTATCGATTTCAACTTCCATGTTTTAGACTAAAACTGTTAACAAATGGAAAACCTTTTTTTTCTACCTAGCTTCTTTGCCCTCCCATTGATGATCTAATGAACAGGCAAACAATGAGTTATCAAGACAGACAGCTTTTATGCATCTCCATTGAGGTCAGCATGATGGATTAAAGTTGATTAGATTTCCAGGGGAGAAAAATCACAACCCTCCTTTCAAATCCACCCATTCCAATATTTTCTATAGATTTTTTGGCATTACTTAAAATAAATTTTGAAAGTTTGCATTTGCTCTAACAAGGTCCCATGACAATACAGAACATTTATCAAGCCTGCCATGGATGTCAGGTAATGGAGTTTTGTATGTAAATGACACTGAATTTGGAGTTATCATACCTGGCAAATCATTCCCCCTTTTTGGGTCTCCGTGTTCTTATCTGTAGCTTGAAATTCTAGGATTCCTTCCCATGCTAGATTGGTCTTATGAGCCTATTACTATATGTGCTTCAAGGGCCCTTTCATCCTATGATTCTCCACAGACCAGGGATTAGTTGCCCATCCTTTTCTTTCACTCTGTCTGTTGTATCACCTCTGAGGCAGATTCAGAATGGTCAATGGGAGTACTGAGTAAGGCATTCTTTCACAGGGTATCTAATTCCCTCTTGGACACTCAGAATAGAATAAAGGGAACCGATGTACTTGAACAATATGAAAACAATCAGGTTCCCACAAGTGACTAGAGTCATCTGCAATCTGTTTTTTGTCTGTTCCTTTTTGTTTTTGGTAGGGGAGGAGCAAGGGTGGCCTTATTGTCAAGACTTGCCAGTCTTGGCAATAATTCAGTAATAATTCAATAATTCAATAACACCTACCTGGAACAGGAAATGCCTGCCAGGGGACACCACAGAGCATCAGTAGCTAGAGTGCCTGAGGTGGTCAGGAAGACTTGAGTTCAAATCCCACCGCTGCCGTTTATTAACTATATGATGCTAGCCTAACCACTTAATTTTTCTCAACCTCAGTTTCTAATCTATAAAATGGTGTGAATAATATCTGCAGTATCCTTCCTCCCAGAGTTATTGTGTGAGTAGAATAAGGTAGTGTATATGAAGTGCTTTGTAAATCTTAAAGCAATATATAATGTCAGTTGTTTCTGTTATTACTGTTGTCATCATTCTTCGTATATTGTCATTACCTGGCTCTCCCTTCCTGAACTCCTTTCAGAGCCCTGTTTTTTCCCCATGGACGTGCTGAAAAGGGGGCCTTCAGAAGTGTTTGTATTCAGTTTTGCCTGGAGGCTGATGCATTTAAAACTATCCCACTTAAAATTCTCTGGAGTTGTGGGATATTGATGTGGTTCTGAATCTGTTGAAGTTACTCCCGTTTGAGCCACCTGAGAGCTTAGAGCTCAAATTTCCTTTTTTACAGTGGCACTGGATTCAATATGCTTTCAAAGTGAACAGCAAGTAGTTTTAACTGAACTAAACCTGAATTACGTTACCTTAGCTCAGAGGAAGAGGGCGATGTTGTTTTATTTATTTTGTACTTTCTACTTCCCAAATATCGGGGTAGTAGTCTGCATTTCTCCTAAAATTGCATTAAGCCAGAGTTGGTGATACAATGAGACTCTGGGAAAGCTGGGAATAAATAGCCATCCAAATGCTCCCCCTGTTATGGCCACGTGAGTTAAACACTCAAATAGATCTCTGATCTCATGGATGGGGGTATTCCCTCCAACCAACCATACAGATGGAAAGTCATTGGTGCCTGTTGCCTAACCTCTGTGACTCTTAGCTTTTTTGTCCCCTAAGTTCATCACAAAGGCTCTGCCCAATGTACAGAAGGGCTTTTGGGTTTTGCTTTATCTTGATATTATGCTAAAGTTGAAAGAACACTGATCTGGAGTCAGAAGGTCAGGGTTCCAATCCCTCCTCCCATGAACTGTGTGATCTTAGCAAAGTCATTTAATTTCTTTAGGCCTCAGTTTTCTCAGATGTAAAATGAAGGATTGGGATTTGATGGACTCTATGTTTGTTTGAACTTCTAGAGATTGTGGGGATAGCAGCAGAGCACACAGAGGCGACTGACCATCAATTGACCATCACTTTCCTTGATGACATCTTTTATTCTGCTGCTTCATATTTCTCTGAAGTATGTTGCTCTCCATTTCTCCCATGAACCTTTCCATTGCCCTCTGGCTGAAACGTATTTTTAACTCTTTAGAGACTGTAGTGTTCTGTACCTCACAGACATGTAACATAGTGTATAGAAATTGTAGCTGTAGAAGTTTCTAGAGACTATAAATCATAATTCAATTTAATATGATTCTGTGAATTTGCAGTCATTAGAGATACCAAACAATGAGATGGGGCCTCTTGAGGTGATAAATCTCCCTATATTGGCAATGTTCAAGCATAAAACTAGATAATTGTTCTTTAGGAATGTTGTGAGAATTCAGGAATTGTGTGGCAGACTCACTCGATGATCTCTAAGGCTCCTTTCAACATAATATTCCATAATTCTAGCAGTCCTATTACATACTATGTAGGTGATTTGGGACATCTTGTAGACAAAATATTCTGCATGTTGTCTCCCCTATCAGTGTAACCTAGGGCTCAAGCCTGACATTTGTATACAACTCTTCTCTAGAAAAAAAAATCTTTCTACTAATGAAGAGAATGATGTGCAAATGTCAGGCTTGAGTCCTGGGTTATATTAGAATGTGGGATTCTTGTGGGCAAGGGACTGCTTTTGCCTATCTTTGTAATCCCAGAGTTTATTACAGAGCCTAAAGCATTCAATAAATGTTAATAAATTCCTCTTGGCTGATTATTGACTGACTGACTAATTGGACCTGATTATTCTCATCTGTACAATGAGTGTAGTGGACTAGGAGGCCTCAAGGAACTTAAATAAGTATCCCCAAGTATCCACCTTCCCTTGGTATGCATATTTCAGGAGCTTCTTAGGGGACAGTTTTACCTAGAATGTGGGATGGGATGGGGATGGCCTGTATTTACCACTGATAGACTGTCATTTGGAAAATAAGCACTCTGTGCCTGATGAAAACAAACTGAGAGATAACTAGGATGCCCTGCCATTCCCTAGATAATTAGGAAGAAGCCCCTTGGAGAAGGGAGGCAAAAAGTATGCCAGGGTTGGGATGAGGTTAGATTCTTCCTACTTGAGAATGGAGCTCATGCTGATGATTCTCCTGCTGTTTCAAGGCCAAAGTAAAAGCTGAACTGGAAAGAGCTAGGATTTCCACATGAGGAAGATACTGCTGATTTGGCTGACAGTTTATAGAACCATCAACTCTGCTAAAAAAAAAAAGCTGTCTCTAATCGCTGGCTAGATTATTAGTTCTCATCTTCCCCTGCTAAAATGCAGAGTGACCAAGAGAAGGCAGACATGTCTACTGAAGGCTGAGACAAGATAGCTGTGAAATTTGAATGAAGACAAAAGGGGAAGCATGGGTACATGTGCACACACACACAGAGCAGCAGGCAGTGAGCAGAGCATAATGGTGGAGTGACCCCCTTCTACAGAGGATGATGAGATCAGCTCACAGCAATGGTGGAAAGTGCAAGGGACTTTGTTTTCCAAGGTACATCAGACTTCATCAGTGTGGCTCATGTCAAAATAAGTTCCTTGTAGAATCAAATTTTTCATGCAACAGCTATGCGATGCTGTGGAAGAGGATTTGCTGTACAATGATGAGACGTCATGGAATTTAACACTTCTCTGTTTTGGCTGTTGCAGATGAGTTAAGGTTTGTGGCCTTTCTTTTGTCTTAATGACAAATGGTTGTTGATAAATAGTGGCTAGCTTGCCTATAGGTAAGGGAGCTAATGTCAGAAGCAATGTGGTTAGGGGGAAATTGAGCTGCATTGGAAGTCAGAGGATCTGGGTTCTTCCACTACTAGTGTGACTTTGGGTAAGTTGCTTAACCTCCTGGGGCCTCAGTTTCCTCATCTGTACAACGAGAAATTTGGAATTGACTTTTATGATCCTTTCCAGTTACAAATCCAGTTTTAAATCTATGAGCCTGTGAGAATATCAAGCTGGCTGTCCAATGAAGATATTTTCCTAGGTTTCAAAGTAAGGCTTCCAGCTAAGGGAAGTGTGGCACCTCAATAAAATAGTCAGAACCCAAATACATAATTTCTTATGGCTTTGGATAAAGCTTTTAATTTACTGAGGCCAAATTAAGGGAGAACAAGGAATCTATACTTGGAGCCTTTTGGGTCCCAGAGCTTTCCAGCTCAGGAGATCTTTTCAGTTTGAAATCCAGAGATGTCAGTTAGGAGAGGAAGAACATGAAAGAGAAGAGGCTGGAGACTTTAGAAAATGTTAGGCCATATAAGATGTGCAAATATGAAGAATCCAGAGAATCGTGTAAAGACGTGTATGAATTACTTGCTACAGAGCAAATCAAAACCAGGAAAAAAATGTACATAGTGATTATAACAATGTAAATGAAAAAAGTACTAACAGACACTAGAATTCAGATTAACCAACATCTAACAGACACTAGAATTCAGATTAACCAACATCTAACTTTGTTTTCAGAGAAACATTATAGTATAATAAATTGAGATGAAAGAGACCGTAAAAGTCATGTAGTCTAAATCCCTCATTTTACAGATGATGAAACCAAGGACCAGATGGGTTAAGTGAACTGACTTTGATCACACTGGTATTAAGTAGCAGAGCCAAGATTTATATCCCAGTCCCCAAACTCCAAATATTGCACTATTTTCCCTATACCATGACGGTGATTTAATACAATTTCCTCTTTGTAGAGAGGTTGTGGACTACAGCTAGAAATTGTTATATATTCTGTCAAATGTAATTTCTGTGTATATTTTGCTTAATGGTTTTTTTTTCTTTTTCTTTGATATTGTTGAAGTGTTCCTGGGAAATTACAGTAGTTTAAAAATACAAAAAGAATCAACAAAATATACTAAAATAAAAGTACAGGATGTATGTTTCCTGGATGTATATGATAGGAGCAAATATATTTTGTCTACATATGGCCAATGTATACACGAGAAAGCACCGCTTACATGGAACACAGACTGTTTTCCTCTTTTCTTTTTAATCAATTTCTAGACCAAGGTCATTGTCTACTAACAATTCCTGTCTAAGATATGTGCTCAGTGGCCTATGCATTCAATTATATTGTTCACTAAGAATTCCTAAAATATGTGGTCAGTGAACTATACATTCAATTGCATAGGAGAGTCTGGACAATTGCAGATGATCTTTATCCTCTTCTTCTGGGTGAAATGTTGGGTTGAATTCTTTTAGTGTTTTTTAGATCTCGTTTACTGGATTGTGATTTTTGGTGTCTTGTTGCAGTTAAACGTAAGCTGAAGACAGAAATTTCTGGAGGACCTCATCATCATTTATAAGGAATCACTTTTCCATGTAATTTTTGCATTGTACACCCTCCACAACAATAGCAAATGCTTTTGGCCAGAAAACATCTCCCTGTCTCAGTTTTCTGATTATCAGTTCAGTTTTCTGGGTCCCTCGAATAAATTTGAGGATATTATAGAAGATGTAGACTTTGTTGAGGGTCTCTAAAGATCCCCTTCCTTGGAAATAGACTTGTGTATTGACAACTCTACTAATCAGACTTCACCGACTGTGACTGCCTCCTGCTCATTGATTGAATGAGGCTTAGGAGGAGGCTGTTGGAGGAATTAGACCCTCTGTTGTCTATAAAGCAGACTGGCGCAGTAGGAGCTGAGATTGAATTCTGTTTCAGACACTTAATAACAATGTGACCCTGGGAAAGCCTCCACCGCAAGAGCAGGAAACAATGAGTTGCAGGAGAAGCGTATGGCAAATGGCCTGTTTTTACCCAGTTAAGCTTCAAAGGGTAGTACCTGGAGCTCCAGGGTCTGGTTGCATTCTTTTGATTTTCTGTTTCTTTTACTGAGCAGAGGTCAGAGACTAATGGTTCTTTAAATGAATGTTTCCAGCTTGAGGTAATTCTGAGCTGTCAATCTTCCAGAGTTCAAGAGTTTCAAATTATGAGGGTTAGGCACCGGCCCCTCCAAGGAAGATTTCAGTTATAGCATGATTCTTAAAAAAAGAGGATCCTCCATTGAGGTCCTGCTTACAGTAAAAGGACTAAAGTCATTCCATGAGAGACTAAGAGATACACAATATTGCTGAGCTTCTGTAACAATACTGTTACTTGCCACTACTGTGGCTGTGTAAGGCTGATAACATCAGCACACAGGATGGCTAGTAGCACAGGTTCTTTGATTTGCTTTTCTAAGGAAAGCAACTTTAAAGGGTTAATAATCTTGCTTTAATTAAACATACATATATCATTCACTTAGCTCAGGAGGAAAAGTCAGCACCCTGAATTTCTGAGAAAACAAATAGAAATTACAAGCAGAAATTAAATAAACCGAGCAAAATAACACAAATCAACAGATAGGCTTCTAGCCATCAGACCAAGACATTACATACATAGTTACCAGAGAGGGAAGCACCAATGTCGGGTTTTTCAAAGCCAGGGGGCTCTTTAATGGCTACCAAGAGTCTCATCTGGTTAAATCACAGGACACTCTTCTAGTGAGTGAGCCCCAAGCAAAATGCTAACCTTAGAGTATATATACACTTCAGGGTCAGAAGGCGTCACAACCATGTGACTCAAATCCATGTGACCTAAGCCTTCCCCTGACTTAAGTAGGTCATCAAAGACTCTCAATTCAATCAGTGACTCTTGATTGAAACAAAGGCAAGACTCAAAGGTACTCCATTGCTTTAGTGCTGAAAAGTACTCCAAAACAAAAGACAACAAAAAGTCCCACTTTACTTACCATTACAGCTGCTCAAGTGATGCAGGTCAAAGGGGAATGGAATATATTTGTTTAGCAATCTCCCAAAAATATTTTTACCTTCTGGGCAGCATCTAATGGCCTTTATGTTTCTGCATTTGTTTATGGACTTCAATGAGCCCTTTGTGCCTTATTCATTTTCTGTGTTGAAGGAAATGAAAGGTTTTTCATACCTGTTATCAGGGATGTGCTGGTAAATGCTTAACAACCAGAGACTTGAGAAAGAAAAATGTTCATGCGTCTATTTATTGAGAGATAGATAAATTCTCAATGCCGAAAATTTAACAATAGGGAGCCAGTAAAAACTAGCTCCAGTGCCCTCCGGAGTTGGGAACCTGGTTGGCTACATTTAGGGAAATTGAGACACAAGCCAAACCTAAGCTTTCTGTGGGAGATTGAAGAGCGAAAAAGAGACATTGACTTTGGAAGGTAGGGTCTCTGTGAAGAGAATCCTTGGGTATGTATCTTCAATTTGCTTTACAAATAATTTATGTGAATTTAACTGCATACACATTGTTTCCTTCTACTAGAATATAAGCTCCTTAGGGACAAGGACTGTTCATTTGTGTCTTTTTAACTCCAATGCCTAGCAAAATTCCTAAAACATAGAAATTGCTTAGTAAATGCTTGTCAGACATTTGTTATTGAAGGAAGGAAAGAAGGAAGGAAGGAAGGAAGGAAGGAAGGAAGGAAGGAAGGAAGGAAGGAAGGAAGGAAGGAAGGAAGGAAGGAAGGAAAGAAGGAAGGAAGGAAATCAGGATTTACTAAGTGCCCATTATGTGCCAGACATTGTGTTAAATGCTTTACAGTTATCTCATTTGAGCAAACAGAGGCAGACAGATGTTAACATTGACTTGCCCAGAGTGACACAACTAATAAGTGTCTGAGGCTGGATTTGAACTCATGTCTTCCTGTGCAACTGTACCACCTAATTGCTTCTAGAGGAGCTAGGCTGTATGTGAGAAGTTTTGGCTTTAGTGCAGTTTCCCTTGTATCATGTATCTTCCATCTGGAAGACAGTTCTTTCAGTCCTCAGTTGCTACTCTGCCCTTCAAGCTTCCTAGATGCCATCATTTCAGGCTTTGCCCTGCTGTGCAGCTGCTCTAAGAGAAGTGTTGTTTTTCTTTAGAAGGCCAGACTTCCACGAGGCTTAGGCTTTTCAGTTTATCATTCCCTAAATAGCCCCTCAGACTAAACAGCTCCATAGGACCCTAAAGGGGCTGCTTAGGCAGAAACTTTTGTCTCTCCCTATGGAAGGTGTGCTGTAACAACAATGTTGCTAGCACCTACTGTGGCTGTGTAAGACCACCAACAAGGGCATACAGAAGGATTGTCAACACATGCTCTCTGATCTGCTTTCCTAAGGAAAGCAACTTTAAGGGATTAACAATCTCAGTTTAATGATACATACATATATCATTCACTTAGTTCAGGGGAAAAGATCAGCCTCCTGAACTTCAGGGCAAATACAAACAGAAAATCCAAGCATACACTATAAACAGAGCTAATAACACAAACCAGTCTATCCATAGCAATACATAGTTACCAGAGAAACACCAACATCTGTCTGGGTTATCAAAGCAGGGTGGGGGGGAGGGGTGCAGCTTTTACAACGGCTTGCCCAGAGTCTTGTCACTCTTTCAATGAGTGTACCCCCAAAAGTGAAATGCTAACCTTCCGACACATATACTCTGCTCAGGGTCCTGGAGGTTCAAGGCTTACCATCCAGGGTATGGGAAAGCACCACATCATATACAAATCAACGACTCTTGATGGCCCACTCCAGCGCATTCCAAGATGAAAGATCTCACTTTACCTGCCCCATTCAAACAAAGGCCCAGACTCATCAAAGGTACTTGATGGCCCTAGCATCTCAAAAGAGAACAGCAAAAAATCCTGCCCTGATGACCATTACAGGTATCTAGTCCTTATTTTACCTGAATTAGAGTGAGTGAATTCCATTGGCCTCTACCATGAATCAGGGTTTAGTCAGCACTTCCAAATGCCTCTCATGATGTGCATATTTACTCTAACCCTTTTCTTTTTGCTTTTCAACTCCCAGCTCATACCTTTTTCTAATAGAGGAGTCATGCAAATGATCCTAAAGCTTTTACCAGCTCCCAGGCTCCTTTGGAAGCCTTGGAAGGGGAAGGGACAAAGTGGGCAACCTTCTGGCTCATTTCTGCTGAAAGGACGAGGCCAAAGTCCCTGACTTTTATATGTGTAGATTAATTTTTAAACCAAAACTGCTATTCAATCATCAGTTGATAGGAGAGAGTAGATTCTAGCAACGTGCAATTCAGTTTCAGGAGAAACCCTGCACTGGCAAGTAAGATAGCCTGATTTTTCTCTATCTTTTCCATTTATTGGTTGAAAAGGGAACTTGTTGAGGCTTCGCAGTGCTTTTAAAATTAGCTTCCTTCCCGTACAGATCAATTGCTAATGGACGTCTCCAATTACTTCCCTTACAAAGCATTAGGGAATATAGTGAAGTGTGGGGTGTTTGATACAGCCGCTTGTTTATAACTGTACATTATTCATGTCTCCTTTCCTATATGCATTTGATGGCATTGCTGCAGAGATCACGTGTCCTGAAGCCTGCCCACAGCTCTCCCCCCGCCCCAGGGATGGTAACATAGACCTGCAAGTCATAGACCTGCGGCATGATCTGTTTGTTAAGCCACAAACTGATTTTTGTGGCATAAATTCTAAGGCCAGGGATTAGATCATACAAGCATCTATGGGAATGGGAAGAGAGGGGCGCTGATCATACAGATATCACCGAGATAAATGGTAGTTATTCCCTGTGAGAAAGCACATTGATACAGCTTCAGTAAACGTGCTATGATGGAGAGCCCTGCTAGGTGACTGGATTCCTCCTAGGCTGCAGAGAAGACTGGATTCTTTGTGTTGAACCAGGGACTGAGTCCTATTTGTCTTTGTCTTCCACTACCTAGCACGGTGCCTGATGGGGAGTGGGCACTTAATAAACCTTTGTTGATTGATTGGTTTGAAAAGCAAGACTCTTTCCTGGTGCCAAGATTCAAACATTTGAAAGAACAAATAGATACCTTTCTGAGTAAGAGCTATTGAGTGTCTGGCTTTGGGGTATATTCATTTCATTAGCATATTAGGAAAGATAAATAATCCAGAAAGAAACAAACCAAAAAAATTTCCTAACCAACCTTGTTTACTTTGCCAAAAGAGTGCATTAGTGAGCTAGATAATCAACAAAGCATTTGGGGTTTTATCTTGAACTTGAGGTCACATTTACCTTCCCAATTAAACTTCGTTAAGTTACTATTGAATTATTTTGAGCCTATAGTTTAGAGGAATAGGAGGTGGCAAAGTGGATTAGTGAGTCCAGGGGAAAGGATACTATGAATAACTTGCATTTGTATGTCTTTAAGGTTTCCTAGGTGTTTTCTTTAAAAAAAAAACAAAACAAAACAACAAAACAGGAGTTAGGTAGGCCAACTATTATTAAGTCTATGTTATAAAATAAAGACTTCTAACTCAGAGAGGTTAAATATATTGCCCTGGATTATACAGTTTGGTAGTAATCAAAGCAAGGGCTTATGATTCCAAGAAAAGAGGAAATCATGTTACGGATAATACAGATGTGGTTAATTGAGTTAATTGTAATTTATAGGAGTAACATCTATTGTACTTCACAACAACAGTACAAATAATGCTTCAGTGTCAACTTGGAAGGAAGTCTCCAAGAGAATAACTTCGAGTTCTATGTTTGTTCCTATGTTACTTATATTTTTTATCAATAACTTGATAAATAAAAGGTATAGATGGCATCGATGGCATCTTTAGCACATTTGCCAATGCCATGAAAAACTGAGGGGTCAGGATGGGGGGGGGTGGATAACAAATAACAGAATTTTAAAAAAAGACTTATAGTAAAAACATTAGCCCAAATCTAATGAAATGAAATTTGGGTGAAAATGGGGGATTGTGATTTCATCGATGCAGATAGATGTTACAGTGGATCGAGTGCTGGCCCTGAAGTTAGGAAGATCTGAATTCAGATTCTGCTTCGGACACTTAGTAGCTGTATCACACTGGACAAATCTCTTAAATCTGTTTGCCTCACTTTCCTCAACCCTAAAATGAGGATTATCCATGTAAATATTAGCTGATATTTTTACTATCATTATTAATATTATATAGGGAGCATTCAATGAAAAATAACCCTGTACAAGTGGAGTTTGACAATTTCTCTGCAATTTGTAGTATCAGAGAGTTGCCAGGGACACTGAGAGTTTAGATGATTTGCCCAGAATCTCACATTCAGTATGTTTTAGAAGCGGCACTCAAACCCAGGCCTCCCTGACTCCCAGCCTGGCCTTACTCTCCACTAGGTTGTATTTCCTCTCTAAGATAAAATTTAGTATCAAAAGTTACATCCACAGATAAAAGATGGGGAAAGAATAATTAGATAATTTCCCTGAAAAAAAAAAGATCTGGAAGTTTCAGAGTCCTGCAAGCTTAACATGTGTAAACTGTGATAAAGCAGCACTAAAGGCTTATGTGAGAATGAGCTACATTAAGAGAGACATGAAAATACTTTTCAGTTTGGCTAAAATGATTGAAGGGGAAGGTTGGAGGGGATGTGGAAAAATTGGGACACTAATTCATGGTTGGTGGAATTGTGTAAACTGATTCAACCATTTTTGGAGAGCAATGGGGATTTATATCCAAAGAGTTATTAAGTGCATTTGACCCAGCAATACCACTACTAGGTCTATTTCCAAAGCTGAACAAGTTGTGGCATATGATTGTGATGGAATGGTGCTGTGCTATAAGAAGTGATGAGCTCAGTGATATTTAAAAAATATGGAAAGACGTGCATGAAATAATGAAGAACAAAATGAGCAGAACCAAGAGAACACTGTATACAGTAACAGCATTACTGTTTTAAGAATGAATTTGAGCAAATAAGTCATTT
The DNA here is from genome assembly GCA_028646595.1 of Phalanger gymnotis. NCBI lineage: Eukaryota > Metazoa > Chordata > Mammalia > Diprotodontia > Phalangeridae > Phalanger > Phalanger gymnotis. The sequence goes on along the minus strand of CM053622.1, from coordinate 637,786,179 downwards.
TGACTATTACAAATACCTAAATTAACTCTGAAGGACATAGGAAGAAAGACACTATCTGCACCCAGGAAAGAACTGACAAACAGAAATATGTATGAGGTAATTTTACCTATTATATATATAAATACATATATATACATACATATACCTATTTGTGTCTAATGATAGCCATCTAATGATAGCCCCCTCTAGGGTGGGGGTGGGGAAAAAAGAGAAATTTATGTGATAACTTTATTATTTGCTTAAAGGAATAGCAAGTTGTAATAGATTTGCAGTTTCGTATGCAATCATCTTTTTTTTATACTATGTTGTGGAAATGCTTGTTTTATTCCACAGTTAAAAAAATTTAAAAAAAGAGACATGAAAAGAGGTAGAGCTTCTAAGAACTAGGGGCTGATAATCTTGCTGGTATCTTACCCTAGTCAGGTCATGGTTATATATAGACGATCATAGATTTAGATTATTGGGGACCTTAGAAGTTATCTACTCCAAACCATTTATTTTGCAGATGAGAAAAGATGATGTCACAGAGAGGTTAAAAAGATATCAAGTGAAAGAACTGGGATTCAAACCCAGGTCATCTGACTCTGAACCCAGAGTGATTGCCCCTGGAGCTCTGGGCACCATGTTGTTTAAGATTCCAGAGGAGGGCATTCAGAATGGTGAAGGGCCTTGGGTTCATGTTATATAAGGATTGATGGAAGGACTTGGGGATGTTTAGTCTATAAAGGAGAAGACCCAGGGGAACATAACAGCTGTCTCCAAGTATTTGAAAAGCTGTAATATTCAAGAGGATGAAATTTTCACTAGAATGGACAACTAGGAGAAACGAGTAGAATTTAATGTCAAAGTACTAAATTTAGATTTGATGAGAGAAAACCAACTTCTCCACATTAAAAATATCCGCAAGTGGGACAGGCTACTTCAGGAGGTGGTAGGTTCCCCAACATCGGGAGTCTTCAAGCAAAGGCTGGCTGATGCACTTGACAGGTGTGTGGTATTAGGCATTCTCTTTTTCAGGATGAGTTTGCCGCTGGTGCCGGCTCTGAGATTCTGGGATTGTGTGAGTAAGGGGCATTTGCTTTGGAAGATCTATTATACTTTACTAGAATGAGGGATTAACTTAATCAGACTTGAAGTAAACCCTTTGGCCTATGATCATTTGGATTAAAAATTATAATTATTATAGTTTCTGTAATTTGGGGGGCTTATTTGAAAGCGAATTGAAAACCTCAGATTCATCTGGGGCAAAGGGATGACCTACAAATATGGGATTTTCTATACTTTGAAGAGGTAGTGAATTTGTGGCCCCCAAAAAAGCCCAAGAAGCTTTTCCTGATTCCTATAGGTCATTTGTGTTGGAAGAGAGTCTTCAATTAAGTCCCTCAAATGACAATACATGTTTCAAATAACATTGATGAGGATGAGGATGATGATAGTGGCAGCAGGGTATTGTGGAGAGAGGATCAAGATGACTTCATTTCAAGTCTTTCCTCTCATACAATGTGAAGCTGTGTGAGCATGGGCAAATCTCTTACACTCTAAGTGTCCCAAGGAACTAACGCCACAGGTTGTAGAACAGTAATAGAGCTCACCTAGTCTTATCTGTTATACATTGCTTATCAATGAATCGATCAACATTCATTTATTATGTACCTCCTATGTGCCCTCAAGGAGCTTACATGCCATAGGATCACGTATACAAATAATACTCACATCTATCCATGATCTCATTGTTCTGGAAATCCCCTCCAGTGAGGAAGTTCACAATTCATCCATACCTGCCCAACCTGAGGGTTCCTCATTCATTTCCTCCCAAAAGGTATCCACCCAACATGTTGGAGAACTTCCTCAATTTCTCTGAACCTATCCATGTACAGAGCACTTAGGTCGGCCACATATCAACCTTTGCTCTCAGCACGTGACCCATCTATATAGTTGTATACAGGATGATCACATAAACAAACGTGGATAGAGAATAAATATATTTGAAATAAATAGCAAGATAATAATTATCCTTGAAATGGTAGGGAACCACTAGAGTTTATTCAATAGTGGACATGATTAGGCTTATGTTTTGGGAATATCACTTTGCCAGCTGGGTAAAGGATGGGTTAGAGAGAGGAGAGATTTAAAGCAGAGACTAATTAGGAGGCTATTGCAAAAGACCAGATGAGAGGTGATGAAGCTGAACCAGGATAACAGCTATGGGAATAGAGAGACGGCAATAGATACGAGAGGTATTATGGACGAATTTTGTCAACAGATTAATGAAGGAGGGGTCAAACATGACTCAGGTCATTGGAAGAGTCAATAGTACAACTTGGCAGATGAAATAAGCTAGTGCAATATTGGATAGTATTGATAGGAGCTTGGTGTTGAAAATAAAGGAATTTATAATTTTGCTTCATGCCACTGTGATTAGATCACATCTGGAGTATTCAAAGAAATGGGCTTGACTACCTGAAGAAGAAACTATTTAAATTATTTAGAAAATACTGTAATCTTCAGTATTTGAAGGTGGAAAAGAGATTGCCATTGTTTTGCTTTGATGCCTTAAGGGCAGAACTAGATGCAGTCAGTGAAAGTTAGCAAATATGTTGATTCAAGATAAGAAAAACATTGCAATCTGAGATATCTAAAAGTGGAATAGGTTTCTTTGGGAGATACTGAGTTTCCCATCACTTGAGATCTCTAAGCATGAGTTCAATGATTAATGTTAAAAGACATTACTGCTCAGGGATGAGTAAGACAGCATGACCTCTGAGATCTGCGAGTAAGGTAGCAAGTCAAATTATGCCTGTGGCTACATAATGTACAAAATCTTCTAAATTTACCTTAAAGCAAATCTATAGATTATTAATGGTGGCATGTACTAGTAGTCATAATGGTAATCATTTCACAAGTTATGTATCTACTGGTGCTTTTAAATGTTTCAGTTTTGAGACTAATATTAAATGGGAAGTAAGAATGAATACATTTAACCAAATCAGATATAGATTTCTTTCTCTTGGTTTTGTTTTTTTTTTTCCTGTCCTCTCTTCATTCATCAATTCCTTTCAACAGTGAACAGAAAGAAATCATTTAGTTTAAGTCCACTGATGTGACATTAATGTGTATTTTGTAGATGATGTTCAGCTCAGTTTTATATTCTATCCAACATTTAAAAATTAATCATTATGAATAATAAAACATTTTTTCTCATTTTCTTTAGTTCCTAAGGTAAATTAAAAATACATATGTATTTTAAAAATTCAAAATGGCTAATTTCCCTCATTTTTTTTTCTTTTCATGAGAAGAGCAGTTTCAAATTAAATAGAAATGGATCTCTGCTGGCTACATATTGACTTAGAAGACCATGAAATAACATCATCTATATTATATTGTATTTTTATTTTGTTATACATTTTCCCAATTACATTTTAATCTGATTAAGGTTACAATCGCAAGTGGCTGTGAGGTTAGGTTAGATGCCTCTGTGAGTACTAGCAAACTTTTTGGGCAGAAACAGTACTGATTAAAATTATAGTTGTTTTTGCTAGAATAGAAGACACATTTATACACAAATGACTTAATTTTTCTAATGGTTTTATTATCACTTTCTATTACAATGTGTTAGTCCAAATACAATTGGCTTATTATGCTACTGATGACAAATGCCATTTTTTTTAAAGAGCTAGGGACTTGAAAATTCCATAATTCTAAGTAAACAGCACAGATAAGTTATACTTTATGTTCATGGCCATTTTATTACTTTCATGAAACTATTTCTCATCATTGTTTGCCCCCCAAAATTTTAACATAACAATAATGGAAATAAATAATGCCTACATGAAAGGAATATGTTGGTATTTCTGAATTTTGTTGCCCTGTTAGTCTCAACATATTATGTGGCCTTCTAGTCTAGCCAGATATCTTGTTCTCAGCTCCACTGAGTGTACTTTTAAAAAGTCATTTTACTAGGTCCTTTTCACCTTTATTCACTTTAATAAAAACAAGAAAGTGTACTAATTTATTAGCTTTGGTGGTGGGGCTGGGATTTGGACACACATCCATTAAGGAGAGAATAAAGATTATCAATTTCCTTCCCCAAATCCTGTGTCAGTCATGAAGAACAAACACCTTTACTTGCTTTCGTCTCAGCCATATATTCAAATGGATGCTCTAGAGATGCACAGCCTCATTCTGCAAACCAGTTTGCTTTCCATTTAAAGTTACTTTGCTATATACAGTAGCTCCTTTACTATGTCAATTTTGATAAAAATGAAAACAAATAAGACAATGTAATGAAGATGTTGCCGTGATTCTTTAAGTCAGTCTAAGGATAATATAGGTTAGCTGTATTGTAGCAGTGTCTCCTGTAGGCAGCTGACATTTCAAAAAATGATAGTTTAAATTAAAAGATTAGTCTAAATTTAGTTTTTATTTGTGCTACAATCACCAAAACTTCAACTGGGACTATCAATTATCAGTAGAAGGCCACTATTGTATATGTGCATATACATATATACAAATGTATACATACTCTATGTAAATGTGTATATATGTATACATGTATGTATATATATACATATATATATAACATACATATAGTTTCTATAGATGTACATAAAGTTTTAATGGACCTGTGATTTCATTGGTAGAGGAAGCTCCCGGTGAATTATTTCCACTACCAATGAAGATTGGCACATGCTGTCCAATTTATAGTCTTAGAGAATTGCCAGGGTCACTGAGCTGAGAAGTTAATCCCTCAGGTCTCAAAGCCAGCAAATGTTAGAGGCAGGAGCAGAACCCTGGTTTTCTGGCCAGCTCTTTATCCTCTATGCCATACTGCCTCTCATTAGTCTGTATTACTGGGACAAAAACATTTGCACAGTATACCCATTTTTTTTTTACTTATGAAATAAAGAAAAGGACTTTCAAACTTTTCCTTTTCCAACATGACTTCCAAGAAGTTCACAATTTGAAGTTCCAGTCTCAAAGTTGTTCACATTAAAATGGTGCAATGTAAGAACATTGACAATGAAAGAACATGTAACTTTTTATTTGTTAAATTTTCTCAACTAAATATTTATATGGATTTAAAACAAAGAGAAGGAACTTTGAGCATAAATAAAAGGTGATAGTTTGAATGTACAAAATACTAAAAATGATCATCTTTGTAAGTTATTTTATAAAATTATCTTGATCTATTTTAACAAGGTGAGCAGGTATGCAATGCCCTGTGAAGTTTAGGAAAACACTGCATGGTATCTATTTTTTTTTTAAAGTTGCTGAAATAATTGCTTAAATGAAAGTTTGGGAACCACTGTCTCTTGGCTTAATTTCATCAGGCCTATGTGATATTTTATATCCTAGAGTTGCAAAAATACAATGCAGCTGTAAAAGTCTCAATTGGTAATTATTTTAAAGGACCATAGCATGGGATTGGGGCTGTTACTCCATGAAAGTCCATATTTCTACATATCTGTATCTGTCTCCCCTTCTATGAAGGTAACTTTGTGGTCCTCTATGTATGTGCGTATATGCGTGTTTATGACAGGTTACTGAATACAGGCTTATTTTCTTTGCTATTAATTTAAAGAGATACTATGTCGCTTATTAAAAAAAAACAACAAATAGCAAAGCATTATATTATTTTTAAAAACTACTGTGGCCCTCAATTATTTTCCTCTAGATCAGTGGCTCTAGATAGAAAAGAAAATCATTCTTTGCCTGTTGTTTAAAGTTATTAAAACATAGTGATTTGAACTTTTTTTTTTTGGTACAAGTCACTAATGATAGGGCTTGCCAAATCTTTGAAAAGTAAAAAAAAAACAGATGGCAATAATATAGACAAGTCAAATGTGTATTTCTTATAACCTGCAAACTACTAGTACTGTACTGAACCTGAATATAGAATATAGTCAGATAAAGCATTTTTGAGCTGTAGCTTAGCTCCAAAATCGGTCAGCCCACCACTCATTTTGCAAAGGTTGATGAGGCTCAGATTAGGTAAAGGACTCAGTCACGGTCAGCTCATTAGTGGTAGGAGCCAGGATTAGAGAACCAAAATCTTCAAACTTCCAACCAAATGATTTATTTTACTTCCCTGCTTCCTTTTAGAAGCTCAACAGGTTGCCAATGGAAAGCTTGTCAATTAAGTATCAGGCGGTATATATTTGAAGCAATAAATATGGTGCCCAAGTCACTTATCTGTTTGCTCAGCATACACCATGGTATCAAATTACTATGTATATATCTGCAAGCACATCTCAGCAAGGGTGAGAGCTGAAGGGTTGACCAGAAATACTGCAGGAGGTGTGAATAATGTCACAAAGCAATTTATAGTTGGGCCACTCTTGGTTTCCTAGGGATGTTAGATGCAATATTTGATTCCAACAATCAAGAAAACACTCAAGCAAGCTTCCTTGCTCTATACATTGCATACATTTCAATGTGAATAATGCAGACTTCCCCTGGCTTTTCACAGCATGTGAAAAGTGCAGAACTACAGGATAAGTAGAAACACAGGATCTTCAGCACAAACCTTTGGGGATGACTTCTTTGTTGCTTAGGCTAAATAAGAGATATATTAATAAAAAGTCAGCCACCTACAAATTTAGGGACCATCTCTGAGATTTTACAGGCCTGAAAACAACTAGTCCTGATGCAACATGAAATGAAATCAAGCACCTTAAAATGGAGAAATCCTTTTATGCACAGTTAACTGCAAGACTTTTAGCAGTAGGTTTTCTTCTGTATAAGTAGAAATCTCAGCCATCATGGCTACTTTTATTCTGGTGTTATAGAGAATCAGAGGAAATCACTTTCTCTTTGTTGCTTTTCTAAATGGAAATGTATCCTTTGGAGCAATTGCCTTTATTATTAATGTGTGTATGTTTGTGGGTATGATGAATAACAAACCAAAAAAAATATGAAAAGATAACAGAATTGTGAACTGTTCTGAATACACATATATTTAGCCAAAAGCAGAAAATTTAGATTCTGCCTCCCTTAAATCATAATCCCTGTTGTCTGAGAAGACCTTTTGTTCTGCTGCGGGACCAGCTAACAGTGCAAAGAGTGAAACTCTTGTCAAATTTGCTGCTCTTTTTCTCAGAATCACTCTTAGTCATTGAAGGGTTACTATACTGTTAGGAGAACTGACTTTATGTAAAAAACAGTCAGTTTGGCATAAACCTCCAAAAAAAAGTTCTGCTGACATATAATAGTTTCCTTCTCAGGCTATAAACTATTGATGGCAAAACTGAATTCTCCATTACTTATTGCCTTCCCTGCCATCTTTGTCTTTGTCTTCCTTTTCTGTTTTGTCTTTTTCATATTTTTCCTTGTCTCGCTTTGTCACACTATCATAAGAAGGTGGAGACGTGGTAGAAGGAGTCACATCGTCTGTCTTCTCTGGAGTTGAGTTTTCATTACCCTTACCAAAGACCGTATCTTCTTTCATAGGCAGGTCAACTCTTTCATCACCTTTGTTATATATGCCTGATATGTTTTTGACATTTTGTCTTAAGCGGTAACGTCTAAAAGCTCGCTGAATGATTGTAGCTGACACTTCCTCTTGTTTTCGTTTTAGAGTAGTGGTAATGGGTTCATAAGAAACTTTAGAAGGATTTGCAGCTACAAACCGCTCTTCCATCTGTAAACGAAGGGTGTCCATCTCTTCACTTTCACCCAACACACGTTTTGTAAAAGCAAATAAGATGTCAAGGCAGTGAATTCGGTCCCCATTTACCATGGGTAGATCCATGGCTATGAGCTGGACCTTGTTTGGTTTTGCTATATGAAGAGGAGGATCTAATGAAGCTGCAAAATCAGAGAGTTTACTGTATTCTATGAACTGGGTGGCGTCAGGATCAAACTTCTCCCAGACCTCGTAGAACATCTCGAAGTCATCCTCACTCAGTGGCTCAGCACTCTCCTCAGTAGCAACACTGAAGTTCTCCAGGATAACAGCGATGTACATGTTTACAACCACCAGGAATGAGATGATGATGTAACTGACAAAATAGAAAATACCAACAGAGGAGTTGCCACAATCTCCTTTGACTGAACTTCCGGGGTGAACTGTTTCTGGGTCACAGTCTGGTGGTCCACTGTTAAGAATGGGTGCAAGCAAACCATCCCAACCAGCTGAAGTTGTAATCTGGAAGAGGCAGATCATACTATTGCCAAACGTTTCAAAGTTGAACATGTCATTAATTCCAGCTTCCTTTTTAACATAGGCGAAATTAGACATTCCAAAGATGGCATAGATAAACATGACCAGGAAGAGCAGGAGCCCAATGTTAAACAGAGCAGGGAGGGACATCATCAAAGCAAAGAGCAGCGTGCGGATCCCCTTGGCCCCTTTAATGAGACGAAGGATTCGTCCAATCCTGGCAAGACGGATCACACGAAACAGGGTAGGGGACACGAAATATTTTTCTATCATATCCGCTAGAAACATACCTGTTAAAGAACATAAAATAGAAAATATTTAAATATAGTCATACACACTATGACATTCTCAGGAGGATAAACCATTTTTCCTTTTATCTTTGGTTCTCTAGGCTAAGAATATTGAATTTTCTGTTGCCTCTAGAATTCCAACTCTAACATCCACCCTGCCTCCCAATCAATACAAATTGTAGGACTGGGCATTTTCATGGCCTTCCATTGTGTGCCTTCACTGGTAGGATTATGACCAGAATTTTACAGTGTTGGTTACTGGAAAAAAAATCAGGAACCAGAGATTCTGGAAAAATGTCACTTTACAAATAATAATAGTACCATGCATACAACCTCCTAGAATTTCAGAGTTGAAAAGACATTGGAGGTCATTTAGTATAACCCATCTTACAATGAATGTATCCATTCTACTGTATACCTAAAAGTCATCGAACTTCTTCATCACCACCAAAAATGGGGTTATCTTGCCCATTGTAGCACTTAATTTGGTTTGTTGAACTAAATTGAATTACAAAGAAGTTCCTCCAAGTTTCAGATAGTTCTCATTGTTAATGAATTCTATATAGGATGTCTCCAAAGTCTTATTAGTGCCTTTTTCTAGGTATAGTGTAGTTTTAAGCTACTAAAGCTTAAAAGTGTATTATGACTTTAGGGACACCCTATATATCAAGACAAACATATTTCACTTTAACCAGTTATCCCAATTCTGTTTTCTGGATGAATCTATAATTTCAATCCTATGGGATACTTTTCCTATCAGGGCAGGTAGTAACCCCACCCCTACATACTCTCTCATTCCATTTAATCTTTGTGCTTATCCTTCCATAAGTCTTCTACAGAAGATTTATCCAATGTAATGAAAACCATCTCCTAGGTAGGGAACTCATAATCTTTTTTTTTGTGTGTGTGTGTGTTTGTGTTTGTGTCATGGACCTTTGTGGCAGACTGGTAAAACCTATGGGTCCTTTATTGGAATCATGTTTTTAAATGCATAATTAAAAGAAAAAGAAAAACATAGTATTACAAAGGAAGCCAAAGATTAGTGGGGGAAAAGATGTCACTTTTTTTCTCATCCAAGTTTATGGACCCCATAAAATATAGCCATGGATCCAAAGTTTAGATTTGGCAATTAAAGAGATTTTCTTTTCTAATTCTAGTTTCCATATATCTATCTATCTATCTATCTATCTATCTATCTATCTATCTATCTATCTATCTATCTATATACATACACACACATACATGTATATGTATATGTATATGTATGTGTTGTCTTCCCTCCATCAGAATGTAAGACCTTTGAGGGCAGAGAGTGCTTATTTTTTTATCCTTAGTACCTGTTACACTGTGACTGACACATAAGTATTTAAAATATTTTAAAAATTCATTCATTGACTTTCTAACTATGCAATTTAATTGTCCTTTGTGTTGAAGTCCTCTGGGAAACTCATAAAAGAAACACATTGGTTGGCGACTGTGAGCTATATTTTTTGCATGGAAATTTATCCATACTTATTATGACCTTGACTTTAGGTCAGCAATCATTTGTAAGCAGGTTCCCGTGTGCTACAGGAACAAAAATATAAGACATGAAACAAATTAAAATGGTCCTTCGTCCTTCACATTAACTGAGAGTATTTTTCAAAAGAAAGATTGCCACGTAGAGATCCTCTAACCTCCTGTTCCTTTACAATCAAAATTAATACCTGATACTATAAGTAAAGATTCTTACCTACAATGGACAGAATGACCACCACAAAATCAAAAATGTTCCATCCAATAGTGAAGTAATAATGACGGAGGGAGATCAGCTTCAGCACACATTCTCCAGTGAATAAGATAATAAAAACCATATTTATCCAATATAAAACATCGGTCATGGTTGGACTTTGTTCATCTTTTTCTACCATCATGGTTACCATGTTGAGACAGATAAGTACCATGATTGTAATATCAAAAGCTTGTTTTGTCACCATATCAAATATACATCCTTGGAATTTGTTCTGTAAAGTGAAGAGGAATATAAATTGTATAGCAATCTTACAAATAAGATTTAATAGCTATTAGCATACAAAAAACATTTCTGGCCTATCCAAATTTCAATGACTTGGACCATAAACAGTTGTACTCACTTTATCCAATAAGATGTGTTCTTTACAGACAGTACAGATTGAAAATGTATAAATAATGTAATATTTACATTATAATAAAATAATATGTATAATGGTAAAGGTAGTCATTAATCTCCAAATGGTAAAGCTTCCTAATACACAAAGTTCCTATTGTTCATTACCCTCTCTGACATTTATTTAATGATCTATAAATAAACACTTAAATGTACCCAGTATCTCTTAAGGAAACTATTTGTCATTTGTCAATAGATAATTGGTCAAAGGATATAAACAAACAGTTCTCAAAAGAATTTCACACTACTAACAACCATGTTAAAGAATGATCCAGATTGTTAAGAATAAGAGAAATACAAATCAAAACAAAATTGAAGTTTCAATTTACATCCTGCAAACTGGAAAACATGACAAAAATAGCAATATTCAACAATGGAAAAGTTGTGGGAAGATAGGTCTGGTAGTACATTGTAGAGCTGTGGATCAATACAACAATTCTGGAAAGCAAATAATGTCCAACACTGTCCATATCCTTTGACATACAGAATCCATTACTAGACATACACCAACAAGACCATGGACAAGAAGAAAATCTACACCATCAATGCATTTTATGATAGCAAAGCACTGAAAACAAAGTAGGTATCTGTGAACTGAAGAATGACTAAACAAAATTATGGAAGATGTATGTGATGGGATATTACTGTGCTATAAGAAATGATGTATATTAATAATGTAGAAATGCATGGAAAGATATACATGAACTGATACAAAATCAAGTAAACAGAGCCAAGAAAAAATATACACAGTAACCATAACAAAATAAACAGAAAGTCAACCACAAAAATACCAAAAGTAAATATTACAAAAATAAAAAAGAACATGCATGGCTTGAAAAAGAAAAAAAATTAGAAGACACCACCCTCCTTTCCTCCTTTCTCCCTTTGCAGAGGTGAGAGGTCCACAACTGTGTTATGTTGCACAAGATTTTTTTGATGTATTAGTTATGCTGATTTCTCCCCAATACTTTTTTCTTTTACTTTTTTTGTCAATAAAGATATTTGCTAAAAAGATGCTCTTGGGGTGGGGGTGGGGTGATTTACTGGGGGAAATTATGGTCATATAAAAATAAATGACACTAATAAATATCTGTATCTCTACGTATAGATGTAGATCTTTTTAAAAACATCAAAAAATTCAAGGTGTTCCAGTGCAGTTGTAAACTTTAATAAAATTCAGAAGTATAAATTAATACTCATAAAAACACAACTTGAAATTTTATTTAAATTTCCTTTACATTTATTTAGTATTACACATTTTAAATTAAAAGTTTCACTTTAATTTTAACAAGATTGGGCTCCCCTGTGTGTGACAGTTTCATGATGACATTTTCTCCATCACAGATCCATAGAAGAGGTCATCTTGCTCGACCTCTTTGGTAACCTAATCTCCATTAGATCTTTTCTTGTGGAATTCTGTCAGAACTGTCATGTATGCATCAAAACTTCATTTTCTGGTTGATTGTAAGCCTGAGATTACAAATGTAATCCTTTCAGTCTCTGAGCAGTAGCAGCTGATGAAAGTTTTTACAAAGTTTGAAAATCACTGAAGGGAAATATTGCACAGGATGGTGGTTATGCTGAACTTTAATAAGACACACCAATGTTTAAAATGAAAACAAGTTACCTTTCAATTTTCTGTAAATTTGTAGAAATTATACTTCTGAATTTGTTAAAGCTCAAAACAGCACTAAGCACTAAGATTTTTAGGACACCTTATATATTAAAAAGAAGATAGGACTGAGGAAATTATGGTGATTTTAAAATGACTTTGTTTTTAAAAGAAACTATATGGTAAATTTTTTAAATTTTATTTTTCTAAAACTTAAATATAATGTAAGAAATGAAAAAGACGTGTGTTATAAACTTAAATATTAAAACTTAAATACAAAGTAAGATATATTATTAATTGATTAATGTTTCAAAATGTAAAGATATTCTCCTAATGGACTCATTTTACAAATTTCAATTCTTTTCACAGGTTTTGTTATAACAAGGACACCATATCCATATATTAAAGTAACCACATTATCTTTTTAAAATATTTGTACTTCAATTCACTAAGCCAATATATGACCAGAGAAATAAAATCATTGTCTGTATTAAACATACCCTTTTTATCACCAATTTTCATGAAAACTATATGGAAACAATAGAATGGCAGAATACCTATAAGTTGACCTGAATTCTTTTAGCATCTAGGCATGTGTTCCATTGTTTACTGTATTAAAATATATTAATGTTGACTTTAAGATCCCAGCATCGTAAGGCAACATTTACTTAGAGGCTTCTGGTAGTCACAGTTTGATGATGTTGAGAACTTCCCATTTCAGCCTCCTACAAGTAATACTATCATACATATAGTATACATATGGTTTTCCCATCCTTACATAATCTTTAAAAAAATTAGTATTTTATTTTCTCCCAATTACATGTAAAAACATTTACTACAATTCTTTTTTTTTCTTTTTTTCAAATTTTGAGTTTGAAATTTTCTCCCTCCTTTCCTTTCCTCCCCTCCCCCCATCACTGAGAAGGCATGCAATTTGACATAGGTTATACATGTGCAGTCATGCAACATTACATAATCTTCCTACCTCTTCTAGGTTTAGAACATATGTATGTACATACATAACATATGTTATGCATATTATAGGTATGTATACACATTTCTTACACACACAAAATACATCTCTAGCTCTTTTTTTTTTAAAGCTAGGATTCTTTTAGTCAATATATTTCCATCGGACTCACTAAAAGTACAACAATTTGACTGCCTAATTATCAAGATAAGAATCAAATAACAGTTTCAAATATGCTCAGAAAGTTAATGTACCAAAAAGATAGAAGACATTTTATCTTTTTTAGGACCAAGAATCACTTTTAGAGCTGTACTGCTTCCACATGTGGGAAGGAATTCATGTTTGATCCCACTTCTGAGAGAGAGAGTCAGGGGTTACCCCTTAGTCACTTTCATCCTCATGTTCACTGGTGATTTTCACTGGAATATTAGAATATAAAATTATAGCAACTGCTATTATAAAAGAATATGTTATTGAGATTAAAAACACATTTACGTGTACATATTTATATGTATAGAAAACTTTAGAATTTACAGATTACAATACACAATGCTGCACACTTCAATATTTGTTTTCTTTACTAATAATGGATATTTATTCATCAGTAACTTTAAAATGGTCACTAATTTTGGATCCTAAAATAAGCAAGACATCAATTAAAACAAATATAAGCCTTTTTGTAGGTCACTATACCAAGTGATAAACTATAAGTTTAGCTTCACTAGGAACTAGAATATAAACCATTATCACATTGCTACCAGCGTGGGAGACAGTCACATCAATGCTATCCCAGTACGTTGTTGGTTTTTTTTTTCTTTTGGAGGGAGGGAGAGAATCAAGGCTTTTTGTTCAAACTTTTTAAAAAAAACTCACGTTAATTCTTTGAAGAGAAAAATAATCCTATAAAAAGCAGTGGTTCTTAACCTTTTTTGTGTCTCATGGATCTCTCTGACAGTCTGGTGAAGCCTATGGAGCCCATCTCTGAACAATGTTTTTGAATGCATAAATTACATAAAATTACAAAGGAAGACAATTATATGGAAATATATTAAGAGCATATTTCAAAACAAAACAAAATAAAACAATAACTTCGTGGATCCCAGGTTAAAAACTCCAGCTCTAAAGGAAGCCCTCCAAAAAGTCTTCTAAAATTCCAGATAACTGGGATATAACGGTTTGCTTACCCCTGGCCTGGGTATTGGCTTTTGTGGTTTCTTGGACCCCAGCTTTTTCATTGCATTGTAGTACTTCTTCTGCTCCTCTGTCATAAAGATGTCTTGGCCTCCAAGGTAAAGAAATAAAAGAAAACTATTTAAAACCAACTCTGTTGACCTAATTTCCTCCAAATCCTTAATAAACATTTCGAGAACAATGGCAGCACAAAATTTGGCCCCTAAGGAATGGGATTCATTAAATATATTGTATCGCTATGTAAAATGTTTTAAAGATCCATATATTTTTGATATACAGATTCTTCCAGGTTTAGAACACACATATACACTGCTTACCACACATGGGCAAAGTGCCTCTTGCTATCTTTTTCTTTTGTAATTTTTTAAGATAAGGATACGTATGGCCTTCATACATATGTAAGATATTTATAATCTGAACATAATAATGATAAGTTTAGATATCTAGCGGCAGAGTAATATAGAGTGTGGCTTAACAATTCTTTCTTCGTTGTGTATCCTGTTGGTGTGACAACTATACCATACTGCCTTAAGGATAGAGAGAGGAAAAATAGCAAAAAAAAAACAAACCCTAGTTTCATGATTTGGCTCACCTGCATGGATCTTAGAAAATTTATAGAGGAAGTTGAAACCAGTAGCTCAAGTAAAGCCTTGGTCTAGTTGCAATACACTATATTTCTATTAGCAAAGAAAAACAATGAAATTTAGCTATGTATAATTTCATGCATTGAGCTGAATTTATCGTATTAATGAGGTATGTCTGGGGACGTGAAATATAAATAACTGAGGAAAATAAGTCAAAAAAGTATATTATATTTCAGTTATGTATAAAACTGTTGTTTATAGATATAATTATGTATAATTATAATTACATAAACAATTACATATTATAATATAAAATATAAGTAAAAGTAATATGAATAAATATAAAAATGTAATCTAACTCTCTCATTTTAAAGATTAAGAAAGTGAGATCCAAAGAACTTAGACTTCCATAAGATACAGAAGTTGAACTATTTTTAACAAAGAAATTAAACCTCAGTCTTTAATATTTTAACAGCAATAAAATAATATCTAAATCTAGGGTCAAAAAACAATGATCAATATGCCAAATCTGGCCTATGACTTGTTTTTATATGGCCTGAGAGCTAAGAATGAAATTTTATTTAAACATATAAAAACCATTCTTAGCTCACCGGGCATATTAAAACAGGCAGAGTTGGGCAGACCCCTGATCTAAATAAATGAGAGAATTAATTCACATTCTGTGGCTACACTGGCTATGGTCATGGTCTGTCACATTACTTGGGACATAATCAACAAGTAATTGTTAAGTGATGAATTCCTCATGCATCAATATCTGTTTTGGTTTTTTTTTGGGGGGGGACAATGCCTTCTTTTGTACTCACCATAATTTTTTAAGAAATCCTACACAACTCTCCCCTTTGAAATCTGTTCTTCTGATATCTAAGATGCATGTTTGATCATTCCCAGTTTTCTTTTCATTTTTTACCATAAATTTCATAAATTTCAAGGTGGAATGGTCACTTTTCCCAAAGGTTTCTATCATTTCCACTACAGTAACCAGTTTTTTTCTTGTTGGTGAGAATCAGTGCCAGGATAAAATGGCCGCCTTTTGGTTCCTATACTTCTTTCGAAATTGAAACTTTCATTAAGGCAGCTCAGGAAATTAGCAACTCCTTTGCTTTTGTCAGAAAATGCTCTAGTAAATGTCCAAATAATTAATTAAAGTTCCCCATCACTACTATATCACACCCAAGTGATAATCTTGTAATCTTATTGTCCAAATTTATCATTTTGAAAATATTGAAGTTCTGGCATCACTGTGAAATCTTGCTGTCCCCCTTGAGCTGCTAGTGGAGAAGCTGAAAAACTCTTAGCACATGGTACTCACAATATGCAACTAAGAATTTATCACTTCTGGCATGTTAGAGCAATGTAGGGAAGACAAACTGGAAGGATGTATCTATGACTGCAAAAGTTTTCCTGGGTTCTTGAAAAAATGTTCCCATATAGTACAAGTTCTAGCAAATTTTACCAAGTTGGAAAGAATCTGAGTGTGAACTCAAGGATGGGTCTACCTAGCTGATTTTAGAGAGGTTCTTCACCAGAAATCTTGCCATCAGACAATAAACTGTTTTGGCTGAGGTGACCAACAAAATGGACAATAATGCAAAATAGTTAACAATCCTAATGCTAGAGTGGCAAGGGGGTGAGAAGAGAGTGCTAAGAATATCACAATTGACTTGGCAGAACAAGGTGTATAGAGACTCTCTTCAAATAAGTTTCCTCTCATGTATATATTAAGATTATACAGGATTCTATGATAGAGATGGTTTCAGAGATAATTATGTTTGACAAATGGCTAGGAATCAACTAGATGCTAGAAGTAAAATGGGAAGACATAGACACAATAATCAGATCATAGTGGATTTGTGACATTACCAACTCAGCATTCACAAGCATTCTCAGATCTTCCTGACGAGTCCAGAACTCTTCACAAGGCCACTTAGCTGCTAAGCATGGGGAATTACACTTGGAAAGTTGGAAGACCTGGAGTATTTTTGGTGATGATTCTGGGTGTTTTTTACACATACACACACTCATATTTATATGTATGTGTGTATATATATAATGAATAAGAGGGGATGAATGATAATTGCTCTGCCCTAAAGATGGCATGTGTGCATAGATGTTTTGTGTATGTGTGTTATTATTATATATGTTATCCTGAGTTCATCTCTTAGAGTCTAGTGATTCCTCCTAAGTTATGAATTTCTTCTTCACTGTAGTTTAAACCCATTTTTATTCATTTTCCTATCACTAGAGATAGCATATGCTTACTACCTTACTGTTTCTTAAAATTTATTTTGTATTTTATTTTTTCCTCAATTACATGTGAAAACAATTTTTGACATTCCTTCTTTAAAATTTTGAGTTCCAAATTCTTTCCCTCCCTTCTTCCTCTACCACCATTGAGAAGGCAAGCAATTTGATATAGGTTCTATAGGTGCAATCATACAAAACATAGTTCCATGTTAGTCATATTGTGAAAGAAAACACAGGACCCCCACCCCCAAAAAATGCTCAGAAAAAAATAAAGTAAAAAAATATATTACAATCTGCATTCAGATTTCATCAGTTCTTTCTTTGGAGACGGATAGCATTTTTCATCATAAGTCCTTTAGAATTGTCATGGATCACTGTATTGCTGAGAATAGCTAAGTCATTCGCAGTTCATTATCATACAATATTGCTGTTACTGTGTACAGTGTTCTCTTGGTTCTGCTCATTTCACTTTGCAGCAATTCATGAGTCTTTCCCAGTTTTTTTGAGAGCATCCTGCTTGTCATTTCTTATAGCACAATAGTATTTCATCACAATTATATACCACAACTTCTTCAGTCATTCTCCAGTGGATGGGTATTCCCTTAATTTCCAATTTTTTTATGACCAGAAAAGAGCTGCTATAAATATTTTTATATGTATAAGGTCCTTTCCCCGCCCCTTTTTTAATCTCTTTGGGATTCAGGCCTAGTAGGTCAAAGGGTATGTATAGTTTTATAGCCCTTTGGGCATAGTTCCAAATTGCTCTCCATAATGGTCGAATCAGTTCGCAACTCTACCAACAGTGCATTAGTGTCTTAATTTTTCCACATTTTCTCTAACATTTGTCATTTTCCTTTTCTGTCCAATTAGCTAACCTGATAGGTGTTTTCATTTGTACTCCTCTAATCAATAGTGACTCAGAGAATTTTTTCATGTGACTATATATAGCTTTGATTACTTCATCTGAAAACTGCCTGTTCATATCCTTTGACTATTTATTTTGGGGAATGGCTCTTGTTTTTATAAATTTGACTCAGTTTTCTATATATAGTTGAGAAATGAGTCCTTTATCAGAGACACTTGCTATAAAATTTTTTCACAGTTATGATTACTTACTCTATTTTTCTCCATCCTCTTCCCTTTCCCCCATTTATTCTACTCTCTCTTTCTCCTTTCACCATGGTCATCCTCAAGTGTTTTCCTTCTGACTACTGCCTCCCCCAATTTGCCCTCCCTTCTATCCATCTCCCACTTCTTTTTTCTTCTTCCTCCCTACTTTCCTGAAGGTTAAGATCGATTTCTATACCCAACTGAGGGTATATGTTATTCCCTCTTTGAGCCAATTCTCATGTGAGTAAAGTTCAAATACTCCCCCTCCACTGTACAAAGTTTTTTGTGCCTCTTTTATATAAGATAATTTGCCCTCTGCCTCTCCCCTTCCCTTTCTCTCAGTGCATTACTCTTTCTTACCCCTTATTTTTATTTTGAAATATCATCCCATTATATTCAACTCAGTGTCTAAGTACACTCCTTCTAATTGTCCAATAATGAAAAGGTTCTTCTGAATTACAAATATCATCTTCCCATGTAGGAATGTAAACAATTTGACCTTAATGAGTCCCTTACAATTTCTCTAATCTGTTTATCTTTTTATGCTTCTCTTGAGTCTTGTATTTGAAAATCAACTTTTCTATTCAGCTCTGATCTTTTCATCAGGAATGATTGAAATTCCTCTATTTCATTAAACATCCATTTTTCCCCTGAAGGATTATACTCAGTTTTGCTGGGTAGGCAATTCTTGATTGTACTCCTAGCTCCTTTTCCCTTTAGAATATCATATTCCAAGCCCTCTGATCCTCTAATCTACAGGTTGCTAAATCTTGTGTTATTCTGATTGTGGCTCCATAATATCTGAATTTTTTTTTTTTTGGCTGCTTGCAATATTTCCTCCTTGACCTGGAAACTCTGGAATTTGGCTATAATATTCCTGGGAGTTTTCATTTTGGGATGTCTTTCAGAAGGTTGTGTTGGTAAGCAAAATGGGCTCTTTAGCACTTAGTGCCCTTGAAGAGTTTGGCTTTTGTTTGCTTTGAGTAATTCAGTGTATTTCATTGAGCCTTAGTAGGTGCTAAGCCCCAGGCCCAAACACCTGTTAGGTGTAGAACCTATGTGGGTATGGATGGGTGACTGAGGTGGGGCCCAAGGTGGGGCCGGCTAAGGGGAGGTGCTAACTCCAGAGCCATGCCCTATTAGGTGTTAACCTAACCTATGTGGATGTGAACCTCCCAGGGTCCTAAGGGGAGGGGCTAACTCAAGAACCAATCATAGCAGCCTAAGTTCTGGTCATTCAGATGACGTTTGATGATGTCTGAAGCTCTATAAGAAGGGAGGACAGAGCCATTTGTG
>CM053622.1:637739748-637766415 GCA_028646595.1 Phalanger gymnotis | reverse complement strand
CTGTTGATGTTTGTAATTTGTTTGTATTTTGTTCTGAAGGTCAGGGTGCTGGCTTTTTCCTCTGAACTAAGTGAATGATATTTGTATGCTGAATTAAAGTAAGCTTGCCAACCCCTTCACCTTGCTTTCCTTAGCTAAGCAGATCAAAAGAACCTGTGTGGTTGGCAGCTTCCTGGGTGCTGGCTGTGGGTGGATCTTACACCCCCACAGAAGCTGCTAGCCAGATTGTGGAAACAGAGGTGATTAGTGGATTCTTTCAATTTCTATTTTATCCTATGGTTGTAGATTATCAGGGCAATTACAAATTCTTGGATTCTAGGCTCTTTTTTTAAATCATGGCTTTCAGGTAGTCCAATAATTTTAAAACTCTCTCTCCTGGATATAATTTTCCAGGTTAGTTGTTTTTCCAATGATACAGTTCATATTTTCTTCTATTTTTTCATCTTTTTGATTTTATTTTATGGCTTCTTGTTATCTCATGGATTAGCTTCCACTTGCTGCATTCTACTTTTTAAAAATTCTTTCCTTCAGCAAATTTTTGTATATATTTTTCCTTTTGGCCAATTTTGCTTTTTAAGTTCTTCTCCTCTTAATTGGATATTTGTGCCTCTTTTGCCATTTGGCTTGTTCTGTTTTTCAAGAAATTTATTTCTTCAGTATTTTTTTGTGCTTCCTTTACCAACCTGTTGACTTTTTTTCGTTATTTTCTTGCATCACTCTCATTTCTTTTCCCAGTTTTTCCTCTACCTCTCTTAGTTGATTTTTAAAATCTTTTTTTGAGTTCATGGCCCGAATTCAATTCATATTTTTCCTTATGCCTTTCTGTGTAGCATTTCTGACTGTGTTGTTTTTTTTCCTAAGTTTGTCTTTTGATCTTCCCTGTCATCATAGTAACTTTCTAAGGTCAAGATCTTTTTTGTTGTTTGCTCATTTCCCAAGACTATTTCTTGACTTTTAACTTGATATTAGAATGGGGCTCAGGCATTGCCCAAGTTCAGGTTTTTTGTGCAGCTTTTTTCAGAGCTAGTTCTGGGCATCTATAAACGTTCAGTTTTGCCAAGATAGTATGAACTAAGGTGAGGTATGTTTACTACTCTTGTGGCCTGTAGAGTAGTGTGTGAGTGACCACAAGAACTCTTTTCTATCTCTTGAACTGTGACTAGGGTTCCCACTCTCCCTGTGGCTACAAGCTCTGATATGGTAGTTCTCCTCCTTGCCCCAGGACTGTGACCCAGATCTGAGTAAGGGCAATACAACAAAGAGTTTTCCCCAGTGCCAGAGAAGAGACCCCTATAATCTCCTTCTAAGTCATTGTTTGATCCCCTTATCTGTGGGCTATGCCCCTGAAGCAATCATGGCTACTTTAGTCACTTCCAGGGCCTACTCTTGGTTTGCTGAGGTGCCACGTGCACAGGTGTTCTACACTCCACTCTTACCCGGTGCAATAGACCTTTTCTGCCAACTTTCCAAGTTATCTTGGACTGGAAAAATTGTTTCACTTAGTCTTTCTGTGGATTCTGCCACTCCAGAATTTGTTTTGAGGTGTTATTTAAAGTTGTTTTGAAGGGAATTTGGGAGAGCTCAGGAGAGTCTCTGCCTTTTCTCCACCATATTGGCTCTGCCTTCCTACTATCTTAATATTAAATCATGCTTGAGATTTCTCTATCAGTCATTTATATTCACTGATTCTCCACTGTGTCAAGAGGGCTGCAAATAATACTGATTTAAATAAGATTTGGAGAGTATAAGTGACTTGCTTATTGTCATATGCATTAAAGGTAGGATTTCAAGTCCAACATTTGATAGAACAGTTCTAATATACCATAACTTTTCTTGATATTTGCACTGACGTTTTTATAAAAAATGATTATATGGGAAGATTAACTCCTTTATTTTACCTCTCAAGAATTGAGCGCACAGATTCCTTTGCAACTTCTATTATTTGTCCCTTTCCACTGGAACCACCATAGTTGACTTCCATATCACCTTATGCCTAGACCATCATAGTGGTCTCCTACCTGGTATTACTGTCTCTAGTTTCTTCTTTTTCCAATCCATCCTATATATACTTTTCATGTTATTTTTTAAAAATGCTATCTTGTACTTATCACTATCCTGTTCAAAAGTCCTTAAGGGTCCCCACTGTTCTGAGAATAAAATACAAAGTTTTTAACCTGGAATGTAAGGCACTCAACAATGTAAACCCAATCTAGGTCTAAATCTATCTCCACTACTAACTGTACTTTATAAAGCCTCTTCTCCAGCCAAAAGGTTTTTGAAATATGCCATGCACATTCTTCCCATTAGAATGAAAATTCTGTAAGGCAGTAACTGTCTTTTGTTTTGTTTTTATTTGTAATCCTGGTAAAGAGTTAGTTCTTTACAAATGCTGGTCCTTCCCTTCCCTTTACAGCTGGTGTCAATGAATCAATTCCATACTTAAATGCAGGGAATTATTATGCCCGATTTTCCTAGGAAAGAGTTCAATATTTATACAGATGACTGTCAGAAAGAAGTGGAGGCAGGTAAAGTTATTGGGATGGAAAAAGCTTAAAAAGTAGAAATGATTAAGTAAGGAAAGAATCCTCACTGAAAGGGTATTAGGAAAGAGACCAAAGCCTGTCAAATAGAAAAAGGAACTAGGAAAAGAAGATATGAAGTTAAAAAAGCACAACAAAGTGGAAGGCAACTTAATGAAAAATGAGGATCTAGGAATGGATCTAGGAATTACTGACTAACATTCTCAGTTGACCTCCAATCACATTGGTTTTCTCATCATATAGTCCTTCCTGTCATAGCAATCCCAGTATTAGAAGATGCTCCCAGGATTTAAGATACAAAATAACATAGCCACCGAGCCTATGCAAATACTTCATCTTGAATCATTTAAAATTTAATACACATTAAGTATGTTACAGACATGCAACTAAGTATGGATGTCTTTGAAATGCTGGTGATATTCATTAATGCTGACAGCAAGGTGGAATAATTAGGAAATTTGGGAAATATAGTTCTTTTGCTATCAAATATCTTTTTTCAAGGGAAATAAATATGTAATTCTTATCATTAGAACAATAGGTCTGGACCCTCACCTAATAATTCAATTATATGGGAGGATTAACTCCTTTAAATAAAATACTTGATTACAAGTGCCAATCTGTGAAAATGTTGGTTGAAATTGGTATTCAGGTATAAAACAGAGGCTTAGAAGTTAAAACATACCTGGGAAACGTTAACCATAGATACTCCTACAAAGGGCTAACTAAAGTTGTCAGACCCCATTTAAATATACAATTAGCTTTGCAAATCAAAGTGTACAAGAATGATCCAATAATTTGCTAAGTTATCTTCTCTGCTGTGGCTACTGGTTCCTGTTCAGTGTTTAATTCCTTGATTTTAGACATGAATGCTTTCCTCATCTGTCTCTCCTCTTTTTCTTTTTCAATTAGAATTGTAATTAAGTTAAATAATCTTTTAAAATGTTGTATTATGTCACTGTGTACAAGAAGAGGAGAATAAGCATTTCTGTCATATAAATGAATAAAATAACATTAACTTTTACTCATTCTTACAAGTAAGTTGAATAAGCAATGAATCTTTTAATGACAATGTTTCACATGATGATACACTAAATAGATTGAAGGTTTTAAGCTGACATATATGTATATATGTGTATGCATATTTCATATATGATGTATATATAAAGTATCCCAAAAGTTTTCATGAAGTTTTAAGCTTTTAAAATTGCACTAAAAGCTTAAAACTTCATGAAAACTTTTGGGATACTCTGTATATACATACTCACATACTTAGGACAATGACAAAATGCTTGGAATACTTATCTTCTTTTTCTGTTGATTGAAATTATCTATGATGACACCAATGAAGAGATTCAAAGTGAAGAATGACCCAAAGATGATAAAGATGACAAAGTAAAGATACATGTAGAGGCTTTCTTCATAATTGGGTTGATAATTTATCTACAAAATTAGCAAGAATTAGCAATATAGAGACACTAAGTTTGGGTAGTAACTTAAATTTTATATAATCACAATTGGCAAAATAATTCTTGGAGGTTATAAGCATTATATAGCATTCTGTCTTGGTTTAAAAAAAAATTCATCATCTAGGCTTAGTAACTCTTCAATATTTCTGTAAACTCTAAATATACAAATGGGATGAGACTGGAACTATATATACTACCAAATCCTAGAGCTGGTAAGTGATAAATAAGTGAATGATTTGAAACATGGCTTTAATCATTATTAAACAAAATCTGCCAAGTTAATAAACTCAACATTTTCAGCATTCTTTCATTTAGTTACAAAAATGACATTAAAACTTTGGGGATATGAAGTAAACCATTAGTTCTCAAGTCTTCGGTACACGGATACTCTTCTTTTTAATGTAAAAGAAAAGTTTGTAGACTCTCACAGGGTAGTAGTTGGACTTTTAACTGGTTGAGAAATACATAATGGCAAAAAGAATTCAAATGAATTCTTATTAAATTACATCAGCATCTTCATCCATTTGAACAACAGAATGATATATCTGAGACATACTATTTATTCAGTCTATGGAAAGCATGTTTGTTTCTTTATTATGCAGAGTCATTTAATGAGACAGAGTTTTTGCAATAATGCCAAAGCCTATGTAAGGGTCCCTAGCAAATAGCTTGAGAAGCAGTTAAGATATATTGTGGTTTTAGGAGATAGATTGTCCAGTACTTACGTTAACTGAATCAACAGCTGCATACATAATATCCATCCATCCTTTAAATGTGGCCTACGAAAACATGACATTTACTAACTTTGCATGTGAAGTTAATACCTTAGAACAAATAAGTTTTTATTTTTATGTAGGGCATTTAACATCATTTGTTGATTAATAAGAGATTGGTAAGTCTAGTGATGTTTCAAAATACTATTTTAATACTAAATATTCATTTTTATTGCTTTCTCCAAAATTCAGTGTTAAAATTTTCTATATTAAATAAAGTTAAATTTTTCATAATATTCCCACTTAGTAACTATTACTTAAATGCCGTAAGTATCTATTAACAGCGGCAATACATTTTTTCTAGGGAAGGAGAGGGAGAACTTTTCCCCTCTTCTGCAGAATACACTGGGCCTCTGAGCAACCCCCTCTCCACAGTTATTATACTGTACTCCATTGGTTCTGAAAGGTATATATCATGTGGAAGTGGGGTGGGTGCCATGGACATTAATGTATTGAGAATGGAATGAACTATGAATGCTGCTTTTGATTTGGGGCATAAAGCCTTTGCTGGAAATAGGTTTGACTCAAACTAACATCTCTCCTGTTTCTATCTTCACCTCTTCTTGCCTTTCTTCCACTGTGTCATTCCCTATTTTCTTCCTATGTCTAACCCCTGCATAGACCCATTAAAGTTTGGATAGTTGTTGAATGAATTCAATAGAATTAGTTGAATGACGGGTCCAAAATTGTGTTCAATAGTGTCTTTTAAACTGGGATCAGGGGAGTTTTGGTTAAGGGTGTGAAGGTGGGACAAAGAAGCGTAGGAGAAAAAAAACTATATAATCTGAGGAGTAAACTGCTTCAGTCAGGTTTTTTTTTAAACTCATTGTTAGGTTGTATGAGTTAAGGGATGCGAAGGCTTCCTACTAAAAAAAACAAAACAAAACCCAGAGCTTTCCCATGGAAAATCTAAAATATCACAATTACAACTTAATTTCTTTGACTAAAATTGCACTTATGTCAATTGCACTTAAAAAACCAAACAGACAATACAGGGCAAATACATTAATATCTAGGATATGCAAAAAAATCTATAGAATTCATGCGGGTGCACTTAATTTTCTATCATATATCAAAAGGATAGTATCTTAAGTAATCAGACAAATGCTATATCTAAACACGTCTCTAATTTCATTTTCATTTTTAGTTTACAAACTTAACAAAAGGTTGTTATCTTGAAATATTAATATATTACACAATACAGACATACATTTCTTGAAAAAAGTATCACTTACAACTTGAAGCAGAGAAAGGTAACCAATTCCAACATTATCAAAGTTCACTTTCACATTTTTCCACCGTACATCACCGCTACTATTCATGAGTTGTACACACTGCGTGTAAGTCTCAACCTTGCTCACAGGAAACCTCGTGTCATCTGTGGTGTTAACACACTCATAGAACTTGCCAGCAAACAAATTTACTCCCATAATGCTAAAAATTAGCCAGAATATGAGGCAGACCAGTAGTACGTTCATAATGGAAGGAATTGCTCCTAAAAGAGCATTCACCACCACCTACCACACAAATAAAAATAAACACATTTAAATTTGGGTCAATCAGTTAGTCATTCAACAAGTATTTATTGGACACTAACATGTCCCAGGAACTATGCTAGGTACTGGGGTTACAAATGCAAAGAAGGAAGCTATCTCTCAGCTATCCCTTCATCTGACAAATCAAATGAAGACAATATCGATGAAGTCAGTATCCCAAATTTTATATTACAGAATTAGGAAATCCAATTATGAAATGATTATATGAACCAACCAACCAAGAAGACACATTAAGTGCCTAAGAGTATACTCAGTGAGCACTGTGCTAAATAAAGTAGAATAATACTTTGGTCATTCCCTCAAGTTTAGGGTGAAAGAGGAGATAAATGGTACTCATGAAACAATAGATGAAAGCAAAAGGTGATGAGTGACACTTAAAATTGTTAACAAAACTTAAATGAAAAATGTATAAATAAATAAATGGAAACCTGATGTTTGTAAGTTGAAGTCATATATTCTGCATACTCTAGAAAAGAAAAATAAATTAAATGAAATACAGTATATCTGTTTAAATAATATAATAAATCATAACACAAATGCTGCGCAATCACTTAAAAAAGATTCATGACCTGAGGATTGTCATTTCACATGCCTTCAAATATCAAAGCTAATGTAGATAATTATTATTTTTTTTTTAATTTTGAAGGTAAGAAATTCTGGGTACAGTGGAAAGGACATTGTACTGGAAGAGTCAAGAGGTTTGGACTATAGTTTTTCTCTACTATGTGACAGATGTGTGACTTGGGTAAGATAACTGACATCCCTGGGCTTCATTTTTCTCATCTTTTAAGGCATTTAGGTGATCTCTAAAGTTCCCTTTTAGCTCTAAAATTCTACTTCTACATATATTTTACTATATTTACAAAGATGTGTAGATTCATATCTTTGTAAACATGTAGTCAGGGGTGGCCCTTGGCAAAACTGTATTGCAAGTTGTATTTTTTTAATACTTTTTTCAGCTCAGTTTTCAGATCTGTTACCACCACTGATATAAGAACGCTTCAGGTATCGACCCTGAAGCTGCACGGGGGCTGTAATACAATATCTTATTGCTTATAGTTCATGTTCTAGGACTTTTCTCTCCTTTCTCTATGATCTAATCTCAACTTTTTCTGCCCTGTTTCATTCTTTCAACCCAAAGCAAGAAAGTCTAATTTGTTAACTAGCTAATAGTATCTTAACATTTCAAATACTGTTATGCTCACTGGTATAGATAAAACTTTTAAGCATTTACTAATTGTTCAAACTTAGGAGGGGAGCTATTGGTGGGCAGACTCCTTTACAGAATCTTTCAAAGGGCCACCAGGGCTGTGAAACAGGATGCAACGGTAGTTTGTATGTTTGCAACATTTGGGGGAAACTGGGGGCCCTCACGGACATCCAAGTCTTCTGAAGAAGTTAATGTATCTCTGGTTTACTATGAGTCATACATTCTGATCTCATTTATAGAAAGCATCACTGGCATTTAAGTATTCCCTATCTCTACTGAAAGTGAATAGAGAAAAAACATTATTTCACCCATTTTGCAGATATAGAAATAGAAAAGTAAAGTGACATTAGGTCAGTGACAAAGCTAGGCCAGATATCAGGGCTCAAATCTGCTAGATCAGATGGTTTCTGATGTTATTTAGGAAGAAGAAAAATAGTCACCTATATCTCTGTGCACCTATATGAATTCTGAATTTAAATCAGGAAGATGAGTGTTCAAATCCAGTCTCAGACACTTATCGGCTGTGTGACCATGGACAGGTCATTTAACTTCTAAGTTTCCTCAACTGTAAAACTAGGATGATAAAAGGACCTACCTCCCAGGACAGTCGTAAGGATAAAATCATACGTAGAGTGCTTTACAAACCTTCAAGCTCTCTATAAATGCTAGCTATTATCACAATGGCTCAAGTTTCCTAACAAGACTATAAAGCTTATCACATATAGATTTTATACAAAATTAAAAGGAAAGCACAAAAAGACTCGGTTCATATTATAAAACAAAGTGAGGCATTTGTATAAAAAAAGGTTTATAAAACTTGGAAGTAGTTTGCTAGCTAGAGTTTCTAGTTTACAAAATTGCTCATCATTTCTATTCCTAACTTGTTTATACCCCACCTATGATACACAGGAGTTGGGTGATCCTGGCCAAGCTGTTTCACTGGCACCTCTCAATGACTATAACAGTGGACACCATGAGCAGGCTGCCTGTGTAGAGGAAGTTCCTCACCAGGATTAAACTACACTGATTAAACCACAGGAAAGGGCCCAAACTATGATCATAAAGTACTTGATGACATTTGTCCAAATGGGACTACATACTGTTAATGTGATTCACGGACAAAGATATCAGAGTTGGAAGGGACATGTGAATTGGTCTAGTTTAACTCCCTCATTTTACTATGAAGAAAACTAGCCCAGAGAAGTTGTGACTTGCTTGAGTTCAGACAACTAGTTGGTTGTAGAACTAGGTTGAGACTTCTGGTCTCTAGTATTTTTAGTCCAGTGCTATTTCCATTATACCTAATTAACACTTTTGAGATTTAATACTAAATAATAATAACAATAATATAAAAATTGAGGAAGAGCAAAGTAAAGCCAGTCATCTAGGCAAACAGTATGTTTAACATAGATTATTATAAATCACTTTGCTAATGGGTTTATATATCAGCATCATATAACTTCTCTGAGTTATAAACAAAGCAATAACAATTATAGTTATTGTTACAGTGCTAATTTTGGTATGATTCTTATGGGATGCCTTAAAGAGGAGATCATGTCTCATGTTAAGCAATGTTCAAAAGACCTAGAGTAAAGGCAAGAATAGTAATAGTAAACTGTCCCAAACCATAATAATTTTAAAAAACCATCACCACCAACATAGGAATTTTTGAAGAATGTCTTACTTGACAGAAGTACAGAGACCACCAAATACTAATCAATAAGACAGAAACTTTGCCATTTGATAAAATGATATAATTGGGATTTATCAGTGCAACTTATAGACCATGTGAAAATACACATATGTGACTTAAATATATAGCTCATCTAGAGAAGTGATTATTGAAAGTGAGGAAGTTGTCTTGGCAACCAGAGTGACTTTAAATGTGAAAAATGCAGCATATTATAGAACTTGAGAATCTATCCTTGTCAGTTTAGTGGTATAGTAGTAACACTATAGTTTTCTGACATAGTTGGGGAATGAGGTATTCTGGAATAAAAAAAAACTTTCTGGTTAATTTAAGGTTGTTAACGTTTTAAGAACCAACACTTAATTCTGTAAAATGGGGATGATATTAATAGCACTTATCTCCCAGGGTTGGTGTGAACATCAAAAATAGTAAAATTTGCAAAGTGATTTGCAAACCTTAAAGTACAACATAAAGGCTAGTTTTTATTATTTTGTTATTTCAGTTCTTTTAGGTGGAAATCTTTCTAAAATATATTACTCATTCTCCTGCCTAGGTAGGCATGGTATAGAGATTATAACATAATCTTTGACTGATAAGTCAGTGTAACCATTATTATAAATTATTTTCCAGTATTATAATTTGCATATTGGCTTGAATTGATAGCAACAGACAGAACTTACCTTTTAAAACCATCCTTCCAATCAGCCATCTCACCTTAAAACCTTAGTTGTCTTTGAGTCTTCCTTCTCCCTGACAGGCAGTAACCATGTCCTGACTCCATTTCTAGCATCTCACCCCATAAATACTCTAATTCAAGCCCTTATTTCCACTCATGGCCTCTTCTCCTCAAGTCTCTCCTCACTACAATCTATCCTTTACAATTAATACCCAAGTAATCTTAATGCATTATTCTGATCACATCACCGTCCCTATTAAAAGGGCATCAGGGGATCCCTACTATAAATGAAATATAATTTAAACTCCTTAAGCTGGCATTCAAGGACTTTCTTAACCTGGGTTCAACCTACCTTTCCAGCCTTGCCTCACACCTTTCACATGCTGTAAATTTTAGCAACACTGTATTATAATCTGTTTTCTTTAGATACTGTGTTCATACTGTCATCTCTAACAGGAATAAACTCTCTCCTCCTCCTCTCTGCCAGCTTCATCAGATAAAAATACTTCCTTCCATCAAACCTTACCTCTGAGAATAGGTATTTCATATAGCAATAGCATATTCACAGAAAACCTGCAAGATGCTGATGAAAATTGTCTTTCCATAAGTCTTTCCATGCTTCTTACCTTCCTATCTCTGTGCCTCTCCTTGCCTGCCTCACTGAAAGTGATCTTGTCATTCGTTAAATTACTCCTAGTGCTTTGAACCTATCTTTTAATTGGTTATTTTGTGTACGTCTTAGAATGTCCCTGATTCCCATGATATTGTAAGTTCCTTAAAGGAGGGTCTGTGTATTTGTCATCTTTGTATACTGTGTCTAACATACCTTGAAGAGAGTATGGAGGTGGTGCAGTGGCTAGAGCCCTGGAGTCAGGAAGATCTGAATTCAAATCTAGCTTCAGATACTTACTAGCTGTGTGCCACTTAACCTCTGTCTGTCTTAGTTTCCTCATCTGCAAAATGGAGATAATAATAGCACCTACCTTTCAGGGTTGATATGAGGATCAAATGAGACAATATTTGTAAGGTGCTTTGTAAATTTTAAAGCATCATACAAATCTGATTATTATTACAATTACAAGATTATCATTGTTAGTTGTAGTAGTATTGCTTGATAACCGTTGAGTTTAATGGAATAAACATCAATGGTGGCTCAATTTCTTGTCATTTTCCTCACAAAATTAAAATGTGGAATGAGCAGTTATATGGCTTCTTTGGGAACAGAGCAAGGCTGCCTTCCTGCAAACATAATTACTGATTTCAAAAACAATTAAATCTTTTCTCAATTTGCTGTTTTGGCCCCAAATGAAATTGCTGTCTTTAAAAAATCTGTCATATCCTTTGACTTTTTGGAAGCATTCAAAAGATTCTCATATTTTAAGGATCAGTAACCATTAACACAATAGTCACCTTCAGCCCTTTTGTTTTATTGGAAAAGATTGATTCTATGGATTTTTAAGATAACCCTAAAATTCAATCCCAGGCATGAATGGAAATTCTTAACTTTGAATGGTGATTTTTAGATTCTCTGCGACTATCAGTACAACTTAACCATTTAGCAATTCATTTCATATTATAAATGCAAAACAGGACAAATCTATGATTTCATTGTTGTGGATATTCTCCCTGGTAGTACTAATTGCAGCTCCCCCACCCATTACTTCTAATACTCTGAAATTCTCATCCATTCCATAAATCCTCAATAAAAGATGTGTTCCACATGTTGGAAGCCTATAATTGTTTCATCTCTATTAGTGCCATTGAGTTATTTAAGTTCTGGTGCCAAATTTGGGCACCTCTATCCCTCAGCATTATTTATCCATTCAGTCATTTGACAAGCATTTATTAAATGCTTACTATATACCAAGCACTGTGTTAAGCACTGGGGATACAGAGAAAGAAAAAAAACAGTCTGTGCCCTCAAGGAGCTCATATTCTATTGAGAAGACAGCATGAAAACTACGGACAAATGGTATATGCAAAATAATTTGAAAGTAATCTTAGAAGGAAGACATTAGCATTAAGGGAGACTAGGAAACCTCTTTGCAGAATGGATTTTAGCTGAGAATTGAAGGAGGGCAGGAGGCTGAAGTGAGTAGGGAGAGTATTCCAAGTATAGGGATAGTCAATGAAAATGAATGGAGGTGTAATGTCTTGTTCAAGGAACAGCACTGGAGCAAAGAGTACGTAGAGGGGAGCAAATATAAGAAGGCTGAAAAGGTAGGAAGGGGTCAAGTTATGAAGGGCAAAGATTTTCACCCTGATCCTCTAGATAACAGAGCCACTGGAGTTTAATGCACAGGAGGTTGATCTCCTTTTCCAGTCACACAATATTTTAAATTATTGATATTTCTTAAAAATGAGTTTGAAATAAAGTAATTACCACAATGATGGAGTCTTTTGTGGGCAAGCTATTATTGGTAATACACTATGGGATGTTTACATTCAAAAAGGAACCTTTTCCTTTTCCCATTTGGTCACCAGAAAATTTGATTGTTTTTTCCCCTGATAGTATGGTGTTTCATGACTCACAGCCATATAGCAACACTAGTCAAACAGAATGAGGATAGAGAAAGGGCTTGGGGATTTGGCAATTAAAGAATCATAGGTAACTTTGGAGACAGCAGTTTCAGTAGACTGTTGGAATTATAATCAACCACTCTAAAGGAGTGAGTAAAGTGTGAGGGACATACAAGAATAGAGACAAAGAGTGTAAAAAAAGGGAGAGAAAGGAAGAGAAGATGTAGGAGAGGAGATGACAGATGGAATACACTGTCATCTTTTATTTCTATTTCTTTTGAACTGTTTTCAATGACATTTTCTAAACTGTTGGACATGACTGTCCATAGACAGCTGATTTTCAATGACTAATTTCAGTAACCTATCAAAATATAGTTAATTTTTTTGGTGTTATCAATGTTGTCAAATGAGATAACATATACATTGTTTCCCAAATAAAGCTAATTATTATTATTCAGTGCTTGCCATTTCTATTTCCTTATGATTTTCTTTTCGAAAAAAATATTTTATTATATGAAGAAATGATGTTTTTGAGTAATTTAAATTGATTTCTTTTATTTCTGAATTATAATAAAGGGAATTATGTAAGTACCATAACAAAAATGCAAAAAAATATTATGGCTGTCCAGAAGAGGAGCTTCACTCTCTTTTGGGGAAACAAAGAGTTTTAGTGGTATGTTATCTCAATTTTTGCATCTCTACTTTAAGCCTCAATTTCTTCATTTTTCAAAGGAGGCATCTAGATGGCACAGTGAAGAGAGTAGCTCACTTGGAATTTGGAAGGCCTGGATTCAAATTCTGCTTTGTGTAAATCACTTAACCTCTCTAAGCCTTGGTCTCCTCATTTATAAAATGGGGATGATAAAAATAGGATTTACCTCTCAGGATTGTTGTAAGAAGTAAATGAGGTAATGTGTAAAATGCTTTGCAAACCTGAAAGCACTATATCTATACTAGCTATTATACTCTTTCTGCGTCTGCTACTACTACTACTACTAAAATGAGAATATTAAGAGCATCTATCTCACAGAGTTGCAAAGAGATTTAAATGAGGTTTTAAAGCCGTTTGAAAACTCTAAAGCACTAGACAAATATTAGCTACTATTTATAAATTATGATTGAGCTCATTCTTCAACTCATAGAATGGAAAGAGTAAATTTGAAGGAGCAAGGGAAAATGGGAAAGGTTTTCATGAGACAATTGGGTAATGTATTGAATGAGAAGGAGAAAATAAGTACAAAGAAAACATCTCTAAGCAATGAAAACAGTCAGTATATTTACAGGATTCTCGGACCTAACTTTCGTACTTGACTATCTGGCTTTATGGCTTAAATCAAAGGAAAAGAAACACATTAGAAGAATAGGGGAAGGGCTGCTAATGTGCCAATAGGAATCATATTGATAGTAGCAAGAAGGGAAAACTAACACAGGGGATACTGATGAAAAACATAACTATAAAATGTAGACAAAAAAGTCTTGAAAATCAGAGCAGTCTAAGGCTGTTTATTGCAGTGAACAAATAGTTCTATACACATTAAAAATCCTAAAGGACATCACTATATCAAAATAATTGATGTTCATAATAATGGCCTATCCATGAAAGAGTAAGTTATAATTCACAGGCTTAAGAAGGCTGAGAAGTAAATGATAGATTTTAGACAGATTTCCACAAAAAAATTGGAGACATTCAAACAGGTAAGTGGCAATTATCTAGAAATTCACCTATTAGACTATCTCATTCCCCAATTGGCCAGATAAGTGCGGTGCTACATACAATATTTTCTTTGGTTTTGATGTGAGACTATGTATGGCAACAATAAATATACAGTATGACAAAAAACATGATTTAGGAATTGTATACAAAATTTAAACTTTTTATTCACATTCTATACAGCCCCTTTTCCCTCCATGGTAGAACACTTCACCAAATTAATTATTTTCTTACCCTCATTCCTTCAAATCTAGATAAAGCTCTGAGTGGTCTTAAAGCTCTTAGTGTCCGGAGAGATTTAATGGGACCAAGGTCTGAGTATCCAAGAGTGCTGGCTACAAGGGTAATTATAGATACCTGTCAAAAATCAGAAAAAACACAATAACAACAAAATTTCCCACTTATTGTATCAAACTCCTACATTTAAGTTAGAGTAATTATATAAAAAATAATCAGAAGTTCCCAAGAGGTGCTTAATAAATAACCAAATCATGTAAAGCACACAATCATTGCCTAAGAAAACACATATAAAGAAATGGTTTTTAGAGAAATGCAGTTAAAGAGCAAGTTATTTTAAGGAAAAATTCTAGCTAGTTTATTCAGAATTTCCAGGTAAACACAGATACAACTAAAAAGTTATGTATATAGTAAAAAGAGCTCTGAATTTCGTATCAAGAGATATTGGTTCAAATTCTGGCTGTGACAGTTACTACCTATGTAACTTTGGGGAGGCATCTTTACTTCTTTGCTCTTCTCATCTGTAAAATGTACTAACAGATACACTTCCTACTTCACAGACTTTTTGAGAGCATTTTGTAAACCTAAGAGTGCTACAGAAATATGACTTACTTTCGTTTTTAAATTCCTTGATTCATGGTTAGCATTTGTAACAATTTGCTAATTGGAAACTGTTATGAGAGACCAATTTTGTAATTAAGATCAATTTATAATGAGACCGTCTGAAAGGAACACCAGACTATGCTTATATTTATGAATAGCTAAGCCAATACCTGCACATAAAACTTCCACCGATGAGACAAACGTCTGAGCAAGCTACATATATTATTGAACAATATTCGGATAGATTCAGATTTCTGCATTCTCTTATTTCCCTAAATGCTATGATTTCAAGCTGGCCTAAATGTATTTTACAACTTCTCAAAAACGGATGCTGAAGACATGCTTCTAGTTATCAAAAATTCATTAAGAGTAAAGAGTCAATTGGATCAATAAGTGACTACAATTTAATTGATGTTCCATTGACTATAATTTAAGCAGGGGCGTTATGAGGCTCCAATGAGATAATGGATATAAAGCACTTTGCAAACCTTAAAGCATTATATGTGCCCGTTATTATTATTAATCACCAGGCCTCCAAGTCTGGTGATGACTTCATTCCCGAAACCTTCTATTGAATTCCCATTAAGCTTAAGCAATGTTTATAGAGAAATACAGGGGTTTTCTGTGAAGTTTGGATTTAGTCAAAGGGCTGCACTTGAGGACTCAGAAGGCCATATATGGCCTTGATGCTTCAGGTTCCCCGCCCATGAACTAGTTGCTATCAAAAAAAAAAATGTACGCATACACATTTTTATCTGCATTAAGTCTAGACAATCAACAAAATAACAAATCAAGCCCTTATTTATAATGATTTCTGAGTTAAATGCTCACACTGAAAATTTGACAACCAGGTCTTGTAAGCCAATTAGAGCTGTCTCTAAAGTCACCTGAATTCTTTTTTTTTAAAATTCTTTCTTTTTTTTTCCTTTTTTCTAAATTTGAAGGCAATCCAGATTAAGTGACATGCCCAATGTCACACAGTAAGAGGCTGGATATGAACTCAGTTCCTTCTGACTCCAGGGCTGATATTCTATCTACTGTGTCACTTACCTGCCCCAAGCCACCCGAATTTAATGCTGATTTTGTAAAACTGTAGTGTCTAATATTTTTAATGAACTTGGGACATGAATCTCTTAACATATTCAGGAATGTTAACATCATGTTTCAAACTTCAGTCTTTTTTGCTTTGTACCTTTCTCTTCTCATCAGTTGCCAAGTCCTTTTGTAATTCCACAACATTTCTT
The DNA here is from genome assembly GCA_028646595.1 of Phalanger gymnotis. Lineage (NCBI taxonomy): Eukaryota > Metazoa > Chordata > Mammalia > Diprotodontia > Phalangeridae > Phalanger > Phalanger gymnotis. Next base: position 637,750,189 of record CM053622.1, on the reverse strand, counting down.
GCATCTCTCATACTAGTTTAAACCCTCATTAAATCCTGCGTATTAATGTCCACCTCCAGTTTCTCTTCTCTCTGTACTTTTTTCCACCCAAGTGCCAAAGTAATGTCCCTTATACAACAGGTCTGACCATTTTACTCCCTTTCTCAAAATCCTTCCCTTATTTGCTTATAGGGTAAAATATAAACTCCTAAACGTTGAATTAAAGCTTCATGTAATTAGGTTTGAAACTATCTTTCAATCATCATTTCACACTGCTGCCTTTCCTGTACCACCATACTGGCTAGTCATCATGTCTTGATCCCATCCTACCCTCTCCCACTTCTATGTGTCATTGGAGGTAATGTCCACTTCTAGGATGTGCTCACTTTTTATTTCTACCACTTGGAATTCTCATCCTTCAAGGTCCCCCTGAAGCATGACTACCTTCATGTCCCGTTCTCTCATTCTCTTAATTGACAGTGATGTTTCCCTTCTCAAATTTGCTTACAGGAGGCTGAACCTTTCCTTTGCCTTCATTGCATTTTACCCATCATTATACTTGGTGATGTATATGTTGCACGTACCTTCACACACTAATACACTATATGTTCCTTGTAAGTAGTGACTATATACCATTTACTGTCTTCATCCTCAGTACCTAACACAGTGTTTTGCGTATCACACGGATTCGGTAAATACTCTTTGAATGGATTTTTTAAAAAAATGTATGGAGTATAGATGTACCAATGGGATAAAATATCTAATAGCAAGAACTGGATTGGAACTATACTCAGGGGTGGGGAACCTGCTAGTTGTTAAGATAGAGACTGGAAGATGGCTAAACTGAAGACTTGAAAAAGTTTTTGAAAAACTAAAATTTTAAGGGATAGCTATCTGGCACAGCGGATAGAACACTTGCCTGGGAATCAGAAGTACCTGAGTTCAAATCTTACCTCAGACACTAACTAGCAGTGTCACCCTGGGCAAGTCACTTTACCCTGACTGCCTTCAAAAGAAATACTAAAATTTTAAACAACTTTAACTGGGAAAGCCTATCGATGGAAAACAACTTTCAAAGTCTAAATAAGCAGGTGGGCTGCCCCTTCCCAATCCCACCCCACCCCCCAGCCCTGACCCCATACCTTGAGCATGCACATGCTTCCTGTTTTACCCATCCATCATCTCTTGTGTACATCTGCTGCTGGCTTTTCTTTTGCTACTTCCCTAATCCAGAACCCTCATTACCTCATGTAAGGGGTAGTTTCTTAACCTGTTCCTCCATTTCTCTCCTTCCCTCATTAAATCCATCCTTCATACTCAGTGCCAGATGGACAGAACTAGCTGTGTCACTCTCTTATTCAAGAATTTCCAGTGGTTCCCTAGACCCTTCCGAATTAAAGCCAAGTCCCTTTGCTTGTCATTCAAGGCCCTATACAAGGTGACCACAAGCTACTTTTCTCTTATAATACTGTCCTGCAGGAAATACTCCATTCTCCCACCAAACTGGCTGAGTCTTTCTAATCTTCATGCCATTATTTGTGCTACTATCTCTGGCTGCTAGATGGCTCTGTTTCCAGATCCTCCTCCTAATTATACTTCCATTCCTAAGCACCATATCCTTCATGTAACCCTCCCTGATCTTCCCAACTGGAAATGATCTCTCCCTCCCCAAGACTCTTGAAGCACCTTGTTAGCATCTGTTTCAGGCACTTCTCATTTTCTATTTTTTCAAGCTGTTTGTATGTGTATCTTTAGTCTCCTACTAGAATACAAACTTTTGGGGGGAAGATATGTGCTTAATGAATGTTTGATGAATTCTGCTGATGGAGGCAGGGTCATCTGGTTTGGTACTTAAGTAACTAATGCCAAGACAAAAAAAGGTTCCAATTTGACTATGAAGAAGATATTAAAAATTGACCTGACTACTGATCTTCTGTTTATAGATTAAGGGTCATCCAGGAAATACACTAATTTTACAGATGAGGAACTGAGGCTCAGAGATGTTAGGTACTTTTACCCAAGGTCACAAAGATAGTAAATTGCAGAGCTGAGATCTAGACTAAGGTCCCCTGAATTCCAAGAACTTTTTACATTTTACCTTAATGCTTCTCAATATATGGGACAGACTTTTATAAGAGGGAAAGAATTATCTTATAAGTAGTACCATTAGCACTCATTGTAGAACATAAAGGTTTATTTTCATTAACCAAAAGATTTTTCAAAGATATAGCTCACAAAAAAATTGAAATATTTGCCACCATTAATACATGCTAAAAATCAGACCCCTAAAGAGGGAAATGAGAAAAACATATTAAACAAAATAGGTCACATTCCTCTGACAGTTATTTTCTTTTTTTTTTCTGACAGTTATTTTCACAATACATGAGTACAAATGTGTCACTTACAAAGCAACTAATGTAGAAAAAACTTCTTAACTACAGCTATGATTCTTTATTTTATATTAAGCCGAGCTTTTTTATTTTATAGTTTAAGATATTGTATAGGGTTGTACATATTTGTCTAAAGATGTCTAATAACAGTTCAAAGTATTCCTTCGTTTCGCCACTGTAATGCTTGGTCTGGTCGACAAGTGGCTAAATTATCTAAAATTATTTCTATGTGATATATTAGTATACACACTGGACACTATTCTCTATAAGCCTACATACACACACGTTCATGCAGATGTATATGTACACACACATTTCCATACATAAGAGCAATATGTATATGAATATATTACATGCATACACATACAGAGATTTAGCATTTAGCTACCAGTTAACTCTGTGTTTATGAACACATATGCATATGTACACAATCTGTGTGTATACATGTGTATGTGTGTGTATTTATACACACACACACAACCATATGTTGTAAGATAGAAAATAAATCTCCATTCCTATTTAAATGTGAAGGCAGGGTATACGTAAACATGTCTATATACAAATATTTCCAAAACAGAGTAAGACATGTTCAACTTCAAGGTAACAAGACAGCTAGTCTTGGAGTCAGGATGGTCTGAATTAACCTAAGCCTCAGTTTCCTCATGTGTAAAAATGGGGATAATACACTACCTTAGATGGTTGTTGAGAACATATTGTATATTTTATGGACATACACCTAACGTTTTCAAGTGAGAACATATTTTGAATGGTTTTCAAACCTTAAAGCACCATATAAATATTACTTATCAGCTATTAAATACTAGTTATCAGCATTATTATTATAATTATTACGGTTTTCATAATGGTATATAACATAAATGTACATTCAGAAAATAAAGATATACACATAACATAGCACACGAATGTGTATGTAGTAAAACGTCTTTTAGTGTTTCTGCCCACATTATTTCAGCCATTATGAAAGTACTTATATTTAATAATGAATGTTGGAGGCACCGGAGCCCTCTATAAAAAATTATTTAAAAATACGTACATCAACAATCAAGAAGTCCAGCCAGCACCAGGCATTAGTAAAATATGTTTTATAACCGTAGGCTACCCATTTTAGAAGCATTTCCAGAATGAAGACATAAGTGAAGATCTTGTCAGAATACTCCAGTATAGTCTTAATGGTCTTTCTCCGTTCGATGTTTATGTCTTCAAAAGCCTGCGGGGGACAAAATCCAAATTTCAATGCTATCTAACCTTGAAACATGATTTGGGGTAAAGAATGAAAAAGAAAATTGATTTCTGTAGATTAGATGGCGATAATAAAGCTAAGGACAAGTTCACATGAGCTAGTTTTCTGTGCTTTCTTTCACAGCCACAGATAATCAATCTTCTTATTTCTAGTTTGTCATCTTAAGCACGTATCTATGAATTATCAGAGGCATAAGCACAGAGAGCATGGATGGAGGACCCACAATCCACTGGTGCTACTAGAAATGAACCCCAAAATTCATGGTGTATCATTAGCACATTTGGCATCTAAAGAATAGCACCTTATTGTGAGTCTTAAAGAAATTTTTTGTCCACATCAAATTCTTGCTTTCAAAAGGAAATAAGACATAAACCACCTGTGAAGTTTCATAAAAAATGATTAAAAAGAGCTTATAAAATCGATGCATGCTATTGGCATTAGTAATGTGTTTTGAATATATAGTTTTGAATATGTCTGTTAATATAATACAAGAGTCCAAGAAGATATCTTTGTAGAGTCCTTTAGTAATGGAGACTACATATGCAGCTTCCTGATTTTTCTTTTTTGTTGTTGTTGTTTATTGGAGGGGGGAAGGCAGGGCAATTGGAGTTAAATGACTTGCCCAAGGTCACACAGCTAGTTAAGTGTGTCAAGGGTCTGAGGGCAGATTTGAATTCAGGCCCTCCTGACTCTAGGGCCGGTGTTCTACTCACTGTACCACTTAGCTGCCCCCCTGATTTTTCAAAGTATAGGAAGCTTGCAACTTAAAAAAAAAATTGTGTCCCTAAAGATCATTTCTAAGTTCATTGCATCCACAAAAGAAAGGAACCTTAGACATCACCTAGTTTCAGCGAGTAGTCAATAAACATTTGTTAAACACTTACTATACACCAAGAGCTGTGCTAAGTGCTCAGGATACAAAGAAAACTCCCTCACTTTACAGAACAACAAGCAGAAGTGTAGAGAAATGAACTGACTTATCCAAAGTCACACATGTAGTAATTAGCTGACTCAGTATTCAAATTAAGGTGCTGTTATCTAACCCTAGAACTATGGTATACTGTCTGTCTGTCTTTCTTCCTTCTTTCTCTTTTCTCTATCACAAATAGTGAGAGCACCTTTCTTAGCTAAACTACAAAATCCTATTTCTCAGGATCTCAAGGGGAAAGGAGGTTACCTGTCAAAATTCTAGAATTTATTATTAAGCAAACGATTTCTTAGCATTTACCACCACCACCACCACCTCCTCTACAAAAAAAAAGTGATTGCTAGGAGCCAGCCTAGGCATAGTAAGAACAAGTATGTAGTCCGACTAATATACACTCTCTAACAGATGAAAAAAATAGAAGACTAGAAAAGTTGAGTTATTTTAAGGTTCACATAGCCTCTTAGAGGCAGATTTGGGACTTATACCCAGGTCTCATTTAGTACTACAGAAAGACGACTTAAAATTCCAAGAATTAGCTAGTATTCCTGATGAATCAAGATTCAGAATTATCTCAACAGGCTAGATTGATAGACTGAAAGCAACGTGATGAAATTTAACAGGGATATTATAAAATCCTCTATCTAGGTGAAGAAAAATATGTGTATAACTAGTGGATGGGGAGTGGGGTGATGGGGGGGGGGAAGGTAGATGGTGCAGTAGATAGAGTATCAGGCCTGGAGTGAGGAAGACTCATCTTCCTGAGTTCAAATCCAGCCTCAAGCACTTATTAGGTGTGTGACCCTGGGTAAGTCTCTTAACCTTGTTTGTTTTAGTTTCCTCATCTGTAAAAATGAGCTGGGGAAGAAACTATTCCAGTATCTTTGCTAAGAAAACCCCAAATGGGGTCATGAAGAGTCAAACGTGATTGAAACAACTGAACAAAACCTGGATGAGAGATACCTGACTAAATGAAGCAATTAATTATGAAATAAAAGATCCTCCAAGATTTAATTGACTACAAGCTCCACATGAGCCAATGATATGATACAGATATTTTTAAAAATCTAAATAAAATATTATATTTAAAAGAATAATAAGTATACTGTACAGATCAAGTAAAGTAATAGTTGTATGAATAGTTGTATTATCTACACCCATCTAGAGCTTTACATTCACTTCTTGGTATGACATTAAGAGGGTTCCTAAAAAGTACAGCGCATTCTGAGAGGAAGAAGAGACAGATAAGTATCTGGAAATCTATTATCTGATGCATGTTTGAGGGAAAAAGAGATATTTTATCAGAAGAAGATTAGTTTTGAATATGGGGCAAGATAACTTCCTTTAAGTGTTTAAAGCCTTATCATGTTTCTCCAGATGACAGAATAATAACAACTGAGTTCAAGTTAGAGGGCAACAGATTTAGGATTAGTGTAGGGATGAACTTTTAAAAAATAATTTGAACTGTCCAATGTAACCCTCTGCAATTACAAGAGTTTGCCCCCAAGTTATGGCCACTCTTCCTGGACCATACATTTCCCCTCTCACCTGGAAGTCCACAGGAGTCACCTTAATACTGGTCCATACCCGTCCTCTGTCCCTTATCCAAAGACCTGAACAGACAGTGAGAATGTCTATCTCTCTTGCCTGTGTACCAGTCTCCCAGCAGTGAAAAATTTGTCAACTACACTGTGAGTTATATAGCTTTCTATAATCTAGCCTGTGAACAGGACCCCATTTAATTGTAAGACCATAGAATCACAGATCTAGATTTAGAAATGACTTCAAAGGCCATCCAGGTCAAATACCTCATTTTATAGACAAGGAACCTGAGCTTGAGGGTGTATAAGTAAGTTGGACCCCTATGCTTAGGTCATAAGTGGGATTTCAACCCAGATCCTCTGAGTCAACTCAGTGGTCTGTTTCCTGTCTTATGCATGTATAATATTGCTCTTAAATGAAAAGACCTTTCAGGGTAAGTGAAAAGAAAAGACAATGGTTTGGGAAATGTTTTGTCCCTTGCCACTGAGGGGCTGCCCACTACTTGGTTTAAGGCAGGACTTAGCAGAGAGGAGAGATTAGCGTAGCTCTACGAATACCTTGTTTTTCATGTGGTATGCAAATTGTAATTTTGTACATGTTCCTAATTTGGATTTCTACAACTCAGGGAGAACCTATACTTTCATTCTATACTGAAAACAGTAATTTGCAATAATTTTCTGCATCAGTTAGATTCTTAAATGAAAGGTTTTCATACACAGAGTCCATCACTTACCAAAGCACCACTGCTGAGAAGGATCATGAGGACGATGAAACTCTCGAACCAGTTGTGTTCTACTATCCTGTAGCAGGTTTTCCTTATGTTCCACCAAACTTTTCCTTTGCCAGATTCGACGCTGACTTGACAGCATGGGAACCTTCGTACACAACCTAGTGGGAAGGAATTTTCATGAAAAAATAATTTGAAAGATAAGAATAAGTTGCTCAAGTGTAGTCATCATCTCTCTATTGTTCCCCAATATATTTCTAAAACATTATTCAGTACAAACATATTCATGTAAAACTAGTCATATTATAAGGTCAAGATTCAAACAGGCTCAAGAAAAGCATTGCATAGGATAACACACATGTGAGAGTAAAATGCATTTCTTCCTCCAGGAGGCATTTCTATGAAAGAAGTAAGAAGCATCAATGACTTTACTTGACTTAATCCAGAAGTCAATGGGAATACTGCTATCCCCTCAATAACCCTCAAGGGACTGAGTGGATTCTCATCTATATCCATTCATTATTGTCAAGATTAGACAGGATAAGTTTGTTACCCTGTTTTCTAAAAGAGCTTAAGGCCCTTAAGAAAAGGAGAAAGATTTTGGAGTTGGAAGGAAGCCAGGACTTGAGTCTGTCTAGGCCTAGAAACATGAAAGCAATATGGGAAATCATAATAGATATTTTCTGTCTCTCCTATAAGTGTCTCTCTCTTCATTCCACATCCTTAAGGCCTGGCAGAACATGTGCCCTTGTTGGGAATGTCCGAGGATCTATTTTCAGTAGCTGTGCTTTTATTTCTTTCTGGGAGATCTAGCAACAGTCAAAGGTACCCCCAGAATTCATTTCAATAAATTAGGCTTCAGATACGTTTTTTTTTTTGCATGGAATGTCTTTTATTCTCCTGGTATGGCCACTGGATTATTATTAAATCACCCATTTTGAGAGCATTTGTTAAATAGTTAGGGGAGAGGGAGGGAAGATAGGTGAAGCTGATCTTCCATTACACCTATTTCCCAAACCCCTCCATTCAAGAACTGCCAGTCTTCCTAAACCACAGGTCTAACCATGTCACTTCACCGCTCAAAAATCTTCAGTGACTCTATTTCACCTAGGATAAAATAAAATTTGCAATACTGAGAATGATATCTTGCAAACAAGAAGTTGGTCTCAGCATGTGGAGAGTAACAAGCATACATTTTCCCAAGTCCCTTAAGGGGTAGGAGATATGAGCCAAGACGGTAAAATATCTCTCAAAGTAAACTGAGTCCTATGGGTCTTGAAAGTCTCTGTCAAAAAGGCATACACAAATGTTTAATTATAACCCTAGAAATATTTCCCTCTAAGAATTCTAGAAAAGTTACAAAAGCAATGGAAAAGTAAATAAGATGGATTATTAGTATATATGTATATGTATACATATATATGTATATATAAAAACTTAAATGTAAGTCAATCATAGTTAGGATTACCAAGTAAAGGCAATCTTAAAAACAGTATGTTATTATTTTCTTCCAAAAATATAGCTTAATTGAAAAAACATTATGAGGTAAAAAAAAATCAGCAGGTTAAAAAAATAGCAACTAGTCAGTACTGAAAAGCAATCTTAAGTTAGAAACTTTGTGTACCAGGGTACGTATAGAGATGAGAAGAAAATATGATTACAACCTTTTATAGTATCTTAGCTTTTGGAACTTATCATAATTCTACTTAAATGTGAAAAAAGCTCATGTGTAGGGTTAGTTATATTTGCTTTATATATATAAATCCCATAGAAGAAAATCATTATGTTGATTAGTTAAAAAAAATTAATATTTGTTTCCTTGAGAGGGAACGTGATATATTAGACAGATGGCTTGACCTGGAGTCAAGAAGACCAAATCCTGCCTCAGAAACTAGTGATGTGATCATGGGCAGGTAACTTTACCTCTCAGAATGCTGGGTAACTTTTGAAGTACATATATATGACATTCTACATGGGTTTTGATCTGTATATAGATAGGATCTTACACAGATATGATTGCAAGACCTTGAAGTGTTGTTGAGATTAAAAGGGAGAGAAAATACGGATTACTTGATCCTATAATCAAGACACATACACAACCCTGTGCCTTTTCTCCTCCCTTATACATATCCCAATTAGAAAAGTAAGAAAACTTTTCATATGATGAAGACTCATAAATATTGCCCTCTGGGTTTATTTCACTATAGGGAGTTTCATTCTCTTCTTGTGGGACCAGAATACTCAGCCACTTGGCTGATTTACAGACAAAAGTAAATCCTAAGAGAATCTGAACCTAGCTGGTTAGCAATGCTATCACATCGCCTTTTATAAAAACCTATTAAATAAATGTAAACATAGCAGAGAGCCTCTCAAACACTTTAATGAGTACCAAAGGGAAAAACTATTTCTCATGGGTGGCTTCATTAGGTTGCTCTGATGATATATTACATGATGGCTATATCATCTTTCATCATTTTTAACTAAAGCTCTCAGATTTTAAAAAATGTGCACATTATAAAAAATGTATGCATTATAAAAAAATTTAGCACAAAAGCTTAAAACAAAATAACTATTCATTGGCTCAACACTTTAAAAAAAATTTCAAGATTTTCTAAAATCATACTTAGAATTTTTTTTCTTTAGAAAATTTTGTAAAATCCAGTGATTATAAAGAAACCCAAGCATTAGATATTGAACTATTTAAACTGATCGTATTATGAAAAGTTGATGGGTATTAAAAATGATTTAGGAAGTGGTAGCAAATCATTTGGTTTAGAATTAGCTTCCCAACATGTAGTCATAGAATTTATGTGTTAATACAGTTGAGTTGGGGTGCAAAATGCTTTACATTAAGATGTAATGTCATAATATACATTAAAATGCCCTAAAAATAATAAAGCATTTTGAAAATGCCAAGGATTATTATCCAAGATCTTTTGTGTACTAGGCAGTTAATAAAATTTGTGTTGAATCAGAATTTATTCAATCATTGGGGACACAAAATATCCAAGTCCTTACCAATTTGCCTTATCAATAATGTTATTATACACTCATCTGTCATACGAGCAAAATGATAGATGATGCAAATGTTCTGCTTGGATTATAGGTATATGTTGTAATCATAGCTGTAGAGGCTGTCATAAAATGAGAAATTAATGCTAGCGATGGAGGGTGAAAGAATTAGCTTGAAAGTACTAATCAGAAGTGTAAGATCACATGTCTGCAAAGAAGAGCCATGAGGAAGAGGTGATCAGTAAAATTAGGAATTATATAATACAAGGACATGCCATATAGCTTCATCATAACTCAGACGCTATAACACCCATAAAGTCTTTGCCGAGTTCACCACGATAAATGTTCACTCCCTTACTGAACTAACACAATCTTTGGTACCCAATTGGACTTTTTTTTTAAATTACAATTATTTGAGTAATGTGCCTCCTCTCCCTGTAAGGTTCATAAGTGCAGAGGCTTTATCTTAGTGTTAGTATTCCCTACAGTACTTAAAAATGTGCTTTAAATGTCAGTATTCGTGAAATATTTGTTGAATAAATGAGGTTGGCATAAAAGAAGTAATTGTTCCATGGAAATAAAAGTAAAAGTATGTCAATGAATGT
>CM053622.1:637682405-637739248 GCA_028646595.1 Phalanger gymnotis | reverse complement strand
GAACAATTCTTATATATACTTTTTCTATCTAAATTGCTAAAATCAACGTCCCTTTGTCAGTTTTAATTTGGCTCGACATCTCTGGAGCATTTGACACTGTACTCCTCAGAACCAACCCTGGGTTTATCTTAAATACTATCCTCTTTGGGTTCCAATGATGCTGTTTAATTTGATTTTTCTTCTGATCTGGACACTCCTCAGACTATTTTGTTAGAGCATCACCCATTTTCTGCCCTTTGTCCCAAACTGTGGCTATACTCCAAGGCTTTGTCCTGGCTCCGGTTCTTTTTTCTCTCTACAATTTATTTAGGTTACCTCATCACTTATAATGCATTAAACATGATCAATTAACAAATATTTATTAAGCTCATTCTACTTACTGGGTTAGGCCCTGGACATTCAATGGCAAAAATGAAACAGCTCTTCTCTTCAAGGAGATTTTATTAGAGGAAAAATTTTGTATGCAAATAAAGAAAGGTTAAGGGAGGAAATGCTTACGGGAATAAGAAAAGAATTCTTGCAGAAAGGAGCACTTGAAGCTATCTTTAAAGGGAGCTAGAGATTCTCAGAGCTGAAGGTGAAGAGTGAATTCATTCCAGTCATGGTGGGGTGGGTGGGGAGGGCAAGGTGGCCTGTGAAAAGGTACGGACACAGATGGAGCTCAATGTAAAGTGAACATCTGGCAGGCAGCTGGTCTGGGATGTAACTTTCATGGAAGGAGGTGACTGCTGCCACTTAGGCAGCAGGAGGAAGAACAGATTGGCGAGGGAAGAATCTTGTGGTCAGGGGACCAATTAGCAGACTATTGCAAGTCTAGGAAAGGGGTGATGACAGTCTGGAGCAGAGTGATTGTGCTGTTGTGTAAAGAGAAGTGGACAGATATAGGAGATGGTGACGGGTTTGATTCCAGAAGACTTAGTAACTGACTAGATATGGGAGATGCAGGAGGTTAAAAAAAATCAAGGATGATTCTCTGAAATTATGAACCTGGGTGACCGGAAGGATGGTAGCACCATAAACAGAGAAGTTAGGAACTGGGGCTGGTTTTGAGGGAATTGTAGTTTTGTTTTGGACTTGTTGTCAAAATGGGGTAAGAGCTCAAAAGAGAGACCAGGGCTAGATAAATATCTCGAGTCCTCTCCATAGATATAATACCTAAATGCAAGAAAGTCGATGGGATCACTAAGAGAGAAGAAGGTGTGAGGGTTTAGGGGGTAGGGCATGGTTGATGATCCAGCAAAGGAGAATGAGAAGGATCAGCTGGTCAGAGAGAATGAGACCCAAGAAGAAGGAGTATCAAAAAAAAAGCTACAGGAGATAAAATAATCAGATCAGATTAGAACACATCCATCCTTTCTGTTAACAGTGGACAAACTACAAAAGTAAAAAGCAACATGCTATAAATCGAAAATCTTTCTATTAGAGGAATTTAGTTTAACTTTTCAGAGAAGTTGCTTTGTAGGGGAGTTCATTTGGAGGCTCCTTAGGAGTCATTTATTGTATCAAAACAAAATATATCAATTTTTAGAAATGGAACAATAAAAATGAAATGGAGGAATAATCCCCCAAGTAACTCTTCTCTCTTATCTACTAATTGCTCAACTCATCAGCAACGTAACCTCACTTCCAATCACTCTCCTTAAACTGTACACTTCAAGGTTTCCAGTGACCGCTTCATTACCAACTCTTGGTCTTTTCTCAGTCCTTACCTTCCTTAGTCCATTTGCCTCTACATATTAGCCCCTTCTAATCAGAGGTGATCGATGTTCAGTCTTTTCAGTCTTTTAGGGTTTTCTTGGTAGAGGTACTGGAGTGGTTTCCTATTTCCTTCTCCATCTCCTTTTATAGATGATGAAACTGAGGCAAATAGGGTTAAGTGACTTGCCTAGGGTCACACAGCTAGTAAGTGTCTGAGGTCAAATTTGAACCCAGTCTTCCTGACTCCAAGCCTGGGGCTCTATCCATTTCCCTTCTAGTCAGAGGAACTAGGTTCAAATCTCAGTTTTCCTATTTAATCAATTTGTGAAGCTGAACACAACACTTGAGACTATTCAGGCCCAAGTTAATTCTCATTTGCGAAGTGATGGGGCTGGGTCACTTCCAGCTCTTAATGTTATAAGTTTTCTGATTCTTTTTGCCTGACAGTCTGTCCTGCTCAGTCTCTTTCACTGATTCGCTTCATAAGTGACATAGTTGACAAGAAGTATAACTGGATTCTGAACTCAGGTCTTTACACTAAAAATCTAGATGCATTACATTGTAAGGTTCATGAGAGTAGGAGCTATGTTTTTTTTTCAACTTTATACCTTCAGTGCCTATCTGAAGCATTCAACCTGTGATATGCAATTAAAAATGAAATGACCTAAACCAGGTGATAAAGTTTAGCAATGTCGCCTTGTAATTTAAATTAGGGAGTATGTTCCCATTGGAAATTAAAATGGTATTATTCCAGGGTAAGGCAGTTCAAAACAATCTGAATCTGGGAGCTCTGTGAAGCAGTCCAAGGGGGTCCATGAATAAACAAGGTGTAGTGTTTGACAAACACCAAATAGCAAAATCACCAGCTTTGATTTCTGTGTTGCCCATGCAAAGGGTGTGTGTTTACCTGAGGTGCAGAGCCATGAGTGATTATTTTAAATTAATTGTGTGATCAGCCTTATTAATCTAAATTCAACCTGAAAATGCTGAGGATGAGTCTAGCCAGTCTATCCGAGACAAGACCAGGCAGGCCCACAGGAGGGATTAGTTTTGACTAAAAGGCAACAAAGCTGTCCTCAGGAACTGATTGGCTGGCTCCTAATCTCCCATGATATAACTTCCTGATCAGCAAAGATCAGTAAAAAAAAAAGTTCCATTCATATGGAGCTGGGACTTCTCTGATTTGTCAGAAATCTAAAGACTACGTGAGTTAGCATACCCTCTCCTGCTGAGGGGGACTACATCTATCTAAGCCAAGTGTCACAGTATCCTTCTTCTAAGCCACTGTTTTTCTTTAGCTAGAGTCTAAGTAATGGACTCTACTAAGGAAAATGCGGAGTTGGGGGACGAGGGTGCAGGTGGGGAGAGTAACTGCTAACCAGTGATTACAAAAGGTACCCACTGGAGGAAAGGACATCTGGCACAGGATTAATAAAGTCTGGGAAAAGCTAACTAGTCAGGTGACCTGTCTTGTCCAATTGAATTACATTCAAAACAAGTTTCTGTTATTTTTTTTCCAATACCTCTTTTATAAAAATCATCTCTGTAAATCACTCCTTGTCTCTGACTTCCAAGGAGTCAGGTGACCTGGTTTAAATTCTGGCTTTGCAAATTAAATCATAGATAGCTCTGTAACTTTGTCCTCAGATTCCTCTTTATTTCAGATAATCAGTTTTAATAAGTATGAAGAAACCAGATGAAGTCTATCTTCAAATGACTCAAATTTCACATCCCAATGATGGTGGGCTATATAAATCAAGAAGCAACAAGCCAGGCACTGTACCAAACAGGGTATAAATGAAACGACAAAGGCATTATTAACATGACCTTCACAGAGGGAAGACAGCTCATTATTCTAGATTCTAATCTTTGCTTCTGTATTATTGACTTTCATTTGAGATTATAAAGGCAAATTTGTAACTCAACTGAAATCCATGACTTCTGATCATATTTATGGTAACTGATATGAATTGGGACTTCACAATCTTCTATCTTCTTACTAATAATACATAGTAATGCAGATATTTATGCAGCTGGGTCGTGATAAGTGCAAATAATGATCCTTGAAAAGTAGTCATATTATTGGAATTCATACTGGTTGAAGCCCAATGGAAATAATGCAGTGTGAATTCCAATAATGTGATTACTTCCCAAGATTCATTCAGAGCCTAGCTATGGGGTGTTTGAAGGCTTGCAAAGTACTTTATGACAGCAAGGTGGCACAGTGGATAGAGCGCTGCGCCTGGAGTCGGGAAGACACATTACTAGCTGTGTGACTCTAGGCAAGTCACTTAACCCTGTTTGCCTCAGTTCCTCATCTGTAAAATGAGCTGGAGAACGAAATAAATGACAAACCACTCCAGTACTTTTGCCAAGAAAAACCACCAAGAACAACATACAAGTCTTGTCACCATGGGTTAAGTAAGTTAACATCCCAGAGTCCCATACAACTCTGTAATACTCCAAAGCCAATCTGTAGGGATGAAGTCTTTTTAAAAAGTGAAGTCATAGGGATTTTTCCCTCCCCATAAGAGTGCCCACTTCTCAGCTAATGGGTCTGGTTAACCACAGGTTTCAGATGATTTGGTAAAAAAACAACAACCGAAACTTGTCCAATGTTTAATTACTCTTTTCCTGTTTGGGTGAGGCAGAATCATTCTTTTTCATGGAAATCCTTTCCTCCAAGCAATTGTTTCATAAATAAATGCTGTTAGTCAACAAGTGAGGGGTTGTATAAGGCTAATGTGAGTGTGAATGGAAACAGCACCTGGAAAGGTCACTCACTGCACATGCTCCATTGATGTGATTTTAATTAGGATTCTTGCTTATGTAATGACCCAGCCTTCATTCTCAGGAACTAGAATATTTTGAAACAAAAAAGTCTCATCCACAACATCATTTTTAAAATGAAGTCTATTAAAAATAGCCAAATTACCATGAACAGGTGTCAGTTTCCCTCTTACCGTCTGTAAAACAGGCCTCTGGCTCATCGGAATTTTCAGGTTCAGCCACTGCTTCTTCTCCATCCTCAGGGATAGCATTATCAATCGTGCTGCCTTCAGAGGAGCTAGATCGATGTACTCGCTAAAAACAAAACAAAACAAACCAAAAAACCCAGCCACAAAAAAATAATTTTAGAATTAATTTAATGGAGTGCCTTTAGAATTTCATACCGAGAAGCATGCAACACATTATGCAAAACACAACAATATTGCGGCCATAGAAATGTATAAGCACACATTAAGGTTGAGAGACCTTGCAATGTGTCATTGCTTCATCTTTCTACCCACATCCTGGTGTGGCTTCTATTTCTGTTGATAAACATTGTAAAGTAAATATATATTTTTAAAAATAGCAATGCATTTTATTTGTTAAAATTACCTTTAGAGAGAAAAATAACTTTTTGATACTAGCACTATACTATTTGCATTATGGCATTGTATTTAAGTCCATTGTCTTACCGTGCTTTATTTTTCATTGCATTTAAAAAAGCAATTGGAAATTTTTTAGGACCATCAAGATTGTAAAATCCACCAGTTCTCATACTACCTCTATCTCTTTTAACTGAAAACTCAATTAATTTTGATCAGCTGGTGATAAGTGAAGACATTTTAAATAGTTAAGAATAAAAAAAAAATAGAGCAGAAGAAAGCAAGAGAAAATCCCAACAATTTTTAATCCCCCCCTTCTTTGATGTAAAGGACATGTATAACAGGATAATATAAAATAGAATTTTTAAAAATAGCATTAAATCAGAATTCAAAAAGCCAATTAAATTTTATCTTCCAATATCATCTATCTGATCCGTAACATTTAAAAGCACTTACACAAAAAATCATTTACACGAAAAGTCAAGACACTAGCTTGTATACTAAGTTGAGTATCACATGTGAACTCTCCAGTAAAGATTCAATGAAATCAAACATGATAGATTTACATATAAGAATAATGAACTTAATTTCCTTATGGTCATAAAATTAATTCTAAGACAAAGAGACAGTTTATTTTTTCCATCTCCTATATTATGCTTAAACTGCAATGAACATTTAAAAACCCACCTTTTTGTTAGAAATAACATGTATTAGTAAGGATAGAAAAACTTTTAAAATATAATTTTCTAATTTAGACCTTATATAAGGAAGAACAGTAGCTAATTTTTTTGCATATTCATTTGCTCATACACGTATGAACATTTTAAAAGTACCAGCAAACATGGCACATTAGATAGTCTAGTGAAAATTATGACTAATTTTTAGAGCATCTCAAATCAAGTGTTAACTGTGACTCCCAAACAGAATTAAAAAACCCTTACATTAGCAGAATGTAATTTGGTATTTAATATTTGCCATAAGGTTGCAATTTTTTATTTCTTGATGGCTTTTAGGGTCAGTTGCAAATACTACGTTAAATGATAGTAGTTATAAGTGCATATTTTGGCTAGACTATTACAATCTTATTATCACACAGAGTATGACATCAGTAAAAACTACACAGATAAAATCCTGTATGAGGGAGGAATGATGTAAGCAGATATAGTCCTCATAAAACTACAATGATCAGAAGAACAGTTGTACGGGTACTTATCATTTTATAATAGGTGTTAGAGGCATTATTCCCACTAGGTGGCTGTACTTTGGTTTGGGAGATCAATAACAGGAGTCTAGCATGCTGTAGGAATCCATAATTTAGAAGCAAATGAAAATCTAGGAATCTAGAAGCTACATGAATGAATATTGAGATATACTCAGAAACTGAGTGGTTTTAGAGAAAATTTTTTTTCTTTTCCCAAAAGATTTGGGGAACCAAGCAAAAGCAACTAGTCAACAGTTAGTTATTAAGTGCCTTCTATAAGGCAGGCACTGTGCCAAATGCTGGGGATTTCTTTTTAATAATAGAGCAGAATCTAATTTTTGTCTGTATTAGTAACGAAAATAATTTTTGACATATATATACACATATCCATGAATTTTTCTATAAAACCACGACTGTGCAAAGGGACCAATTACTGCCCATTCTGTAGTAAAGCAAATTTCCATAGGCATGTGAGATATATATATGGTGGGACTAACTTATACCTTTCCTAAACCTAAGGCCATTAGACTCTGAAAGTATGCTGTCAAACGGGTCACAGCAGGGAAGACTTGCTCACAGCACAAGTGTAAACACATATATACACACAAAGACATGCAGGTGAATATATGTATATAAATATATATAAATACCTATATATATATATAGATAGATAGATACATACAACCATTCATATACATATACCACTAAACCAGAGGTTCTTAACCTGGGGTCAATAAACTTGTGTTTTCAGTATTTTGGTAACTGTATTTCAATGTAAATGGTTTCCTTTGTAATACTATGTATTTTATGCATTTAAAAATATAATTCAGGAGTCCATAGGCTTCATGAGGATATCAGAAGAAAAAAAAAACAAACAAAAAGGTTAAGAATCCCTGATGCCAAACCCTATGCAGTTTAAATAAAGGTGTTTTTTTTTTAACATTTGAGATGTAAAGATATTTTTTTTTTTTAATGAAAGAATTGTTGAATGCTGGTTAATGAATTTGACTTCAGTAATTTAAAGATAGTTTTGAGAATTCTTCTTGCCCTTCTCATAAATGTCATGAAATATAACATATCCTAAATAAGATAATTCAAGAAGAGAGTAAAATATATTTCTTTTAAGGTAGTGTCCACATTTAAAAAAAATCTCTTTTTTTGGTCAAGTTTTATTAATTTAATCAATTACAGTAGGAATTCCTTTGACTGAGAGCTGATATCAATCAGGACTATTCATTAGTGCTACTTATTGGAATAAAAACTAAATCTCAAAAACTCAAAATGATTAGTAATGAGAATGTATCATACATAGCACTGATTCTGCTAAAAGGCACCTTTTAAATGGATAATTCTCCTTACTTTTCCAAAATCAACAACAGATTACTAGCTTCACCAAATGAATATGTACTATAGTAATACTCTTATACAGAAATGTGAACATTTGCAGTAGGAAAAGGAACTGTTTATTCTGCTATTCCTAATCCTATCTTTTTTTTAGCAGTCACTGTTTTGTTATGCCTATGATATAAAATACATTGATGAAGAATAATCAACTTGTTTTTAAGTAGTAAAGATGTTAACCCCATACATGACATTAAATATTGATTGAGTATGTGTGCACTGGTCACACTGATATAGTTTGATCACCATAATAACTATGAACAGGGGAAGGGAAGAAGCATTCATTAAGTACCTATGTGCCAGGCACTGTGTTAAGTGCCTTACAAACATCCCATATGATCTATATCAAGTAAGAAAGAAAAGATGGCTATCTTTTATAGAAAAACTAAAACAAGTAGTAATGAATCTAGGTTCATATCCTGGCTCTAATATCTTGTATGTTTTCTCATTTTTAAAACTGTGGGATTCAGCTATTTAATCGCTAATTTTTTTTTCCAATTCCAAATCTATTATCACATGGTTTGATGATTTATCAGAAAATGAGAACAAGAATCACCAGGGATAAGAAGGTATCTTAAGGGTCTCAATAGACATGAATGGAGTAAGTAATCATAGAAATTAAATCACAGATGATGTAAAAGGCCAAAGCAGGAAATGGGAAAAAATCATACTAAAATGAAGCAAATTCTCTCCCACAAAAGACTTCTGATGCTTCATTTGGGCTTGGGGTTAACCTGGGGTTCTCCAAGACTATGACAGCAGGGGACTACTGACAGGTAGCAGGTTCTATCAAGAGAGAAAAGCCTTTAGTCTGGGCGTGGTGACAATGTCTGCTATCTGAGGAAGAGTGTAGCTAATTTCAGAAAAGCTCATCACTGGAAGGTTGGTCCCCAAGTTGATAATTTTTTAATTATGCTAATCTATTTAAAAAATAAAATATAAAAAAATAGCCCTCAGTGCTATTTAATTTTCTTCACTTAAATTACTTTTAAATTGCTTTCCTTCACTTTACCACTTGGTCACTAAGGATAGCAGAATGGAAAAGATTGAAGATAATGCAAAGAATAACAGATTGACTTAAGTATTGATATAAAGTATACAATCCTGGCCAATGGCCAAGTTATCCCTGGAGAAACGAAAACATTTCCATATTGCACAGAAGTGATCTGTTGCACCAAAACTCAGCTGAATTGACCATGACCAGGGAACAGCTATCCAAATCACCCTTGTACAATGAATAAAAATGGGAATCAGAAAATAACTCAGTGAAACATGATAGAGTGAGACATATAGGGAAATGACAGTAACCAATAGACTAATCACACAAGAAATATGACGAATCTAGCAAAGGGAAAGTAGAGTCAAAATTCAACTACTTAAATAGCAATCTGAGTTGTAAAATAAAGGGAGGGAATCACATGGGTACAAATGTCTAGTGACCAACTTGGCCATGATCTTTGATTGTGAAGCATGGTAAGGATAAACTTTAGTTAAAGACTTTCTGTTTTATTTTGCATATTGTTCACAATGTTAGAAATCAGGATAATGTAAAAATGGGCAACTACAGTCACAGAATTTTGGCATTTTCCACCTTAAGCCACTCTGAAGAGATTTCTGTAAAAAAGTTTTATCATCAAACCCACTAGGTTCAATTTTCTGTAAATATGCAAAGATAAATGCTATATTTTAAAGAGCTATTCACGAAGTTTTACCAAATTTTCAAATTCTTAACCAAATGACTTTCATAAAAATGTGAGTCCTGCTTTCTTAAAGTAATTTAGTAAGGAAGTCAAAGGTATTTTGTTAAAATAATATGTATATTCAAATATAAATGATTTAAATTCTTTCTTTTCACCTTGACAAAGATGCTTAACTTTGTCAAAGGCTCTATATGCTAAGTTGGCAATGAAAAGGAATCTCTTCACTTGAATTTCTGACAGAAGTACCAGTTTTTGTAGAATCTGCTATAGTTTTTTTTTAAAGTTCCAGCCAACTGCAGATTGTTTTTTATAGTTTAGAAAGAAATTATTTTTGAATGGAATACTGCCTCTAAGTCATTTCAATTTTAGTATAAATATAATGGCAAAATATATTGGAAGAGGTAGAAGTAAATAGAAAAACCAGAATACACCAACACATTTTTTATTATTATTAACACTGTATGAAACATGTATTTTTATTTGCCCATTATAAATATTTGAGTGAGTTTTGCTTTCATCATTCCACAATGGATTGTAGTGATATAGATGTCACAGCAATGACAGGCTATATTGATGTCATGAACTGGATTATAAAACACACATTTTCAAGAACACACTTATTTTAAAGAAAAAAGCCATTATATTTCAAATACTCAAAAGTGTCCACTGAGGTTTAAGCTGAATACTCATGTTTTCTTATTATATTTGCATGTTATAGCAGCATTATATAAAGAAATCTACAGTAGCTTTGGCAAATTATATAAACCTAATGTGTCTCAAAAGATTTAGTAAAGTTTAAAACTTTTTTGAGACATCTTGGGATAGGTCTTAACCTATAAAAAGAGTAAACACATGAGACTTATAAAATAAGTATCTGAGAAACTAAGAAGAAAGGAATGATCTAAGTCACTTTTTATTCTGACCATTCAAATTACAACTAGAACTGTAACTCACAGGCTGTCTTAACATGAAAATATGCTATGTTTCTATAAAGTTGCAGTAATAATTAAATGAAGTAAACAGCTTTATCTATGGCATCATGTTAATTTTCACTGTACTTGATAATTTACTGAGAAACACAATAAAGTTATACTTTAAATTGTCATTTTTTCCACTGACTAAAATGGGGCATTTTAAATAGATTTATTGCATTTACTCAACAGTGAAATTCTACATGAATCCTTGGTTTCCTTCATAAGGGGAATCTAGAGGAAAGTGAAGGCCTTCATTCAGATATTATAATCCCCCACCAGTGGCTCACTTTGACCTGGGGCAAGTGGTATACATAGCTTGTTGCTACAGTTTTCTTTTCTGAGAAGGTTAGTTGTGATGCTGGTTTTAGATTCAGAAGATTTAAATCACAGAATTTCAGAGTTGTAAAGTATTCAGTGGTTATCTAATCTATTTTAAAGGAATTCTCTACTATTCAACATGGCTGACAAATGGTCAATTGGGCCTTTACTTAAGTACTTCTGAGGTGGCAGAATCCATTGTCCGTGAAGGCTGACCATTCTTGCTTCTGGGTAGCTCTTAGGAAGTTTTTCTTCTCTCCTGATACCAAGTCTAAATTTAATTTTTTTGTAACTTCTACCCAGTTCCTTCTCTGACACATCTTAATTACACAGTCCTGGGCAAGGTTCCTTATACTAGATAAGCCTCAGTATCCTCATCTGAAAAATGGTGATAACATTGGTAAAAGCTTGTTATGAGAGAAGTAATTTATAAGCACTTAAAATGCTATATAAAAATGAGTTATTCTTTTTACTGAAAATATCTGGCTGTATCCAGGAAGCCAGGTATGTTCTAGATTCAACTAAAATTTCCTAAAATTATTTCATTTTTTTAGCCAGTCTCTGCTGGAATTTAAACTACATTTTTTTTTGGATAGCTGTATCAGAATTAAAATACCAATTATGTGAATCCTCTATATCTAAAATGAAAGTTATAACACTTTCTGGTTGAAAATTTTTTAAAAACTGAACTCAATTTTTTTTTTATCCCAAAGATGACTTGCTTTGGAATCAAAATGTCAATGAATACAAATTGGAAAAGTGATGTGATAACATAAATAGTCCATTCAAAAATGGGAAAAAAGGTTTAATTGGCCAAAGTCTTCAAGTTCAATGATGTTTTAATGGCTTTGGTTACACCTATTTTCTCACTTTTATAATCCAAATGATAAAAACTGATTGAACATGCAGTTGAGGATGCCAAAATATTACACAGATGTATCAGAAAACTGTCAGCAAGAGAATCATGAAAAAATGATGCATTGCCCCAAGAACATGCTGTGATAAGAGCCTCAATCCAGGTTATGGAATTTTACTTTATTGCAATGGACTTGGCAGGAAATATACTCAGCTTATTGGCATGCAAGACAAGAGACATTGAAAAAAATATCATATATGTATGATTTTTTTTTTTAGGTAACCTGTGCAAAAGTTGTCACATTTGTCTCTGCCTGGTTTAAAACACCAGAACTGCTTCCTTGATTTATCCACCTTGCTTTTACCCCTGTGAGAAGTAAGAATGTAAGGTAATGAAGGTTACACATGTAGTCGTATTAGCTTCAGCTTCTAGAATCAGGTTAGTTATTTCAGCCTGACTGAAAAATAAAGAAGATAATGTATCTGGATATTATGCTTATTTATGAACCTGAAATATATGATAATGCTGCTTATTATACACTTGAAGAAAAACTTAGAAAGTCATTTGAAACCCACTCAACATGAGGAGACACTCAACAAACTGTTAAAAGGTAATTCACATGAAAAAAAAGAAGTAGGCTTAGAAACCATATAATATCATCACTTGGTAATATAAGAAAAGTATCTTATGAACATAGGTATAACATTTTCCAAGCATTGCTTTAGAAGCAATACTTTATAACCTTCAAGGGAGCTAGGTGGTACATACATAGATTGCTGGGCCTGGAGTCAGGAAGACCTGAGTTCAAATCCAGGCTCAGATACTTACTAGCTCTGTGACTTTGAAAAAGTCACTAAACCTTTCTGTGCCTTAGTTTCCCCAACTGTTAAATGATGCATTATAATAGAACAGGGTTGCTGAGAAGATAAATAAGGTAGTATTTGTTAAGCACTTATTTATCAGTAAGGCAAGTGTCACAATATCAATGGTGACTATGAATATACCTGTATTGTTCTGTACTGCAGAATATAAGAGACTATCCATATAGAAAGCAGGAGTAAAACATTTATTCAGACACCAGAGGATCAAATCGCCAAACCAATAACTCCAATTCAACATAGCAGCAATTATATCTCCAAACCAGTAAGCCCACTTTATCATAACAGCGAGGAACTTAAAACACGATATCACAGCAGTGAGCCAAGCCATCCCATAACCTTCCCCTCTGTTAGGGTCTTACCATAAACACTCACTCACAAATCCTAGCTGTCTGGTTGCCTGTGTCCTCTCCTCCTGGAGTTCTGAGAGAGAGCTTAACGGCTATCCTCAGAGTATATATACCCTTTATAGGGCCCATGGGCTTTACAACCTTCCTGATCTAATTAGCAAAAGGGTGTGGGCCCTCCTACAAACAAGTCTCTCCTAATCAAGCTTCCCTTAACTAGCTCCACCTGAGACCTTAATAGGATTAAAGGGCAGGGAAGATCTTTAATCACATTAACACCGTGACTTAGCACAGTGCCTGACACCTAGCCAATGCTATATAATAAATACTTGTTCATTCCTCTCCCTTCCTCCCCAAGACTCTCTCCTATTCAACCCAATGAGGATGTTTAATAATGGAGGCAAAAAATTTTCCATTTCTGTGGTATCTGAACAAATATTTGATCATAATTTTAAAAAGTCACAAATAACCAACATCAGATGAGTGGAAATCAGTTATCCAAGTCAAAATCTATACAGCATCCTTTTTCCTGTAAGAAGCTTTCTCTGTTCCACAGAGAAGGTTCTCATACCACTCATTGAGCCTACACTGACTACGGAATCTACTGGCCAAACATGAACTAGCTAATAACCCTGACATCAAAATATTTATACTAAATTCTAAGAATATTTAAAGAAGCAACAGAAATATGGAACCAAATGATAAGGTTCCATATTTACTTTTCTTCTCAAAGAGAATATACTAAAATGAAATATATTTTTCCATGGTAAACAAGCATAATGAAATACAGACACACAAAACAAATATATAGAGTTAATTATTATTTCAAATATTTAAGATTGTGGATGAAATAATATTCAGAGCTTTACTTTCCTCAGCATATACTCTTAACTGTTTTACAGAATGTCTGAGTTAAAATCAACCACAAAGATCATCTAGTCCGAATTGTACCTGTTGTATATGTTGTATATGTATATGTAAATGTTGCATAACATTTCTCCATTTTTCTTTAACCCTATCGAAATTAGCTAACATTAGACTGAGGACCTCCCAAGTCACCCAATCCACTTTTGTATGGTACTACTTGTGAGGAAGTTTCCGAAGCCATTATTTGCCTCTCTGAAACATCAACCTACTGATCCTACTTCTGCTTTTCTGCCCTTACGATATTTGGATATAGTTATCAGTCCTCGCCCACCACCTCTAAGTTTTTGCTTTTCTGTGGTTCAGTGGATAGAGTGCTGGGGTCTGGAGTTAGGAAGACTCATCTTCCTGAGTTCAAATCTGGCCTAAGACACTTACGAGCTGTGTGACTCCAGGCAAGTCAACTTAACCCTGTTTGTCTCAGTTTCCTTATCTGTAAAATGAGTTGGAGAAGGAAATGGCAAACCACTCCAGTATCTTTGCCAAGAAAACCCCAAATGGGGTCATGAAGAGCCGGACATGACTGAAACAACTGAACAACAAGGATAAAAGTATCCTTAGTTCCTTCAAGTAATCCCTATATGATGCAATTTTCACTTCCCTGGCCATGTTCCTTCCTAGTAAAGTGGAACTTCCTTATTTGCAAGGATATCTTTTTCACTACTGTATTACCAGTAGATAGTACAGTATCTTGAACATGGTAAGGGCTTAATGAACGTTTGTTCAATTGAATCTAGTTTCCTGGGCATACAGGCAAGAAGTAAGATCACAATGATGGTCACTTTGGGACAATAAATCACTGAGTAGAATATAGCTAGGATATGGTATTTACTGCTAAAAGGAGGCATTATCAATAAATTTTATATTCATCATAATTATCAATGAAATAAACTTTTTTTTTCTCTTGAGTTTTTGTTTAATCTTAAGTCAGGTTCATATTTTCCAAAATGACTTCTAACACCATGCCAAATCTTTAAATTATGGGTATCTCTATTTTTAAAAATCTTTTTCATATATATTAGTTGTGAATAATCAGCCAGAGTAATTATCCTTTGAATCAGAAGAGTAGAAAAGATGATTGGAAGAGAAATAATTAATACATACTAGTATATTTCATGAGCTCTTAAGAAAACCAAAATCGTTACAAACAGTACAGCTTGAGGACAAATATGAAAGACAAATATGGGCGCTATTGGAGAGTCACTGCAGTCTTAAGAATTCATACAGAGTGAGCAAAGTCTCTGAAGACATTAATGTAGAGTTTACAAAGGGGAAAAGATGACATTATACTTTTAACATAAAACACAAAACAATGGTCCTCAGGGATCAATAACTCATGCAGTTGGGAAGAGCTGGTTCAGATATATTACCACTAAGCAACTAATAATTACCCTTAGAAGGTGATTTTTCAGTGATTTGGTATCAACTTTGGGGAATGTCTAGTGGTATCCAATAGATGCCTGGAATATATATGCTCATATAAATTTAACATTTATTGCTGAATTAGATAAAGTAATTGAATGTATTTATGATGTTGTCAAACGTCCTTGTTTAGTCAATCAAAAAGTATTAAGTTCCTACTATATTCAAGGAATGGTGTTAGGCACTATTTAGAGATGAGATATAGTTATTTATGTCTCATAGAAAAGGAATCATTCTAAGGACAAAATTTCCATAAAGTTAAATATGGCAGCATATTTATGGGTAAAAAATAAAAGCTAGTGATGGAAGATGAAGAATTATTCTCTACATTTTTCAAAGGTTTGGAAATTAAAACACACCAAACATACTAAATAAGGCAGCAATGTAGTAATCCTGTAAAAAAAATATGCATATCACACATATATATATGTATATATATGTAGTGCTTGGTTATATTAACAGGAATCTGAAATGCAAAAACTAACAAATTATTCTCCTTAGAGATAATTTTTTTCTACTAGTTACCAAAATTTAAAAAAAGAGCAAGAATCTCTGTTCCAGGCATCTTAAAAACAGGAATAAAATTATCTATGTTAAACAGATTAGGAACTTACAGGGGTCAAGAACAGAATACTTAGTAATATGCATTCCAATGCTATGATGTTATTACTTTCTTCCAGAGAATGATAAATAGAATATTATAGACAATAAGGAAAATAAGCTTGGTAAATATTATTATTTTTCAAACTAAAAACAAACCAAAACAAAAAAAATACAAAAAAAACCCCTTGGAATAGTTTTGGAATTTTTCAGAAATAATTAGGAATTGTGTACTTTTCATGAACTTAAATTACATGTGGGTTTTGGCACACAATTACATCCATTTTGGCTTAACATAGTAATTATAGACATCAAAAAGATTGAAGTGATGCTAAACTAAATTTTCATGCTGGAAGAGATCTTCATAGACTTTGTAAACTTACTTCCTAATTCAAAGAATAAATAAGTCAAAAGGAAATCACCTTCCCACCCTTAAAAGATCCTTTCTCCCTAGCTTTTAAAATAAATTCAGTAGAATAAATCAAAACCTCTCCTTTCCTTTCTCAAATTCAGAATGATGAGTCATTTAAAATTTACCATGCTTAAAGGATAAAAACCAACACTCTGGGCTAAATTCTAAAATTGTAAATTGCAGGTCCAACCATGTCATCTTCAAATCAACTGCAAAGGCTCCCTGTTGCCTCCTATCAAACATAACATCTCGTTTGGTTTTCAAAATCCTTCATAGCCTCATTTCCCCCCATTCTACCTTTCCAGTCTTCTTATACCTTACTCCCCACCCTATATTCTTCAGTCTAGTCACAATGACCTCCAGGCTATTCCTTGAACAAGAAATTCTGTCTCTTGGCTCCAGCCACTGCCTCTGGCTGTCTTCTATGCCAGAAATATTCTCCCTCCTCATCTCTGCCTCCTGGCTTCCCTGGCCTCCTTTCAATCCCAACTGAAATCCTATCCTCTATAGGAAGCCTTTCCTAACCTTTCTTAATTGTAGTGCCTTTCCTTTGTTAATAATTTCCTATTTTTTTCTGTATAAAGCTTGTTTGTTTGCATACATATTCATTTGCTTGTTGTGTGAGTCCTTGATGTAGGAGACTTTAATGCTCTTTTTATAGCCCTGGCACTTAGCATAGTGCCTGGCACACAGTAGGCACTCAATAAATGTTTAGTGACTGATTGCCTAGAAAAGTGGCTGCAAAATAATCACATCAGAAAACTTAGAGTGAAGACCTTAAAATTATTTTAAGAAATAATCATATTAAAAACAAAAGACTCTGATTTTGATATTATAGCACTGTATACTTCACTAAAAGTATAACTTAAGTGTGACATTTTCAGCATATCGTTTACTATGTAATGTTTTGTATTCTGTGTTTTAGAAGGAATCATCATTTTGAAGATTTTAAACTTAGAGAAAATAAGCGTTTAAATGATTAGTCATTATCATGACAATATTGGGTGAATGGCAGGGGTATATGTCTTTATTTCAGAAATAAATGAGAATTTTGTACATCATATGAAAGGATCTTATATTTCTAAGAACTCTTGGTCATCCTGATAACATAGTGAATCACTGTGATAAGTGAAAAATTGGATTTTCTCAGTAGGTTTAATTTAACATGTCATGACTGCTGTGCTGTGGCAATAACATTCTGACTTAGGCCTAGAGGTGGGCACTCTGGGATCTAATAGGTGGTTCTATCACTACGTTCTGAATAGTTATAACAGTGGCTATATTCCAGTGGTTAAACCACAGATGACAGCATATGCTTTCTAGTTGCAGGAGACATAAATTGTGTCTACATTAGTTCAGTAGCCTTGCATCAAGCACAGACACTGGCGTCTGCAGAATTAAACCAGATTGATTCAGAAAGGCAGTAAAGCTAAACATTCTGCTTGAATTTAACTTCCATAATATTGGAAGAAGGTTGCTAGCCAAAACAGTTCATTAGCGCAGAATGAAGAATCTAATTATAGTTCACACAAGTATATTTCACTGTTTTCTTTATGTAGCTCAGCTAAACCAGTAATCAACAAACAAACCTGCCTGGTTGTCAACTGTCAATGGACCAGGGTTGAACTATTCCACAAAGCAAGTTAGGCAAATTCCTACATCTCCAGGTTATGGCGGTTTCTGGGATGACCAGGATAGCGTTACTCCTCCCCTTTCTCAAATACATAGGGGAAATTTCCAAGTAATAACTTAGTGTTTATTTGGTACTTTAAGGCAGGGCTGTCCAACCTTAGGTTTTTATTGAAACAACAGACAATATATTTTGATTTGCCATTTTAGTGAGAGCTCTGGGGTAGCTCGGCTTCATTTACTAAAGCATTTACGTAAATTTCTACGCTTGTAGGCGGGCTGCATAAATCCCACTGTGTCTGCGGGCCTCATTTTGGACAGCCCTGCATTAAGGTCTGCAAAACAATTTACAAATATTAAATCTTTTTATCCTCACAATAATTTTGGGAGACAGGTAGATTAGTATCCCCAATTTACAGATGAGGACACTGAGTCTCAGAAAGATTAAATGGCTTGCCCAAGGTCAAAGAGCTAATAAGTATCTGAGATAGAATCTGAATTCAGGTCTTCCTGATCTCAGGTCCAGCTCTTGATCTGCTATACCATATAACTACTTATTTTTATATGCCCTTAGCGCTTAAAAATGAAAATTACAATTTAGACGAAAGAAATCTTCCAGCCCGATGGATCTTAAAAAGAATCAGTTATGGCCTCGTCAACAAAAGGGACAACAACAACAAAAACAACCAGATATAGAGAAAATATTTTTCCCTTTCTTTAAGAGCATTCCAGAAGGGTTTTGGATTGCCTCACTGGTAAGGCTTCCTTGAGAGGCATGTGACTATTCCTATTTAAACAAACAAAAAAAAAATAACTTACAAGCTGCATGTTTAATTGCATCTAAAATTTCACCACATGTTCAGCTCTTGAAGTTTGTTTCATTCAAGCAGCGACACAAGGCAGTTAATACAATCCAGCCACAGAATCAGTCATGTGTCAAGAAGGCACATTTAAGAACTCCTCCAGGGAGGAAATACGTATTTCTACAAAACTGCATTTTTAATCCTTGCAGGAAAAAAGACATTCATTATTCTTGAAAATGTGATAATATCCTGGTGTCTTTTCTACATAGTTACCAAACTGAAAAAATCAAACAAGGATGCTTTTGATTCCTTTCTTTCCATTTCAATTCTACATCCTTTTTGAATAGGAGAGTTATAAGAGGGTAGCAAAAGATCTCTCAGAAATGAAGAATAATAGGCAACATGGTGCAGTGGAAAGTATGCTGTACTTGGAGTCACGAAAGAAGTAAGTCCAGATACTTCCCCTGACATGTACTAGCTAAGTGACAATCCATATCATTTAATCTGAGTCTCAGTTTCTTAATTTATACGTAACTAGTACGTAACATATAAAGACTGAATAATCATAAAGCAGGGTTGAGGAATCTGCGGCCTCAAGGCCACATGTGACCCTCTGGGTCCTTAAGTGAGGCAGGCCCATGTGTCCTTGAGGTCACAGGTTCTCCACCCCTTCCATAAAGCCACATAAATAATGGCTATTACTATTATTTTGAATTTTAAAAATTCTATGAATTATTCTCTCACTTAAATCTGTCATAACTGCCAATGAAATTAAATCATCATACTATGTGAAAAACAGTTTTACTTTAATAGGCTCTCCCCTTCCTAGAATTCCTCTTTATCTCTCTTCTACTGATTCGATTCCCACCCATCCTTCAAGGACCATCTCAAGTTTTAGCTCTTTCATGAAACCTTTCCTGAGGTCCTCACTTAGCTCCTTCTCCTCTGAACTCTCACAGCATTTGATCATGATTCAACATTTCATTAAAAGTAATTTTCAAGATTTTTTTTCACATCAGTCTTTTATCCTTAACTAAACTTTAAACTCATGAGGCCATCTCTTACCTTCTGTGAATCCTATTGAGTACATATTCAATTCTACCCGATGATTTGAAAAGTCTCCTATCATATGACTTAAGGCAACATAAATAATCTTCTTAAATAGAACTTGAAAGTAATGTAATAAATTTTTTTTTCTACAAGGACAAATTTAAAGATATTTTCTGTGCTAATCAAGTGGATTTGTTACATAATTTATGAGATGTGAAATTCATTTTCTCATACTAATTAGACTAATTAATTACTGATTAATTACTAATTAATTAATGCTAATTAAAATCATGAGCACATTTGTTAAGAAATACTGAGGAAAGACAAATATAAAGACAAAAACTTTAGAAATGAGTATCCAATCTATCTCATGACATCAAAAATATGCATAAAATAATCTTACCTCCTTGCTGCCCTCAACATCTGACTCGCTGCTAAATTCTTCAGTATTTACATTTTCAAAATCAGACTCTCCAAGGGCAATTGGTACTGTGACTGTGAGGCTAGGATTGTGAATGATAGATTGATAGTCACTCTCATCCATCATATATCTTTCCATGCTGCTGCCAAAACCGATGGTCCCATCTCTATCAGCGTGGAAGTATTGATCTTTGCTCATTTCAGCAATGGTACGGTTGGGGTCCTTTTTAAGGTTTTGATCATCCACTCTTCTGATCTCATTTGAAATCTTTGGCTTCTTAATGAATGCTTTTTGAATGAATTCCCGCATGTTTTTTTTCACATAATTTATTCCCTTTTTGATCCTCACCACTGCGAGTTGAAGATTGTTTGTGTCAGTATCCTCTTCAATTGCTGTAAGATTGTCTGAACTAAATGAGCTCAGTAACAAAGCCAGAAAAAGGTTCAGCACCTATAAATAGGGCAGGAAAAAGTACAAGGGTACCTTTTATTTTCTGTAGTATGCACACATAATACATATACATGTACATGTATGTGTGTATACACATGTACACATATACACACGTAATGTGTGGATATTTAAAGCCAGTTTTCTTTTTTATCTGTAGATAAAAAAATCAGACCTGCCACAAAAAACTTTTCCTTGTTTATATACAGGACAAACATCAGTTCTCACTGTCCAGGCGACTAGGTCTTAAGTCAGTCTCTTGATGGGCTATGCCCTGTGCCCAAAAGGAGATGGAATTATTCACACCCATAAAGAAAGACTGTTAATATGTCACTACTAAGAGTATCTTTGGGTAATGTATATAGGAGGAGGCCAGGAATCTCTGTTGCCAAAAGCAACCCTTTTTAAAAGATTTTGAAAAGGAGGTGAGAACAGGGAAAGTCTTACAGAATGATTCCTGGTACATATATAATTATCTGGAAGCTCTGTGCATTTTTTCCTCTCTTTTAGCAATGAGAATGGATTATTTATCTGAAAATGTATGGTGTTTTTTTTCCCAAGGAGAAATGTTAAAGAGTAATGAGAAAGATGTAACGAGAAAGACTAAATTTTAAAATCTAGTGTTATCTATGACTTGTTTCATTTTAATTATTTCATTAAATATTTCCCAATTACATTTTAATCTGGGTCTGGTTGCACTAGTGAGTTGCTGGCCCCACATCTGTGCATTCCGACACCACTCAACTCCATGATTCCTAAAGGCTCCTTTTGAAGTTTCAAAACCTGCAGCCTTACTTGTTTCTGAATAAGTTATATATCTTGTCAGTAATGCTTCTTATTTTCTCCTATTATCACCACGATCACCATCTAATGATTACTGGATGTCCTTGTATCATATTAGATAATACCAATGTGAGAGACACCAAGGGAAAAGGTAATGAGAAGAAAAGATGGTTACAGACTATAAAACAAAAAAAAATTCTAAGTTATATTAGTTATATTCTAAAATTTAAAATTAGTAGGCTGCTAATGAATGGAGTATTAAAAAAACACCTTATTTTGTTTAATCAATGAAGGAAATCAGTGATATGGAAGATGGAAAACTGTACTTGATGGAAAAAAAAATTAGTTTTGTCCTATTACAGCTACTGCCTGTATGATCTTGGTGAAATCATTTCACCTTTCTGAAACTCAGTTTCTTGATATACAAAATGGAGATACTAACATCTTACCAGTCGGGATGTAGAGGGCTAGATTAAATGGCTTCAGGAACTCTAAGACTTGAGCTAATATGATTCTGTGCCAAGCTTTGCACAAGGAAAATTTTGCAAGTCAATCCACATCTACTAAAGATAATAATCCAGGACAGAAAACTGACCTGTAGATAAAACTAAATGTGGAATTCTTTCTCTCCCTTACTTTGTCTGAAGGAGACAGTGTTTAGAAAACAAACAGAAAATGCATTTGTTATTAACATTTCAATATGAGCAAGGCATGTAAAAATACATGGCACACAAGCCTAGTTCTCAAAATCACTTACCAAATATTTCTAAGAAGGGTGATTAACTTAATTCCCATTAGGGCACAATAATAATTGCTGGAAAGGTATTTGTTAATGACAAAACCCTAACACCAGTAAATGTTTACACATCAGTTGGAGGTAGACACATATACATCAAAGCTCTGTCTGTCTTCAAGTCTTCTCCTTGCAGTATCACTATGATGACTAATGAGGTGCTGCCATGTTTAATTTCTCAGGGAGGGGCAGGGAATAGGTAATATCAAAATAGGTACTTTCAACACTAAAATTCCACATGGCTCAGCTGGGCAACCTGATTATCTGACGAGGGGGCTGAAGGCAAGCTGAGACAATGAGTTGATTTCACATGACACCATCAAACTAGGAAGACAGGAATTCATGGTAGAGGGAAATCTAGTCCCAGTTCTTCATGGGAATTAGCTTCAAATGTCTCAACAGGAAGTAGAAGAGAAGGGAGAGGAAGGGCTTGAAGAAGCAACATGCAAGCATAAATGCCTGCAAAAAAGAGAGATGATGCAGTCTAACCATTAAGGTTTGCACATAAGTACTGATAAGCCTGAGAGCAGCTAGGTGGTACAGTAGGTAGAGTGTTAGGCCTGGAGTCAGGAAGACTCTTCTTCCTGAGTTCAAATCTGGCCTCAGCCCCTTATTGGCTGTGTGAACCTGAGCATGTCACTTAACTCTCTTTGCCTCAGTTTCCTCATCTGTAAAATGAGGTGGAGAAGAAAATGGCAAAGTATTCCAATATCTTTGCCAAGAAAATCCCAAATGGGGTCATGGAAAATTGGACACAACTGATAAGCCTAAATAATATCCTTTGCCTTTAACAGCCATTTTCATTTTTTACAACAATGACAGAATTTCACGGATCAGAAGTAAATGCTACAGGCATTATTCATATGATGCCACCATTTTTAACTAGATAAAGTGATAGTTTTGTCTTAGGATGCTATAGTGGAAAGACTAATGGAACTTTGGGTCAAAGGAATCATACATAGGTTGCACTGAATCTCAGCCCTGACACACAGTAGTTATGGATTTTGAGAAATTCACTTGACCTGAGTCCTAGCCTCTTCATGACTGAAATGATTATTTCTCTCCTGTATTAATAACTAACTTTTTAATCAGGGCCAAGGATTTTTCCCCTTTTCTACTTCTTTATCTAGGAACTAACCAGTGTGGGAAATGTTGCTCAAAGTCTTACCCAGGCTAAGATCTAACCAAACAGTAAAATAAATTCTAAGTTTAGTCTAATGGGAGGATTCCTGCTCATTGTGTTTACTCAGACAGGTCTCGGAAAATATAGATTCTCCCTTTTGTCAGATAGGTGATATGGAAATTGCTAGGTCTCTTTGACCAATACTTGGGTGAAGTCATATATCCTTAAGACCTTCACTGTAATATAGCCCATCTCCCATTATAATATCCATTCTCTCATTAATTGTTAACCAATCAGAGTTGATTGCCACCCCCAGGAACCCTTGCTCTTCCAAAAGCATATAAACTCTAAGCCCACCACCATGAGGGGTTTTTGGCATTGGAAAGTACTACTGACCTCTTTTTTAGTTAATATACATACTAGCCTTTTTAGTAAAATGATTAAATTACCCAGAAACTATGTCTCTTGAACTTTTTATATGCTACATTCAACAGCAACATGGGGAGAATACTTACATTATGGAGATAACAGAATATTTGTAATAAAAATACTTTGTAAATTCTACTGTCGTACAAATATTAGACATTACTATTACAAACAAGAGCAATTAACATACCTATAGTTAACCTAGCTTAAAGACTGTTGAATACTAAGAACTCAGCATCATAAAAAAATAACAGCACACCATAGAATTTTATGTGAGTTTTCTGAATGAATGTTTGAAATCTTCTGATTACGTACCACTAGGTTTCCAATCACCATGACCATCATGTAAACAATGAGGCACATAGATTGACCTGCAACCTCCATACAGTCCCACATGGTCTCTATCCATTCTCCACACAGCACCCGGAATACAATTAGGAAGGAGTGAAAAAAGTCATTCATGTGCCAGCGTGGAAGCGTACATTCGCTGGAGATCTTGCAGACACATTCTTTGTAGCTCTTGCCAAAGAGCTGCATGCCAACCACAGCAAAAATGAAGACAATGATGGCCAACACCAGGGTCAGGTTTCCCAGAGCTCCTACTGAGTTACCAATAATTTTTATCAGCATATTCAATGTTGGCCAAGATTTTGCCAACTTGAAAACTCGTAGCTAAAAAATAAGCAAAGAAAGCACCATCCACATTAATTAAAATGAAGATTTTTCTTTTTAAAGTTCTCAGTATTATAGTCAGTACAAGTTCAGAAATCAAAGTCAGCATATGTATAACCTATATCAAATTGCTTGCCTTCTCAATACGGGGCAGGGGAGTGAGGGTGGGAAAGAATTTGGAACTCAAAATTTAAAAAAAAACTAATATTAAAATTGTTTTTACATGTAATTAAAAATGAGATTAAAAATAAAATAAGAAAATCAAGATCAACATTAGCTTCTGTCATCAGCATGACTCACTGAAAATTTACCTGATATAGCAATATCCATATTGTAACACTCTATTTTCTACAAGATAGAAATCTAGTGCATTTAGGAGTTTGGAATTTTATTTAAGGAATAATATCAACATTGTTTACCTCTGTTCCCTTGCAAAAAGTCTTTTATAACATAGCCACAATATGGCATAGAAGATATAATGACGAATTTGAGGTCAGAGACACTTAGGTTCAGGTGCTACCTGCGAAACTATCTCTCTGATCCAGAGCAAGTGACTCATTTAACCTTTCTGCATCTCAGAAAACTCTAAGACTATGTAAGTTTGATCATATGACATGATCAGTGTTAGAGGGAGTTTCTACACTGAAGAAATCATAGGTCTTTGATATGTTGAGGGATTGATATAACATTCAATTTGGGGCAAATATCAACGGCTATTTTTATAAATAATTTTATAAGGAATAAAATAATAGTTTTTTTATGGTATGTAGTGGCTATTTTAGGAGGTATTAGCTTCCCAACTGCTCCTAATGCATATAATAATAAAGTCAAGCTAGAAATACTTCTTTTAAAATTTTTTTTCTTTTTTTGGAGGGAGGAAGGCAGGTCAATTGGGGTTAAGTGACTTGCCCAAGGTCACGTCACACAGCTAGTAAGTGTGACAAGCGTCTGAGGCAGGATTTGAATTTAGCTCCTCCTGACTTCAGGGCTAGTGCTCTACTCACTGTGCCACCTAGCTGCTCCTAGAAATACAAAAGTATTTGTCCATTTGGGGCACCCCCAACTTCTAACACTTACTAGACGCAGTGCTTGGCACATAGATTGCACTTAATAAATGCTTAGTGATTGACGGACTGCTGGGTAGTATAACTGACCCCTTACCCCAACTTAAAAAAAAAATGTTACAGGCTCATTTCTATCTCAGGCACAAATATCAAATCGGAGGCTCTGGGTTTCTCTAGAACCTTAAGATTAATTTTGTATTTTTACTTTCAAATACATTATTCCTGAATTTCCTTCGCTTTCCCCATATCTTGTAAGGTCATGTTCTTAGTTTACTTTAGAAAGCAATATTTTATTATGTAAAATAAAAGCCCAGGCAAATGCTACTTTCTTTCTGAAATGTAGAACATAAATGTGGATCTGATCTATACTTACCAATCTGAATGAACGGAGAACAGACAATCCTTCCACATTGGACAGGAAAAGCTCCACTAAACTAAGGGTCACAATGACACTATCAAAAATGTTCCAGCCTACTTGGAAATACTCGTAAGGATCCAGGGCAATGAGCTTTAAAACCATTTCTGCAGTGAAAATCCCGGTGAAGACCTAAAGGCAAACCAATATGTTATTCTAGAACCAGCAGCATTCATACATTGTTATGTTAATAAAAAGCAGGATTTATCTGTTGAGTAGACTTCACACAACTGGTGTACACAGAGTGGCCACGAAAGTACTCACACCACTCCTCACTGCCCACATCATGATATGATTGTGCTTTGAGGAAAAACAAAAACAAGAATCTTTACACTACAGATGACCAAATCTTCTGTGGCAATTTAATGTTAACAAAGTATACACAATGTTGGTGTGAATTAGGCAAAGTCTTTCTGGAAGATGACAAAAGGATCATAGCTCTTGAGCTGGAAAGGACCTGAGAGGCCACCCAGTTTGACACTCCTATTTAACTGGTGTAGAAATGGAGGCCCAGGGACTTAAAGTGACTTACCTAAGATCACACAGGTGATAAGCACCAGAGGCAAGATGTGAATTTAGATCCTCTGACTGCAGATTTAGTGCTTTTTCCAGTGTATTACACTGCCTCCCTCTGAGAGTGACAAACCTTTGACTCTATCTTAACTTGAGTGAGTATCTCTAGTGTTCCAAATAACAATTTTGGCTTCTAGGGTCATTTTCTCTGCTCCTCCCACCTAACAATGGCTGCCAGCATGTCTTCATCACTAGTACCCGTCCTGGCCCCTGCCACAGCTCTGGGCAAGCAACCATTAATGGGCTGCCTGAGCTGCCGCCTCTTATTGGGATCAGGGCTGCTGGGGGCAGGCGGCTGTGTGTACTGGACAGCCCAGCCGCCCCTGAAGCTTGGCTATGCCCTCAGCCCGGGTACCATTTTCTAGATGGTTGCTGGCATCAGTATCGCTTTGTTGGGAGTTATTCATACTTATGGACCCTGTAGGAAAAGCCCATCCCACAGAATCAAAGAAGCAATGATGATGACAAAGTGATGATGACAAAATTGGCAGCTTCTACAACACAGCCACTCATTCCCATCAACTACTCAGCCACCCCAATGGACTATCCACAACAGGAGGATAGAAAGAAAGAGACCCACAGATATTCTAGGCCAGAGTGATCCTGCCTGAGATCTGTAGATGCCTGCAGGAGAAATGCACGAAACATAGTTTCTTATTTCTTTTTACCAAGGCCTGCCCCTCCCTTCACAATTGTGAATAAAATTCTCTGAGAACAGAAAAAAAGGACATTTCTGTGACAAACTGCTTATTAATAGATTAATTTGTAGAAGAGAGAAAAAAATCAAGGTTAAGGCTACCAAATTCTGACAATGTCTGTAAGACATCATTAGTTATGATTTTAATATAAAAAAGAAATAGGATAGAATGCCAGATTTAGATTAAAAAAAAAAGGCTTAGAGTTCAAGTCTTGCCTCTGATTCATGAATTTGGTGACCATGGGCAAAAATTTATAAAGACATTTTTTTCATGAACCTCATGATTGTTATTTGGTAAATTTATGCCAATGACGAATCTGTTCTTTTTTTGTAATCAGCCCCAATGTTGAGCTATTGGGCTGTTTAGGTACTCAGAAAGGATGCACCTGAAGTCAGCTGAACTGGAAAGTGCCTTTCCCCAGGGTCAGAATGTCCATGCTTACTACCTGAGGGAGCAAGGTCAGTGAGAATATTAATGGAATTCTTTCTTTCCATTCCTCACCAGGAAT
This sequence comes from Phalanger gymnotis, assembly GCA_028646595.1. Taxonomy (NCBI): domain Eukaryota; kingdom Metazoa; phylum Chordata; class Mammalia; order Diprotodontia; family Phalangeridae; genus Phalanger; species Phalanger gymnotis. The sequence goes on along the minus strand of CM053622.1, from coordinate 637,711,741 downwards.
CTGTGAAACCTGAGAACCAAGCTCTGTGGGTTTCACTTATTTTTTCTCTCAAACACTCAAGTTTGAACTCTGGGTCTGGTTAGTGCTTTAATCTTTTCTGTTAGCCACTTTTTACCTACTCAGCATTACCTCTGCATTTATTATTCATCGCTAATATATTAATTTTTAATCCCTAGCATCTACTGTTACTATAATACTAAAAGGTTGGTTCATTCCCTCAAATCTCTTCCCATATCCCTTTCCATATGAACCTCACACTTTCTAGATTGTGCTCTAGTCCTGTCAGCTAGAGGCAGAGCTAGAGAGCTAGTTTGAACCTTCTTGAAATGAGCCTGCTAAATTTTCAATGTGGGCATGTCTTGGAAATCAGCAAACACTACAGGATGTGGTTTATTGCTTTGTTGATCATTTAGACTTAAGAAATTGATGGAGAAAAATTAATAATATAGATAAAATTTAAAAGTGTATACATTTCCCCCAGAGGAACAGTTATTAAACATTTACCAGAATAACCCTCACTACATCACCTTCCAAAGTACTGATTGGAACCTTTACTCTATACTAAAGAAATCTGACTTCAGTCTCAAACTTTTCCTGAAATACGCTTACCTTACTGAATGAACTGAAGTGTGGCTTCTCCCAGAAGACAACCTAGAGAATGTTATTACAAATCTTTCAACCCATGAGACCAGGAGGAGAGGTGGGTATATACTTTTCTCCCTCTGCTGCCATCAGATAGAAATATGGTTTTCTAATTTAAAAATTACACAATCCAATCATACTACCTTCTACCAATTCTTATTGTCACGTACCGTCCAGGATCTTCTAGGAGAATATCTTTCCTCACTTAATTGAGCAACTCTATCAGCCTTCTTTTCCTTTTGAGCCCATTCCCTACAATAATCTTCAACAATTTTTAATATTAATGCAGATTAGCCTTTTATTTGAGAAGTAACATAGCACAGCAGATAGAGGGCTAGCTTTGCAGTCAAGGAGACCTAGATTCAAATCCTGCCTCTGAAACACACTGGCTGTGTGACTATAAGCAATCTACTTGCCTTGCCAGTGGATGTGGGCCAGTCTCTAAGACCATTTATTAGAAATATGTTGTCATTCAACATTGTTGGAGGAAGAGACTTCCACACTGAGAGTTGTGTACAATGATGATATCACATGTCTGGACTGTCTTTTCCCCTTGATCTGTCTTTTACCAAAAATCCTTCTAAGACTCTGACTTTAGATTTTCCCAATAACAATCTTCATCTCCATCCCCTTTAGTCATACATAAACATGGTATACTTTAGGCTTCACTATGTGTTGGGATACTATTATCTCCAAGATCCTTCACTATGAAATTCCACAACCTACTCATTCTACTGAATCTACTCTTCAACATTACTGGGCCCATCAGTGTTTTTCCTCCTCCCTACATTTCTACTTCGCTTCCTTCCCTAACCATTCATGACCCAACTCAATTCAGCTATAATTACTTGCCCTTTGAACTTCTGCCAGTTCTATTTTGGTAATCCTCAACTACAAATATCCCCCAGAATCTGACTTCTTATTTCCACTCAGGCCACAAAACATAACCATGCTTACATGCTTTATAAATTCAGTTGAATCCTCGCTCTTGCTTTGTAGTCTTTTTCTTCAATTTTTGACTCCCAATCACATTCTCTGGGGACTGTTCTAAATCTTCTCATCTCTCAAGGTCTCAATCACAACTCCATATTACATAATCACAGCAGATGACCTTCCCTTATAAATTTATGTGTACATTAGGCTGATGTAAGTTCCTTCTCCAATCTCCTTGTGTATCTCAAAATTCTGTATCTCTACTCATCTTTTCTCTTCCTGTATCAGAGGAGAATGTGTTCTTCTCATTACCAAGAAAATCTCTTTTGCCTTTCGCTTCCATTCTATTCTTCCTCATGATCATTTATTCTATCCTTCATCATCTCTCTCCTATGCGTCTTCATACTCTTCCTCTCTCCTGACTTTTTCCATCTGCATAGTATAAAACCAAATTCAGGTCTCCCTTACTCTCAAGGCAAACTAAATAACGCAAAGGGTCTCTGGCCACATCCAGTGCATTTCCTCATCCTCAACACCTCACGAGATGGGTTTTGCTCTTTAAAACATAACTGAAACCACTCTTTCAGAAGTCAGCAATGCACTCCTAAGAGCCAAATTTAACTACCCTTTTAGTCTTCACCCTTCTTGGTCTGTTTGTAGCATTTTGTCCATATTGAACACCTCCTCTTTCTAAAAAGTGCCTTCTTTTTGCTTCTGAAATAATCTTCTGGGTTATTCCTCCCATTCCCCAAATGTTCCTTTTGAATATTTTTTTAACTTGATCCTTCCCTTCTTCCGTTCCTTTAATGAAAGTCTTCCCCATAGTTTTGCCCAGTCCTCTCTTACATCTATGTTCTCTCTCTTGATTATTTTATCTGCTCCCTCTCCCAGTCCTGTTGCCTTCCAATATATCTTCCACAAAGCTCCCAGATTAAACTTCCTCATTCACAGATCTAATAGTGTCCTTCCTCTGTTCAAAACACTCCAGTGACTTCCATCCTACTGCCCATGGAATAAAACTCAGGCTTCTTAGCCTGATATTCTAGGCTTTCCACAATTTGACTTTGCAGTCTTGTTTCATCTTACTCTTTCCCTGCCTCATATTATATCCTCAGAGTGATCCATCAACCAACTCAGAATGTTCCTCAAGCTTGTGCTACCAAAGATGTGATTGGGAACTGAATAAAGTATTCTAGATTTAGTCTGAATGGAGAAGAAAACTATAGAAATACCATTTCACATTAGACAGCACAATTCTATTAATTCATTAATCAGTGTTTGGGAATACAATTTTTAATTTTTTTAAAAAAGACCAAAATTTGATGGTGTTGCCTTCAATATTTAGAAATAAATCTTTGTAATGATGTCAGTTCAAATTTTGTTAGTAAGTGACCAAACATCCTCAGTCAAAAAACTAGACTCCAAATATGTCTGTCAGTGTTGATGGTTATGAATACAGCCCAATACTGCTGCTCAACAAATTCAAACAATTACTAATAGATGCAAAAACCATCAGAAGAACACATAGGACTATGAATGATGGATACATTAAGCAAAGTATTTGTAATACTTATACGGTAGATCTATCTGAATTATAAAAGTAAAATAAGGGTGATGATTAGAATGAAAAGCTGTAATTAAGTGACATGGACGTTGGGAAAGACTTACCAGGTTTCCCACATAAAGCACATTTTTAAATCCGTCAGTCATTGGGTGATGTTCCATGGCCATGAACAGTGTATTTAAAACTATGCAAATAGTAATGGCAAGGTCAATAAATGGATCCATCACAATTAAATGGACAAACTTTTTGAATTTCAACCAATGTGGTGAGCAATTCCAGATGAGAAAAGTATTAGCAAACTTATACCACCAAGGTGGACATTTCTGTCTGGATTCTTCAAGTTCTGGAGAGAAAGAATGTGATAAATAAAATCAGATGTTTGATTATTTTGCACTTTCATTATTCAGCTCCTATATTTTGAAAGACATTTGTAACCAAGTTCTGATTTAGAATTTGCAGACCAAATAGCACTATGCAATTTAAATTATAGTGCTATGCCATAAAGGCCCATGTATCATATTCTTTCCCTAATTGGAAATAAACATATAAAGAAAGCAAACCAAAAACAGAAAACAAAATATAGGTGCATCTACCTCAGGAAAATACCAATCCATGATAATGGATATGGGAATTAAAAATTCTTTCAGTGGGAAATACTTAAATACATAGAAAGCTACAGTTTTTAGCCAAGAAAACTTTTATTTTTATATCCAAACCATGGATCGCGTTAGAATCACATATGAATCACAGAATAAAAGGGTTAGAAAGAATCCTGGGAAGTTATTTGGTTCAGATTTGAACACTCCTATCTTATAATTTTAATTTATAGACAAAAAAAGATGATTCTATTTTGGTGTTCCCTCCTAGTGTTCGAACACTACATTTTCATAGAATTCTTCCTTTTATTATAGTCTTCCCTAATACTTTATGCTGCTGTTATAGCTGGTTTTGATTAATTTAAAAACAGAGAAAAATGCCTGATAACTTTGAAGGTGACTATGACCACATACCTTCCATTGTGTTTGTTATTATGCTGGCTATGCTCAGAGCTCTCTGTCTGACAGTGGGGTCATCCAACAAATCCATAGAAATGTGGTAAGAGCTTGATCGTCTTTTATTTGAGTCTATTTTAGTTGTCCCGCCCTGCGAAGAAATCTGAAGAATTAACACCTCATCTCTAACTTCTTACTAACTCTAAAATAAATGATGAGTCCTGCTAATCTGGTTTAATCTAATTTGCCTCACTATCCTCATCTTCCTATCTCCAGTGGTTTTAAATAATTTTGTTTGGAAGGATTACAAATTATTTTCAAAAGAAAAATAGCTAAAAGGTGCATGTTTATTTTTGTTTGTTGGTTTGTTTTACAGAGAGATGGGGGACAGGGAGAGTGAAGTCTTAGGCAGTCCCTGGTGATTTTTAAGTATTTTCTCTCATTGAATTACCAGAATCAATGGAGTCCTCTCACAAAGGCTATTGTGACTTTTTGATCTGTCTCTTGGAGGGGTTGTTAAGCCTGAATTTTAGTATCCATCCTTACAGGCAAGAAATCAGTCATCTAAATATATACAATGCACTTAAATTATATGTGTCACACATGTAGAGAGTCAAGTTAGCCCATTCAGGCTTATTTATTTATCCAAGCGACTGAACAGTCAGGGGAACTTCAGGCTGTGGTTCTACAAATTTAACTACAGGGTTATAGTGAGGAACGTTATCAGAGACCTCTATATTTACATAATCCTTCAGCTAAACTTTCTAAAATTGTAGTATTTAGTGGTAATAAAGGTTTCAAATAATCTCCTTGTGTTAATACAGATTTTCTTCTATCCAGATCATGATTCAAGCATAAAGATTATGTTCTTTTCTCATGCACTTTCAGAGCTAAGCGGTCTACCATGCCAGACTTTTCTTATTTGTTGTATTCTTCATATGAGCCACAGAATATCTTCCTCTTGGTTCCCTATATTTTTACTTTTACAATAACATTATAGGACTTATTTTTTTTCATAAAATAAAGATTTACAAGGAAAATAATTTGTAATTCATTTATGACAAAAAGATAAGCTTATACAATTATAAATAAGACTAATTTTATGTTTTAGAGGTTGTGGCCATACTAATAAAGCAAAAATAAAAAAAAATACAACATAGTGAAAAAGTCTGACATTGGACATTTAAAAATAATGGGATAGAGCTACCTTAAGCCATATCATACAAGCATGCAGGGCATACTCTACCTAAAATGTACTTATAAACCCATGGTGTTATTTTTAAGGTCAAATGAATCAATGCTTAGTTGATTCATTTTTATTAATAGTGTTAAAGTTTAAAAGCAACCACAAAGAAAGTATACTATTTTGATCATGGCATACTAACATTTTCTCTTAAATTGGTAAAAATGTATAATAAGCCACTTAAACACATGCATATTGCAATCTAGTAACCCACATAATGATAAATAAAGTCATTAGATAATATTTGTGCTTCCTTGGGTTTAGTCTTGCTGGGTATATAACACCATCTACTAACATGCAGCATAAATGCAAGTAAGAAGTAAACAAAGTTTTGCTTTCTTGAACGAAGTTACTACTGATATTTAATGATGTACTATGTAGCTCTCACAACTATAGAGCACCATAGTTAATTATTTCACTCTTGGGTTTTCTCAATAAGAAAACCCTAGAGGAAAATGCATATATTTTACTTTTAGGGGGAATAATGCATTATATCATGCACTAGAATGTTTCTAGGGAAGGAAATTTCTTCCTAGAGGGAGATTCTAATGCAATCATATTCTTAGTTATAAGTGGTGGAAACCAGACACGAAATAAAGACATTGGGAAGCTGGGAAATGATTTAAATTCCTTTTTCAAAGGTGAAAGTTATTTGAGTTGCCATTTTCCAATGGCAATAGCATTTGATGTTCTTCAACAGTAATAGTAGTTCACATTTTGATAGCACCATAAGGTTTGTATAGTGCTTTCCTTAAAAAAAAAAATTGTGAGGTCACAGAACATGATTGTCCCCACTTGACAGCCATAGAAAGAGATTTTGACAAGTTAAGCGATTTGCTCATAGTCAGTGTCAGAGCCGTCATTTGAACCTAGATCTTCTAACTAAATTCAGTGAACCTTCTCCATGTGCTTAGAATACACTTTTATATTATCATGAAGCTGCGCAATTATAAATTTTCAATATCAGAAGAGGCAAAATGGCGTAATAGTTAACCTTGAAGTCAAGAAGACATAGGTTCAAGTTCTACCTCTGACAGATGCTAGCTGTGTGATTGTGGACAAATCATTTAACTTTTCAGCGCTCCCATGCAACTCTAAGATTATACCTAACAAACTGTTGATCTGTATCATTAAAGGAGTTTCCACACTGGAAGTTCCCTGTACTGATGAAACCACAAGTCCAACTCTCTACCCTCCCTCTCTCATCATTAAATTGCTATTTAGACATTTGGTAAGTATTTTGTTTTATCTTGTATTTTTATATCATTCTATTTTACAAGTATGTGGAATTGTATACTTCAAGAACTATGGGGCTTAGTCAAAGACCTCATGAGGGCTAATGGCTTTTTAAAATAAAGGCATTGCAAGATCCTGGGATTGTGCAGAGCAATGTTTCTCAAGAAGGCCCAATCAGCAGAGTAATCAGTTGATGCAACAGTAATTGGCCTGTCATGCCTGGAATATTCAAAACTTTCTTACACTGTCATCAGAAGTTGCCTTATCTATTATCACCTCTGGCAAAAGCTGTCCATTAGGCAGCATGAGGGCTGTAGGACCATCAACCAGGGACACCACACCATTGCAATCCACGGCACTGTGCATCTTGCCATTCACCGGAAGCATCCGAGGAGACCTACTGGCTTGGCTGATGTTACTACTCCGCCGTTCTCTGCGCCCATGTGGCACGAACAGAGAGCCTCTTCTGCTTTCATTGTCTCCAAAAATACTGTGCTCATCATCAGCAAAATCAGTCTCTGATCCAATATCCCTTCCTCGACCCCTGAAGCTAAAAAGACTTGTTCTACTGCTTCGTCTTGCAGAAAGCAAGGAGCCACGGATGCTAAGGGGGGACTGAAAGACAAGCAAATATCAGCAAGTATTTCTGAAGTTCTTAAAATTATACACGCACATAATATATGTATATATGTATATACACACACATAATTTTTTATCACTAAAATTGTTCATCCACAGAACGCATCCTTGTTCACCGAATTAGGAAAAAAAGAAAGATCCAAAATCAGAAATCTTTTAGCTGGCACTAGGAAATAACTCTTGTCAATGAATGATGAGTAGAGTTCACAGTATCATAAATTTATAGCTGGAAGACAGTTCAGAGATCATGTGGTCCAGTCTCTATCTTTTGTAGATGACACACCAACCTAAACTGACTCATGCCACACACAGTTAAGTGGCAGATTCCCAATTTAAACTCAAGTTCTCTGCCTTCGGATCTCAGGTTCCTCTCAATATTACATGGTCTCTGAGTTTCAAAAACAATTCTTGTAAACTCAGCTCCATGAAGGTTTTCCTGATCAGCTCAGTTCAAAGCAGTCCTTCCTTCTTCTGTAGTAGAAACAAATTGTCCACACCACTCACTTTATAATTATGTATTTCCTTGTTAAACTTATCCTTTCTACTAGACTTCTCTCAAGTTAATGTGTTTTTCTCCTACTCATTTGGATTGTGTGCTCCTTGTGGGTGATGTGAGAGAGAGACAGTGAGAGAGAAAGACAGAGACAGAGAGACAGAAGGATTGAGAGAGACAGAGAGAGCGAGAGTATGTGTGTGTGTGTGTGTGTGTGTGTGTGTGTGTGTGTGTGTGTGTGTGAGAGAGAGAGAGAGAGAGAGAGAGAGAGAGGGAAGGGAGGGAAAAAGAGAGAGGGGTACCACTATTTTTCTAGTCATTCAGGTTGGAAACCTGTTATCTTTGACTTTTCTCTATCTCTAACCTTCCATAGCCAATCAGCTGTCCAATTATTTCAATTCTTCTTCCACAACTTTTTTCACATGAACCTTCTTCTTTTTAGAGAATCACACTGCCATCATCCTAGTTCAGGTTCACATCATCTCTCACCTGAACTGCGGCAGTAGCTTTCTACCTTGTATTTTTGCTTCCAATCTATTCCTCCATCAATACATCCTTTGTACAACATTTCCCCAAATCGTTTTCCTAATGAACAGATCTATGTCATTCCCCTCCTCAAAAATCTATCATTGACGCCCTATTACATACAGGATAACAAGTAAACTCATTAATCTGGCATATAAGGCTCTCTGCGGTCTGATTACAACTTGCCTTTACAGCCTGACTCTCGTTATTCCTCTTCACATGTTTTATATTCTAGTCAAGCCAGACAAGTAGCTGGTCCCTGACCTGGACATGACAGCCCGACAATTTGCGTGAGTCATGCCCTGTGTCTACCATCCACCGTGCTCTTGTCTCTACCAGTTTAGATTCTTCAAGGCTCAGCTCAGAACTCGTCACCTCAATGAACCCTTTTCTTATGATGCCAGGTGCAAGGATTCTGTTCCTTCTCCATTTTTTTTCCAGAATACTTTGCTTAAATTTTCCGTTTATTCCCAGGTATTTATCTGCCTACATGGTGCATCAACAAAGGTAGAATGGAAGATAGTTGAAAGTGCAGACTGTGCCATTTCTGATCTTTGTATTTCTAATGCCTGCACACAATAGGCATGTAATAAATCTCTGTCGATCAATGGATGAACGTTTAAGTAGGTGGTACCTGATTGGGAGAAGACATCCTCTTTTCTCGAGATCGTCTATGTCCTTCAACACCAAGGTGGAAACTTAGATTCTTCCTGACACTCTCATCTGATTCAGATTTGGATAATTTTTCGTTGTCTCTCTTTTCCTCCCCATTGGACTGTTTCTTCTGATTTTTTTTCTTCCTTCGGTTACGCCTTTCTTTAGCACTCTTTGAGCTCAACTTGGATGTTTCAGAAGAACTTTCTGAAAGTTCCATAACTTTGCCTCCACCAAGACTTGTATACTCATCTGCTGCTGCTACTATTGCCTGTGAGGTCAAGGGGGATTAAATAAAGTTAGAAGCAAAACCAAGAAATTTTCAAAAAGTCAGTAATAATAATAGCTAGCTTTTATATAGCACCTTAAGGGGGTTATGAAGCACTTTACAAATGTTACTTTATCCTGATGACAACCCTGAGACACAGGTGCTATTATTATGATGTCCATTTTTACAGATGAGGAAACTGAGACAGCAATTAGTGACTTACCCAGGGTCACACGGCTAATACATTTCTGAGGTGGGATTTGAACTCAGGTCTTTCTGACTCCTGGTCTAGTGCTCTGTCCACTATGCCATTTACCTGCCTGACATTTGTATGGTGCTTTAACACCTATAAATTACATATAATACCTCATCTGATCCTCACCCTGCTTCACTAACACACATATGAGGTAGATACTACAAGTCTTATCTTCCCATTTTACAAAAGGAAACTGAGGCTTTAGAGGGATGAAGCGATTTTCCCAATGTTGCACAGCTCATGAATATCAGAGGCAGAATTGGAACTCAGGTCTTGTTTCATGTTTAGCAACCTCTATGCTACACGCATGTCAGCTCCATACAATAAAGGTGTTATTCTCTCTGAAAGAATCATAGATACAGAGGTGGATAGGATGACAGGGGCCATCCACTCTTATCACTTCATTTTATAGAAGAGGCAACTGAGGCCAGGGAGGCTAAATAACTTGCCCAAACTCATGTAAATCATAAGTGCCAGAGGCAGGATTTGAACCCAGATTCTCACTCCACAGCCACTGATCTTTCCACTGTACTGTGTTTATTTCCTCAGGTCTTCCACTCTTCATGGATTTTTTTTATTTCATTGTCGTGAAATAAAAAATCTTCCCATGATTTATGGATGTCTCTGAGAGTTTCAAGTGGGCCAAAGACTCATCACCCCACAGCCAATGAGATAATTATCCTTGCTTCCAGTTCTAGCTAGACTCATACCTCAGGGTCATTCAAGAGGTGTGGGACTTACTAGAGGTTGGACTCTTATCAGCTGGAATCCATTGTTCTTTTGGTGCCAAACTGAGGGGCCAGAACAGGATCTGAGTGGGAATTTGGTTATAACATGGACCACAATCACATTTGTGTTGTATAAATGATACGCCGCAGCCTGTTTTCTGAACTAGTATGATACAACCGAGTGCTTAATAGTTTATTACTTGTATAACTATATTGAATCACACTTGTAGGATAGATAAAACTTTTTTCTAGTTAATAATGATATATTCATTAAATACATCAATTCAATTCAATTCATATCAATTCAAGTAATATTTTATAGTACACATAATGAAGTCCAGGTTTCAAGAAAAATAAAATAATATAGAATATGAAGTCTAGAATTAACTGATAATAGAAATTCATGACTACAGATCAAGGTGAGATTAAGGAAATCTTAGAACTTTTAATTAGCAATGCTATGAGGCTGCAGAAAAGTTCCCACTACATCTACAATGTTTGGGAAGTTTAAGTTCCAATGCCTAGAAGGCATTGTACCCTGACAATCAGCTTAGTCAATCAATCAATTAACCAATAAGCATTTATTAAGTAGACTATTACAAATAATATTAATTAATTTTAATATAAAATATGATAATATAATTAACAAATAATAAAAATAAGCAGAAGTACCCACTGCATGCTAGGTTCTGTGATACGAACTTGTCATATAAAGAAAGGAAAGACAGTGCCTGCCATTGAGAACCTTACAACCAGTGTGCAAACAAATATGTATAAACAAGCTATATACAAGACAAATTAGAAATAACAGAGAAAAGGCCCTAGAATTAAGGGAGACTGAGAAAGGCTTCCTTTTAGCTGAGACTTGAAGAAAGCCAGGGAAGGTGGAGGTGAAGGGGGAGACAGTAAGTGAACACACCTGCAGTCAGGAGATAAAGTTTCATGTTAGAGGCATCACAAGGAAGCCAATGTCACTGGCAGTGGATTGGTAGGGGGTGGTGTCAATGAGGGGGAGGCTTATAATAAGTAAAAAGACTAAGGGGAGGGGCAGGTTATGAAGGGCTTTGAATGTCAAGCAGAAGTTTTTACATTTGACCCCAAAGATAACAGGGAGCCAGTGCATGTTAGTGAATAGGGTAGGGGTGGGGAAGAACACAGTCAGACCTGGGATCTAGGATGAGCACTTCGGCAGCTCAATAGAGAATGCAATGAAGCAAAGCAGGCTCTAATCAGGGTGGCTGGAAAAGAGGCGATTATTTCTCTAAAACATCCTGTTTTCTTCAAATTGTGCTTCAATCACAGTGAGTTACAATTCAGTTTAGGAGAAGGAAGCCATTAGAAAAACCTTCTTTGGGGATCAGGGAATAGGAGTTCTGGAAGTAACTTAAAGAATTCTATTTCTATGAAGCTTTTAAAGTTAGATTTATGCTACCTCTGCCTCCTCTTGTTCTTTTTTTAGCCGCTCTAACATTTGCTGAAATTCTAGCTCTTTTTGCCGAGCTTCTTCGATGGTTGCCTGGTTCTGTTCTTCATAGGCCATGGCGACTACAGCCAAGATCAAGTTTATCAGATAAAATGAGCCCAAGAAAATCACCACGACAAAAAATATCATGTAAGTCTTCCCAGCAGCACGTAAGGTCTGGAGGAGGAGAAAAAAAAAACCCATAGTTGTACTATTTAGGTTCAATTTATAATTCATTTACAATTCAAGCATTACGCACCTACCATGTAGAGGCAAACACAAAAATGAGGCAGGATCTGTCCTCAAGGAGATTATGCTCTACTAAGTAGACAACCTAACGCAGCAAAGTTTTGTTAACAAAGTCATTTTTAACCATAAGAGGAAGAAAATCAATGCATACAACACAAGCAATGTAATATGTCAATACGTTATAATTTCATGTTAGGTACTTTTCCAGGAATAAATTATCTCAATGAAAAACTACTAGTACTAAAACAAACGTATATAGCACAAACATGTGCCTACCTCTCATATAAATACTGTATTCAGGCATAACTCTAGATCTCTACGCTCTCTAGGGTAAAGAAAGGTAGTCAAAGTCAGGTATCAAACTCACAGCAGGCTCCCCAAACTCTGCAGTGTGAGTGAAGAAGGAAACAGATTAAAAGGTACTTGGGAACCATTTTACAGGCAGGTAGGTGGCTCAGTGGATAGAGTGCTGGGCCTGGACTCAGGAAGACCTATCTTCTCAAGATAAAATCCAGCCTCAGACATTTACTAGCTGTGTGACACTAGGCAAGTCACTTCACCCAGTTTGCCTCAGTTTCCTCATCTATAAAATAAACTAGAGAAGGAGAGGCCAAACCACTCTGGCATCTTTGCAAAGAAAATTCCAAATTGGATCATGAAAAGTTAGACATTACTAAAAAACGACTGAACAAAAATTTTACAAAAAACATCTTAACAGGTAGGTAATGGGGTAGGTATGAGTTGGGGAAAAGAAGCCATGGAAGTATCTAAAAGGTGGTATATGGCTATTGGTGATTCACACTATTTACAAAACTAAATGGTTTTTAAAAAACAGGGCACATAAACAGGGGAGGGGGATAAATAAACGACATTAAACCCAGTGATGAGGTGTTTGTTTTGTCCCATCTCTGCTATGGAAAAATCTTCTTAATTTTATTTGCTGATGACTTTCTCTTTGTTTTCTCCCCACTCCCCAATACACACATTCAGAAATATCCTTCTATTCTGTAACTTTGTTTTTAAACCTTTGTGTACCTAATAATTAGCACTATAGAGTTAACTTTAGTAGCCTATTTGTCAGGAAAAAAAAACATTTTTACACTAGCCTTGAATTAACATTCAATTCCTAATAATTACTTTATAGATAACATTAAATTGACATTACAAAAAACACAGCATGGCATAATGGGTAGAGGTTGGGCTTTAGAGTTAGGAAAACCTGAATTCATTTATAGCATTTAATACATACACTGCCTATGTGACCCTAACCCAGTCACTTAACCCTACCTAGGTAGTTAATCTCTCAGTAACCCAAGTAATCTTTAAGACTGGACTTTAAAAAGAAGTTACCAATGTTTATAGATATAGAAAATTTCTTACTAGGAACTCCCTACACATATGATGTCATAGGTACAGCAAAAACACCAAAAACAAATTTATACTACTCTGATTTATACATTATTTCCTGTACCCTACAAAGTTTAATTTATTAGAAATATACAAACATGAAGGACATAATAGTAGTGACTAATTAATACTTTGATGTTATTTAGGTCTCTGGCTAACGTATGAGATATGCAGTGAATACAAAATGTCAGAATGTTTTTGTTTACCATTTTTACTAAAACGTTTCCAAATCTGAACTAGCTGGCATTTGTTAAATATATAAAATATTATATAATAAACTATACTGTCCCAGCAAGTAAACTATTTCCTAGAAATTCAGTTACATAAATTTGGGAAGTTATAAGAACTCTTCCTGGTCACTAAAGTAAAATGACAAGTACCAATTTACTAATTATCCATGTGACAATAATGTACATAATGGTATACAGTGAATAAGACTTCCTAGTTTCCTCGCTCTACTAACAAATTCGGTTGGGGCCATTATTAGGAGGGTCCGAATCTATCCTGAGTGAATCTGAGAATCCTAGACAGAATCTAACCTCTGGTGTCTTGGTGCTTACAGAACTCAATGTCCAAATATTAGAGATCTAGACTTTCCATAGAAGGGGAGGGTGTCATTCACTCAATATTTAGTAACTTATTTGGATTGTATTAAGAAGGAAATTCCTTACTACTGTGCTATAAGAAATGATGAAAGACTTATAGGAACTGATGCTGAGTGAAGTGAGCAGAACCAGGAGAACACTGTACACAGTAACAGTCACAGTGTGTGATGACTGACTGATAGACTTAGCTCTTCTCAGCAATGCAAGGTTCTGAGAATTCCAAAAGACTCATGATGGAAAATGCTATCTACATCCAGAGAAAGAAATCTGGAGTCTGAATGCAGATGGAAGCATACTATTTGCCCTCCTTTTTTTTTGTCGTTTTGTTTTGTTTTTTCATTCTCGCTATTCTTTCCATTAGTTCTAATTCTTCTTTATATCACAATTAATGGGAAAATATGCTTACTATAAATGTATAAGTAGAGCCTATATCAAATTGCATGCTGTCTAGGGGAGGGTGGAGGAGGAAATTTAAAACTCAGAATCTTATGGAAGTGAATGTTGAAAACTAAAAATAAATAAATTAATTATAAAAATAAAGAAATTCCTTAAAACCAATATAATAACAATAATAATAAATTTAACTTCCCTTCACTGTGCATTACAGTGGATTTTTTCAACAGCTTGTTATGTTATCTCCTGTTCCTTCGCTTTTTTATAAGTTTTACCATCAAAGTAAAACTGGAATTACCACTGATGGTGAAACTCAGAACTACAACCAGGGTGAAGCTAACTAAAGTTTCCTACCAGTTATTACTGATCTTGGTTTGGGATGAGGAATAGGAGTGGGTGATTTTTGTTTTCCTTACCATTTTACACAACATCAACCTTCATTTTAAAAGTGCTCTGGGTGGGGGGGGACTCTGTTTACTAATAATGATGAGAGCTAGCATTTAAATAGCACTTTAAAGTTTACAAAACTTTACAACATTATCTTGGAGGTGGATGCTATGATTATACCCATTTCATAGATGAAGAAACTGAGACTGTGATCCTATAGATAATAAGTGCCTGAGGCAGGATTTGAACTCAGGTCCTCCTGCTGTACTCTATCCGCTGTACTACCCAGCTGTCTAAGTGGCACAGTAGATATTCCATTTCTCAAATTCCATTCCTAGTATTCCATTACTACTAAGTTTCCAACTATGTTATGCTAAGGTAAGAGAAAATTAAGAATTTGAAGGATTTGAAAATCACAGAGTTCTCAAAAGAGGTAAGAAGCAGATCCCTTTTTCTAAGAATCAGGGCTTAGAAAAAAGCTCTTTATTTGGCTCATCAGTATTGAAAATAAAACCAGCCTAATTGTAATGAGATATTATTAAGAGTGAAAATTCTGCCTTAAAATTTCATAAAGTACCTTCCTTAAGAATTCAATCAGGTGAACCAGTTCCTTTTCCCTTTTATGTCATTCACAAAATACAGTGTTTGCTTCACCAGGCTCTTACCTGTTGGTAAAGATTTTCCCAGAAGTCTTGAGTCATTAATCGAAATAAGGCCAAGAAGGCCCAACTGAAAGTGTCAAAGCTTGTGTAGCCATAGTCTGGATTGGAACAGGCTTTCACACACATGTATCCTTCTGGACACTGGCTACATGTGAAAAAAAGAGGTATTAAATTTTTGACTGTCTTCAGAATACGTTCAGGGCACAGGTAATGAATACCTCAGAATTAGGATACAAACGTAAAATCTCTACCTGAAGCTGGAAATCTGCTAACAGCTACACAGGAATTAAATAAATATGCCTCTACCCAAAGCAGAACCCTAACAGCAAAAGACTCAGAATGAATTAGATATGAGAGTGATCTATGCCTCATAGAAATGTTCAAGTAATCCATTTCCCTCATGAAGGTTCCTGTCAAGCCTTTAAAATTTCTTGAAGGGTTAGGCCAGCTGTCTCCAGCATAAGTTGGGAAAGGATTCAAGTATAAGCTTGGTACCAGACTTAATGTATAGAAGTGCATTAAATTTTTATTAAGCTGTCCTTGACTACCATATGTTCAAGTGCTGAGGCACCCAGCAGAAAGGCAATTCAACAAATTGATTATGCACTTCTTTGTGTAGAACACTGTACAATGTATACAAGAAGATGGAAAAAGCATAAAACCATGGTCTCTATTCGTAAATGTCATTAACCCAAAGCCATGCTTTCCATTTGTTTAGAGTAAGCATAGCTTTATGGCAGTCAGGCCCACAGAAGCAATCCTTAAATCAGGGCCGGGAAGTGGGAAGAATAATTATAATTATCCTAGACACCATCCCATTTCTTTCTAGGAGAGTCTGAAACCACATCACTACCTTTTGGAGTATGCTCTGACAACAGGATTCTTGCCTACTTTCTCAGCCCTCCAAGTAAAGGGCAGAAAAAAACATGACAATAAATTAAGGGAGATAATCTATATCTTATTTCAAGCATCGCCTAAATGTATAATTTTCAAGCATGTAATTTTATTATTTTTCATGACTTTTATTCAGTAGAACCTTAGATGAATGACATAAACGGGGACGTGGTCATTGGTTCTGGTCCCCAGACTGATTCGCATTGTATGTCCACTTGTAGCTTGTGGAACAAAAATTTGACGTCACTTACCCTGCATCAGTGCCATTACCACAAAGAAGAGCATCCTTTTGTCCTTCCAAATGATAGAAATAGCCTGTTTAGGAAGAATATTAAAAAGTATCTTAACTAAGTAAGTATGCAGAGTTAATATATGATAAAAATACAGAGATGGAGGGTGCAAGAAGGAAGACATGAAATGGGCAATGTTCTATTTTCTAAGGTTGTGACCTCATTTTCTTTTTCCTCTTTGGTGATATTTATTCCTCAGCCTCTTTCCTTAGGTCTGTGTGTGTATGGATAGGTGTAGATATATACACATACATAAACATACATATACACACATAATATATGCACATTTGTTTGACTATATGCATGTCCATATGTCCATATAAATGAACAGTCTCTCTACATACACATATGCACGTGGTTCATATGTATAGGTACCAATGAATTCATAGCTCCAGTCTCTATGTATTCAAGTTCCCCTCTGTCGTGAAGGTATTTGAATGTATATATCTGCACATGTGTGCATATGTTTATATACATATGCATGTATGGCTATATGTGCAACATATGTTATATACTATATAATAACAGCATATACATATGTGTATCTATATGTATGTTCACACACACAATTCATTTGAGATTAAAGAGGCTTGAGAGAGAATGAGAATGAACTTTTGAAGGTAAGGAAATCCCTTGTACCAAAATAGGTTATATTGGTTATACAGGCAATAATAATCTTAGAGATTTGTCTAGAGCAGTGAGAAACTAAGGTACTCTCTCAGGGCCAAACAGTCAGTGTGTGTCAGGTGCATGACTTAGATCCAGGTCTTATCTGGCATCAAGGCCCCCTCTATGCTACACTGCCTTGTTTATCGGTGTAGAAATAGCTATGCCTATAGACAAAGATATATAACTCAATTTTCTAGAAAAGATCTGATCATTTCATTCGTGGTAGGCTAAAGAATTTTAGTTCCTTAATCAACAAGGAGCCACTGAAAATTTCCTAGCAAGAGAAATAACATGAGCTTTACCATAGATGACTGATAAAACTTACTCTTATTTCTTCCAAATGTATTTAACTAGGTCCCAATCCCCTGTTTAGTTTAATCCAAAAGGAATGAAACTGTAAATGTGGAACTCTAGGCATCTGCAAACCAGGTAGTTAGGGGGTAAGGTGTGAATTCATACTGCTTATTTCTATCAGGCTATAACCAATGACCATATTTTACTTAATTATAATTTCAAGGAGTGTGAATTTAAGTTGCAATTCAGGATTAACTGGGCCGTAAATACTCTAGAATAAGAAAAAATAATTGCTGATCACTAGCAGAAAATCTATCACTGAAATAAAGCTCCTTGATTAAATGCAAAAACGATGAAGCAGAGAAATTAGAGTAATTAAAATTGGTCAGAACATTTCATAATAATTCCTAAAAAGTATAGTCATTAAGAATATCATTTATCATTGGTCCCATGAGAGTTTTAATGAATTAAAAAAATTAACTGCAATATTTCTTTTCAAATAAAAAAGGAAGAGTTGGATACTGCAAAGTGATCTATTAGTAGACAAAAAAAATCAATCCCTTTGAAAGTGCAGCAAATCTTTCTAGCCTTAATGATATTTATGGCATGAAATAAATGAGGATTTGGTACATCTCTTTCATCTTCACAGTAAGTAGAAGACCATGATTTGAATAATTATATACATATAAATTTGTTTTAAATGTACTTTACAACTCTGTGGGTCCCTAAAATTAACTATTACATCTGTGGGAATACAAGTGACAATGGATCATGCAACATAAATTCAAAATTAATTTAGTGGAAGCCAAGGATATGGTACAAATTCTATACAAATATGCTTGCCCAAAAATCTGTCAAACCTAAAGTATCAATGAAATGAGTGGGGAATGACTAAAACTGGGCAAACTTGGACCATTTTGGTCTATTTTGAACAAATCACTGTCAAAATCATTCCTCTATGATGCCCTATTTTCTAGTTTAGATTCAGTCAGAAGATTACAATTAAAAATTAACCATTTAAACATTATTATTTAAAAATTCAAGAACCAACATGGAGAAAATCAGTCGCTGGAAAATCAAGAGGGAAATGCAGACATATAGAGAAAACTTTCTCAGAGGGAATAACAGAATTAGAAACATAGAGGGAAAAGAAACTGTCTTGCCCAGTAAGCTTCTAATATAGAAAAACAAATGTCAGTTGGAGATAAGATGAAAGTGTCAAGGGATTATATTAAATAATTTTTCTTAAGCACAAAACAAAAAGATTATCTTAAATAACTGCACATCAACCAAGAATGTTCCCTTTCAAGTCAAGAACATATGTACATATGTGATATATGCAATATTATATATACACATATGTGTTTTATATACGTTAATTTTCACAATGTCTTTTGCCCTCCATGTATTGTTTGCCAGTTATTTATGTTTCCTTTCATTTATAGGGATCACAGATCTAGTGGAAATATGAAAATGTTATTGTCAGGCTTTAAGCTATTTGAGTATTAACAGTTCATTATGGTAAAGGATTATATGGATTTATTGTGGTATGGTGGGAACAACACTAGAGTAAAAGTATAACCTCTCTGGTCACTCCCAGCACTAAATCAATGCTCCTATGGTCCATGTTCAAATCCTGGCTCAGTAACTTAATCTGTGACTTTCAGTAAATCACTTTAACCTCTTTATGCCTCAGTTCTTCATCTGTAAGATTCAGTACCTTCAAGATATAAATCTATACTCATATAAACTAGGTTCTTATGATATTGGTAATGAGTACATAGGGCAGCTAGGTGGAACAGTAGATAGATTGCTAGATGGTGCAGTGGATAGAGAACTGGACCTGGAATGAGGAAATGCATCTTCCTGAGTTCAAATCTGGCCTCAGACACTTACTAGCTGTGTCATCTTGGGCAAGTTATTCAAGTCAGTTTCCTCATCTGTAAAATGAGCTGGAGAAGGAAATGGCAAACCACTCCAGTATCTCTGCCAAGAAAACCCCAAATGGGGTCACAGAGAATCTGACACGGCTGAAAATGACAGAACAACAACTAGGACACAGGATGAAGTCCACAATCTATAGATTTTTTTCTTTTCAAAAGCTAACCAGTCCATCCATACTGGAAACATTGTTGGAGCTATAGCCAGATAGTTTTTTGGTTTTCTCAAATATTTTCATTGAACGCTAATTTTATAAATTTAGTCATTTTGTTGATGGTGTTTTTCCTTCTTATTTACTTGTTTTGTTTTTGTTTATATCACTCAAACTACTAGGTGAGAAGTAAAGCATGACTGCAGTTAAAGGTAAACTGATCATTGGTTATAGGTGAATACATTTTGGGGTGTTGTCTCTGAAAAAAAGAATGGAAAATAAAAGAAAAAATGGCATAATCTGATGTTTTTAAATGGAGTAATATCCTGAGGGGTGATATATTGACTATTCAAAGAAGATGAGCCTCTGTTCTAACAACACATGGCTTTTATAGACCAGGAATTCACAAATGTCTCCTTTTGGGGGACTATGGAACTTATCTGAATAAAATAGCAATACTAACAGGTTCTCAAATCAAAAAGTATCTTGAATATTAAGACAGTGAATCAACCAATTATTCATTTTAACAGTTTTAAATGAGAGCTTAAAGGACACAACCACCTAACTCCAACCACCTCATTTTACAGATGAGGAAATGAGCCCTATGGTGGTTAAGTAACTTGTTCAAAGTCACATAGGGAGTAAGAATTCTTACTCTTTATTCTTTTCTTTTTATTCCCATCATGTTCCCCACATCTCAAGTTGGAGTCTCTTTTTCTTTTTACTATTCTCTGACCTATCTTGCCTTTCTTAAACTTCCCTCCATCTCTCCACCTCCATATATTTTTTGTATCTGTGTATTTCTGCATTATACTCTGTGTCTAAATGTGTTTGTATGTTCAATATTTTTTTTGTTTGTTCCAAATGAACATAAGGTTTCTGGTATGCTTTTTCCCCATAACTCTTCCTCTATATTTGAATATTCTTTATGTTATGTCTCTATCATGTGAGATAGTGAGTAATTTCACTCCTCATTTCCTCCTCACTTTCTGCCTACTAAGAAATCAAAATACAAATAGATACATAAATAGATGCATAGATAGAGTCACAGATAGATAGATGGATGGAGGGATAGATGATAGTTAAAACAAATTCACCTCCAGCCCTCTACCTAGCTATTCAACTTTCTCTACAGATAACAGGATTTTGAGAAGACCTTTGTTTCTTCTCTTCTATTAGCATATAAATAATTCTTCCCCAAATAATTCCTTCCATTTGATCAAATATGTATAACTTTCTGTGTTTCTCTTGATTCCTAAATTTTCATTCAAAAGCGTCTACTCAATTCTGGTCTTTTCATCTGGGATACTTAGAAATCATGTATTTCATTAAATATCTCTTTATCTCCTATAGAGTTATCTCCTATAGAGGCCTGTATCTTTCGCTTTTTGGAGATATCATATTCTCCAGACTCCAATCCTTTATATCAACAGTTGCCAAGTCTTGTGGGATCTTGACTGAAACTCTCTGGCACTTGTTTGGGATTCTGGGGGCTTTTCTCTTGTCAGCATTCTGAGGCTGCTCTCTGTATGTACAAATTCTATTCTTAAAAGACCAAATCACCTATCTGATGATTAAATTGAAATTACATGATCATAGTCTTCGAGTTGGAAGGCCCCTTGAAGGACGTGTAGTAAAACCCTCTCATTTTAGAGATGACAAAATGAAATGGAGTCTCGTGTTGTTGCTCAAGATAAAACATCTAATGGGGTGGGGGGAAATGTTGAAGAAGGAAAGAAGAGAAGGGAAAGAAAATGGAGAATGGAAAAAAATTACACAGTGGACAGTATGTGCCAGACACTGTACTAATTGTTTTTTTTAACAAATGTTTTTTAAACAAATGTTATCTCATTTGATGCTCAAAATAACCCTCAGATCCAGAGGGGTTATTGCTACACCTATTTTACAATTGAGGAAACTGAAGGATTAAGAGGTTAAGTGAGTTGCCCATGGTCACACTACTACTTGAGTGGCTGAGGTCAAATTTGAATTCAAGTCCTTCTGATTCTTGGCTCTATGCTCTATCCACTGTGCCACCAGCTGCCTCTCAAATATTAAAATAATGACAAGAAGAAAAAGGAGAGGAAGGAGGGAGAATGAAGAGAGCAGGAGAAAGAAGGGGAGCAAGAAGAAACATCTCAAAGGCAGGACTTGAAACCAAGTCCTCTTCTTTCAGAGCCAGTGTTCTTTCTACTGCACTACACTGCCTTTCTGATTTTTAATCATCAAACATACAAAGGAAGGAAAACACAGATGAGTTGACTGAACTAGTCAATGCATATGAACAGTTTTAACAGTGCTAGAAACTCAGCATTTCCATATTTCCCATAAGACAACATGCTTTTAGTCATATTTCAATAATAGCAGCACGTCTTACTTCTGTAATTTTCTGTTCCACAAAGATCATTAATGTTTTCTAGTGTTATATTTTCAACCTCTAGAGGCCATCGCACACACTTATGCCTCAGGTTGCCCATGAACAGCTGCAGCCCAATGAGAGCAAACACGCTCAGGCAAAACAAGGTCAAGATCATGACATCAGAAAGCTTCTTCACTGACTGGATCAGGGCCCCCACGATGGTCTTCAGTCCTGAAAACAGAGGTGTTAATGATAGTGAAATCAAGTACCCTACCGTGACAGCACAAACTCGCTCTCCCACAAGTTGTAGGAGACATGCAGTATTCCCTTATCAGTGAAGCCATCTTGTTCACATGAATAGTTCAGATAGGTGAGTGTGTAGCTCAATCTTTTTGTCTGTGTGTTAACTGTGAAGGCTCGATTACAAGTGGGGTAAGATAGTCCCAAATGCTTGTTAGAATGCCAAAAAGAGCAACTGGTTTGTTCATGCTTCATCACAAAACTGAGGTAAAGAAAAATCATCACCTTGTCAATGCTTTTCAAACAAACTGACTCCCTCTAATTGTACATTAATAATTCAGAAATAAAGATGCTGACATAATATATAATGAATAACATGTACATGTTCAGTTAAGAAGTTGTTTGTAGAGAAAAAGCATCTTGTTAAAACTGTGTCATGCAATACCTCATGCTAATACTGTGTCATCTTTTTATTTTCCTAATTCTACTAAGAGCTAAAGTATGAAAATTATTTGAAATTTTCAAACCTGCACGTACATTAACGGGAAGAATTTTGGAAGGAAAGAAAATTTCAAATGGAGATGCGAGCCAAAGGGCTGCATACCTTCTGCAAAAGTCATGCAAGAATTGATTAAACTCAAAGGCTGATTTTGACTCTAAAGCCAGTGCATTGAAAAGTATTCTTCAATAAAAATCTATAGCTATTTGCTCCCTGATTTTAGGTATTATGAGTAGCGACATCGAAATCAGCCTCGGTGTTTAATCTCACTCTCACCTGGAATGACTGAAATTGTTTTCAACGCTCGGAGAACTCTGAATGTTCTCAACGCTGAGACGTTGCCCAGATCCACAAACTCTGTCACATATCTGTATAGGGGAGTTCACACACAAACACAATGACAACACACTCATACACACACACAAAAAAACAACCCACAGTTGGAGATATGAAGGGCCTAATGCTTCACACCAACCACTTCTTACCTGGGATTACAGAAATAGTTTTCAAAGCTCTCAAGACTCTGAAAGTTCGAAGAGCTGAAACATTGCCTAGGTTTACAAATTCTGTTAAAAACCTGTAGAATTAAACCAGAGTTATTCAGAATTTAGACAATTTATGTTACTTACCCATGCCTTTTATGAGGACCTTTTTATGCTTTTGAAATTCATTTTTTAAAAAACTCAGTAATATTTTACATGCAGCAGAGATGGTGTTTCTTTCATTATCACCAAGGAAATTGATTTTAATAGAGAGAAAATGAACATATAACTATTCGTGCATCATATACCATACAAAATTTATTGAATAGGGATAATTATAAGCCTCAAAGAGCTAACAATATATATGACAACTTAATTTGCTTGAAAAATATTTTTATCTGTAAAAATACATCATATAAAAGCTAGGATATCCTGTTTTATAGCCATTCCTGTGCTGAATAGATAGAGCTGAAGAAAGTTAATTTTCAGTATTCTAGTACTAGTGCATTTTAAGAAATACCAACTATGAGGGTTTGATCAAAAAGAGAAAAATCTCAGCACAGAACACTCTAAATATGCTACCATTTAAAATACCAATAAAGAACATCTTAAAACACTGTTTCATTTGAAATTAAAACAGAAAGAATATTAAAAAAGAGTGTGAGTATGGATGTACAGATTGTCCCAAAAATTTGGTATTAGTGCAATTTTAAGCTGTGTGTATCTATGCATATGTGTATATGTGTATGTAGTATTTAGAGGAAACACCTCATAATGTATATTTATTAATATACACAATGTTCCAAAGGCCTAGGGCAAATTTAAATTATTAAAACATGCATACATATATGCATATGTTTATATATATGCAGCATGCATGTGCCCACAAAATGTTCATTCCGATAACATGCATACACCCCATATGCACACATATGAAAATGTATAGTGTCATGTGTATACACATTGTGTATCTATAAAATTACATAACACAATTTTCATGTATCATGCATATATATACCTATTACATGTATGATACATATAATATGGAAATGTGTTATAATGTGTTAGTACACACATATAACATACATGTTTGCATGTATATGCATGACAATATATGCAAAAATTTATATATGTAGCATTCATGTGTACATACTTGCTGTGTGTATGTGTGTGTATGCACACACACACATACATGTATGCATGCTTTAATAGTCTAAAACTGCAGTAAGACTTTTGGAACACCCTGTCTACAGATATGTACATACCCACATTCCTGTTAAATATACTTTCTATTTTCATTTCCAAATGAAGTGATGTACTGTGATGTTTTCTTGTTATTTTATTATGTATATATGCAGGAATGTGCTGGAGCCAACTCGAAGCAGTTTGCAAGAATCAACTGCTAAATTTTCAATGTGAGCATTTATACCTTAGAAATTGGCAAATGCCGAAAATCAGGCATTGAGTTCTTGTTTTGTGAATTGTCTAGAACTCTAGACTTAAGAGAGTGATGGAAAGAATGTTAAAACTTAAAAGTGGGTTGTGGGCACATTTCCCGCCCTGGAGAGTCAGCTGTTAAACATTTACAAGTCTGTGTACGTCTGTGCGTATATGTGATTACTTTAGTTAAGAAGCTGAGCCTCCAACATTGTATCCCAATCAACTGATTAACCAATAAGCATTTATTAAGCACGAATTATGTGGCAGATACTACACTAGAGACTGGGGATATAAAGACTAAAAGAAACAATATTTGACCCCAAGTTGCTTACATTCTATAGAGGGATGCCTACAACATAAATACAAGGTAATTATTTTGAGGAGGATAGCACTAGTAGCTTGGGGGAGCTCAAGCCTATATACATATACCATATACATATATATACACGTATTTAAACATCTGCAGGTGTATGATACACCCTATACACACATGAACACATGTATACACACACACAAAGAGTTAGAATGAGAAAGACAGAGATTAGTGTTTAAGCTTACCTCAGTTGCTACTGATGCCCATCCTCCCCCAAAATACCTTATCACATTTATGTATGTACATGTATTCCCCCCAGAGAATGTAATCGCCCTATGCTTACAACTCCACAGCTATTATTATTTTTTCCTTCTTATTGGTAATGCCTCATAAAATGTCTGGCACATAGTTGCTTCATAAATGCTTATTCTGAATGACTGATTCAGTGGGATACCTATTGGAGAGACTTCGCTTCTTATTAAAATATTTTGTTTTGAATTTTTATGCATTTATTGGTACCCAAACAATGTACCTAGTGAAATTTTCAGTGGATTGATTTTCCAGTTTTGTATATGAACTTGGACAACATAACCTATGCATTACTATTTTAGCTAAGAAAAATGTATAAAGCCTAGTTTCTACTTTTCTTTACTATCAGAATCTGAAAATTAAATACAAATAACTTGAAGATCTTTGGGAGATATACACGTAATTTCAAAGTAAAAATTGATAATACTTACGCAAAACAAATGACAATGAAGTCAAGCCAGTTCCAGGGATCACGAAGGAAAGTAAATGGCCCTATACAGAATCCTCTTGCAAGGATTTTTACCAGTGATTCAAAAGTATATATTCCCGTGAAAGTGTACCTGAGGGCAAGTATCCAAAAGAACATTACAACCCCAAATAGCATAACATCTGTGATCAAAGGAGCCGGAATTGGTGTGAATCTACATAAATAAATCATTTCCCTAGAGTAGAAACCTAACACTCAGGACATTCTATGGGATCACTTTAGTGTTCATTTTTTTTCTGTTAAAATTGGCCACAGCCAAAGATGGGCAATCTATTGAATACGCTGTTAGGTTCATCACCAATGGAGACTGTAAACTTCTCTATAACTTAGTACATTGTTTTAGAGTTATAGGCAACAAATGTATCACCCTCTGGCCAAACTGATGATGAGCCACTCTGAACCTAACCAACTGGGTCCTTGTTTCACAGGACCACAAACTTAGATCCCATGAAGTACTCTCTGAGTAGTTCAATGATATCCATAATAGTCCTCATTTCTCAAAGGTGAAAAAAAGTATAACAGCTATAAAACTGTAACATAAGGAGAGATGAACACCAGGATAATGACTTCCCTAAAGGGATAAAGAACATTCTAGTTCAGAATATTTTAAGGAATATTTAGCATTTAAAATCTGCATTTTGGAGGGCAAACTTACTCAACATTCTTTGTCCAGTCTGGAGGGCTACTCAACGTCATAAATATACAATTAGTCAGGATAGTACACATGATGAGCATGCTGAATAAGGTAGGTCAGAATCAAGGAATGTAGTATAATAAGCCATCTTAGATACATTATATGCATTCAATTAAGACAATTGTCTAAATAATGAAAATTTAAAATCTCTGGTGAAATATTTTTCCCACAAAGATCCTCTTTCCCCCACCTTACACAGCTGTGTATATACAGTGATAAATATTTGTACAGTCTCTAAATGTTGACTTAATCTATATGTCAATGCATATCTAGAAATACATTGGATTCAATCAAGTGGAAAAATTAAAACAAATGATTCTTTCAAAGTTGAAAAGCATCATTTGAAGACTGAAAGAGAATTCTATTCATTCAGTAAAGGTTGGTTTTTAAAAGAAACACTCTCAAAAAAGTCACTAGAAAAGGATATGAATGAACCAAAATCTTAATAGAAATTCTTCTAATCAGGTTGAAAGGTGTTAAAATGTACAAGGCAGAGGTGGCACTGAATCGGAAAATTGTTTTCCCTCTATTCAATACTATGAATGTCTGTAGGAGAAAAATGAATATGGTGTGAAATTGAAAATTAAAAATTTAAATTAATTACATTGCTTTTATTTCTTCATGACAATGTGTTTCAATCATTGACAGTCTCCCAAACTATGAGTAGTGTAGATTAAGGAATACTGGATGAACACCAGCTATCACACTAACAATAGTAACAGCTGACATTTTTATAGTGCTTTAAAGTTTGCAAAATAGGTCGTCTACATTATTCCACTTGATTAGCTAGTGTTGAGACCTTGAGCAAGTCCCCTTTTCTCTCTAGGTTCCAGTTCCTATATCTATAAAATGAAGGGATTGAACAAGATAATAATTAAGGAGAACTTCCATCTGTACTCTGATTCCTTTTACTGATATCGACTGATATGCACTTATATTTCAAATCAGTTATGATGACTTGTGGTTAAAGTGATTATATTTAAATTTATCATGAAACTTTCTGCTCTGCTAATATGGCATATTCAGATAAACCACCTAGATTTTAGCCATATACCTATCAATGGGCCAGAACAGAGAGCTGTACTTTGGAAGGAAAAATATATGCTGAATTTTCATGAAAATTGAAGTTAAGTAAAATCAAGATGCAATGGCATATTGCTAATCTTGGGGTGAATTATGGGAAGAAAATTTTCTTCCTTATTTGAAAAACTAATCCAATATAGCATTCCAAGTATCATTGAAATCATAACATACTAAATTAATGCAGGGACAGCCAGGTGGTGCAGTGAGTAGAGCACCCGCCCTGGAGTCACAAGGACCTGAGTTCAAATCTGGCCTCAGACACTTGACACGCTTACTGTGTGACCTTGGGCAAGTCACTAACCTCAATTGCCCTGCCTTCCCCCCTACAAAAAAGAAAAAAAGAAAAAAAATGATGCTTAATGAAAAAATGGCTGCATGACATATACTATTAGAGAATTGCTATATGAAAAGCCAATAAAAGCTTTCTATATGGCTAGATTAATAACAATTTTTCTTCTTAATGATGTCCCTTAAATCTAACATCTATATAAAATTAAAATTTCATAGACCCGTGGTAATTTAGAGATGGTTAGATCACCTAGACCAGACACCTTCTTTTTCAGATGAAGAAAATAAGATTAAATTTCTTAACCAACTTTATTTGGCTAGTTGTCTTAAGAGAAAATTAAATAATACTAATTGGACAGAAAGTACTTAAACATATTAACATACCGATAAAAATACAACAAATGTGATATTCACAATAAAATATTTACACTTAACCTTTTCTCCAAGAAAATATATTCCTATTATACAATCCCTGAAATTATTTAGAATGGTGTAAAGGTAAGAGTTGTCATTTTAAAAATTTTCATCTTTTGGTTATTTTCTTCCCCTATTCTTCACCAGACTTCTCTTGTTTCCAATTTGATGAGAATGAGAAAGAGCATACTGGGAAAGGTGGTTGGAATAGACTTACATAGTGTCATATCATGAAGGGACATTTGAAATTACCTAGTCCATCTCTCTCTTGTTAAAAGGGAGTCAGCCTATTTCCTAGAGAATAGAAAGCTTTCCCTAAGTAATCATTATCTTATTACCAGTCTCATTTCAGGCACTACTTCTACTTTCAAGTCTTCCCTGATCCTAGCTCCTTCTTCCTGAAGTTCAAATCTGGCCTCAGACAATGACTAGCTGTGTGACTCTGGGCAAGTCACTTAACTCTGTTTGCCTGAGTTCTTCATCTGTAAAATTATCTGGAGAAGGAAATGGCAAACCACTCCAATGTTTCTGCCAAGAAAACCTATATGGAGTCACAGAAATTTGGACACAACTGAAAAATAACTGAACTCCTCTTCAAATGCCTCAATATGCACATATTTATATATGTACTATATCCTCCACTAGAATACAAGTTTCTTGAGGACAAGAGCTCTTTAATTTTTGTCTTTTTATGCCTGCCACCATAACAGTGCTTTGTATACAGCAATTGCTTAATAAATGTTTACTGGATAGCTGACAAAGCAAAAAAAAAAAATCCCTATCAGCAAATTAATTTCACTGTAACCCAAACAACGTCTCTTCCCTCACATACTCCTTTCAATTTATTTCTTGGGTCATAACAATTGTAAAATGAGAATCAGCTGAGGTAAAAAATTGCTAACTCCAGCTTTAATGGACAAATCATTCACAATATAGTCCTTACCCCATAGCACCACAGTCTTCCACAGTCAAACACAAGTATGTAGTAATCAGCAAGCTTGCTCTACATTACCATTTCAATAGTGAGAGCTGATTAGACTAGAGACAACACATTAACAATACAGTTGTTGTTATTAACAATAATAACAGGTGATAGAGTAGATAGAGTGCCAGGCCTGAAAGTCAGGAAGACCCGAGTTCAAATCTGATCT
>CM053622.1:637648903-637681905 GCA_028646595.1 Phalanger gymnotis | reverse complement strand
AAGTTTTTGCTGCGGTGGGGCCTAAATAAATTTCTTGTTGTTTTCTCCTTAGAGAATCTCTCATACCTTGCGATTTCGGACCATTCAAACATATACATGATTATATTTGAGATCATAAATTCGGCCTTCCTACTACACTGGGAAATTATTATTATTTTTTTTTGCAGGAAGTTTCCCTGATAAAGGTCTCATTTCCAAGATACATAAGGAGCCGATTCAATCTATAAGAATAAGAGTCATTACTCAATTGGCAAACATTTTAAGAAAAAAACAGTTCTCAAGACAAGAAGCCCAGTCTATCTATGGACACTGGGGAAAATGCTCCAAATCACTGCTAATTAGAGAAATGCAAACTAAAATAATCTGAGGTTCTATCTCACATCTATTAGAATGACAAAGATAACAAAAAAAGGAAAATGATACATGTTGGAGGCGCTATAGGAAAAAAAGGCACATTGAAGTACTATTTGTAGATTTGTGGATGAGTATAACCATTCTTGAAAGCAATCTGGAATTATACCCAAGTTGCTAAACAGTGTGTGCCCTTTGACCCAGAGATACTACTGCTACACCTATACCAAAAGAGACCAAAGAAAGAAGAAATGGTCCTTTATGTACAAAAGTATTTATAACAGCTCTTTTAGGTGGTTCCCCCAAAGAGGAAACTAAAATGGCAATGTCATCTCCTATACAAAACCTTTCCAGATTCTCCTAGTATTTTAAAATTATTCTGTATTTAAGTCTCCTCTTGAAATTACTTTGTATTTACTTATCTGTGTATATATGTATATCCACAATAAAATATAAGCTCCTTGAGTAAAAAGACTTAATACTTTTTTGTCTCTGAATTCTCAGTTCCTACTATAGAACAGATGTTAAAAAATGCTTGCTGAATTCAGTTACTGGATTATCCTGCCGATACCTACTCTGACCAGAAATGGAATTTAAGGAACAAGTTACTCAAAAACATCATTTGTAGCACAAGAATTAAGAAATCCAACTCTAACATCTTTCACAAGAAAATCTGAAATGGGGTCATGAAGAATGAGGCTCAATTGAAATGGCTGAACAACAACAAGAATACCAGACTATTGAGAAACTGCAGCCCACAAAAACCGCAACCACTATTTGCAGCCAAATAATGGCTGCTGAGGCTAACCAAGAGATCTGGTGCCATCTGAATCTCAGCCAGAATTCTGAAGAGGAGGGAACTGGAGTATTCCAATGAAGAATGTAGAAAGCCACCTAAGCCACCAACCTCTGCATAGATAGAAGTGCTAGGCTAATCTGAAAGCAGTCACCTCTCTGATAAATCTTATGATATCACACTTGTGCGAGGTGTTCACTTTTTGAGAAGTTATACCTGATTCTCATTTTTGTTCTAGTTTGAAAGAATAAATGGCTTGATTCCAGACAAAGTAGGAACTGAAGGTATCTTGGGGACCAGTGGGATGGGACCGAAGCTTCACAATATAGTCCTTCAAAGTGCACTGTTACAGCCTCCTTTTCCTTCTATACAAGTCTATATCACCATAGGGTAATCCTTTCTATCACTTTCTTGTTCCAAATCACATATACCACTTGTTCTTGATACTTCATGGCAAGAATCATTCAATCGATAAATACTGACTGAATAATCATTACAAGGGCTTTATCTGTCACATCAAGAGAAAAGAAAGAGAGTGGACTTCTAGGGATAGAAACTCCAGGGAATACAGTGAGGTAGAGGAAAAGAAGACAAAAGAAAAGATACAAGAGAAGAGAGATTTGGGTGGTATTCACTGTTATGCCTTTTACCTGTCTAAAATTAAGTATTATATATTTAATAAAATTTTGTAAATATTTATGTTTATAATAGGTGCATTTTAATATTTACCATTATCTACTATAATAATATACATAATCCTGATGTTATATAATACAAAATATATTTATCTTCTGTGTTAGTAATATAAAATTTAAATTAAATAAAATTTCTATGTGAATTTTGCATTAAAATAGGAATAGGGATGAGATAAGGGTGAAGGAAAACATGAGAATGGATTATTCCTTCTTCTTTACTCCCTCAACATCTTTCCCATCCATGCTGCCTCTCTTCATCACCACTGCTATTGCCCCAGTCTAGTACAGGTCCTCACTAGCATCCATATGTACTATTGTGATAATCACTTAACAAATCTTCCTAGCTAAACTCTCCTTCCTTGAAACAGCTGTCAGACCCATCTTCCTTATACATAGATCGGATCATATTATGTCTCTACTTAAAAATTTCAGTAGCTCTCTATTGCATAAAAAATAAGGGGCTGAGGGCTAACCTCCTCTGTCTGGCATTCATAGCTGTCTGGCATTCATAGCTATCTGGTACTGCCAGCTTCATCCTCTAGTCTTACCTTATTATTTTATTATTCTACACACTCCACTACCATATGCTGATATGATAAAAATGACAATCTTACTTAAATTAATTGACCATCTCAATGCCATGCCAATCAGACTACCAAAGGAATAATTTATAGAAATAGAAAAAATAGTAGCAAAAATCATATGGAGGAATGAAAGATCAAGAAGCTCAAGGGAAATGTTGAAAAAACTGGGAAGGAAAGGGAGTCTGTTAGTAATAGATCTAAAATTATATTACAAGGCAGGAATGATTAAAATGATTTGGTGCCGGTAAAAAAAAAAAAGTACAACACATTAGGCACACAATACAAAAAAGTAAAACACACACAGAGTAGCACAGTATTGGATACACCCAAAGATCCCAGGCGCTGGGGACAGGACTCACTATACGGAGGGAAAAAAAACTGCGGGGAAATCTGTACAACAGGAAAATGAGCTCCAAAAGGATATGTGATCCAGATATAAAAAGTCACATTATAAACAAATTAGAGGAGCAGGGAAGAAATTATCTTTTGGATCTATGGATAGAGGAAGAATTCATGATTAAACAAGTGACAATGAGGCTCAAACAAGATGAAATTGAGTATTGATTATATAAATTTTTTTGAACTAATGTAGCAAAAATTATAAGAGAAATAATTAACTAGGAAAAAAATTTTTGCAACAAATTTCTCTGATAAAACTTTCTATTCAAGATACATGAGGGGCCGATAAAAATTTATAAGAGTAACAGCCATTTCCCAATTGATGTGTTCTAAGGATATGAGCAGGCAGTTCTCAAAGCAAAAAACTTATGTATCTATAGGTAAATGAAAAAATGCTTCATTTTATTAATGAAAAATCCCAATTAAATTAGCTTTAAGGTTCCATTCCACATTTATCAGACTGTAAAAAAATGACAAAATAGGAAAATGACAAATATTGGAGACCCTATGGGAAAAGAGGCACACTGATGCACAACTGAGAGAGCTGTGAATTGGTTTAGTCATTTTGGAAAGTAATCTGAAACTATCCTGAGAAAGTTAACAAAATATGCATATCCTTTGACCCAGCAGCACTACTAGGCTGATATATCTAAGCAATTAAATATTAAGATGAAAAATATCATCATAAAATATTTATATCAGGTTTTTTGTGGTAACCAAAAATTATAAATGATGGGAGTGTCCTCCTGTTGTGGAATGGCTAAACAAATTATAGTATATGAAAGTAATTGAATATTATTATACCCTAAGAAATAATGAAATACACAATTTCAGGAGAAATTGAGAAGGAAATTATGGACTGATGCAGAATGAAGTAAGTAGAAATAGCAGAACAATTTACAAAATGATAACATTTTTACAGAAAATCAGAAAGACTTTAGAACTATCTGATCAACATAATAATAAACCATAAATCTGAAAGAATGAAGATGAAATATTCTACTTCCTTATAGAGAGATGATGAACTTAAAATCAGACGTATTTTTGCACATGGCTAGTGTAAAAATTTGTTTTGTTATACTATGAAGTTATGTAATGCAGGCTCTTTTTTTTCTTTTCTTTTCCTTTTTTTTTTTTTAAATTCCTCTACAGGGGGAATAATAGGAAGGAGAGATTAATTTAAAAATACTTGTTATTCAAAAAGTAAAAATCAAAGACTATTTAAAAATAGAATGTTAAACTCCTTAAGGGCAGCTAGCGGGCACTGTGGTTAGAGCACCAAACCTGGTGTCCAGAAGACTTATCTTTCTGAGTTCAAATATGGCCTCAGAAACTTACTAGCTGTGTGACTCTGGGCAAGTCACTTAACCCTATTTGCCTCAGTTCCTCATCTGTAAAACGAACTGGAGAAGGAAATGGCAAACCACTCTAGTATCTCTGCAAGAAAACCACAAATGGGAAATGGGTTCACAAAGAGTCAGACACAACTGAAAAAATGACCGAACAACAAAAAGCTCCTTAAGGACTGGGATTTTCTTGCTTGCTTGTTTTTGTATTCCTGGGGCTTAGCACAGTGCCTGGAATACATTAAGTACTTAATAAATGTTTTTTTTTCCATTTATTCATCTCCCTATCCTAGACCACATATAACACTTTGCATAATAATTCCCTAATACACAGGTCTTAAAAGTGGGCACCATAGGTCCCAAGGAATGTATAATTAATGAATATAATCGTGGGAAGATGAGTTGCATCGTGCTTTTTTCACAACAGGCAGCCATACCTAACCTTCACTCACTATCCCATTCATTCACCCTCCTCCCACTGATATGCAAGCTCACATTCTCCCACTTCTGAGACAGTCATTAGCACTTTACTGAAGTTATAACCTAATCATAACTTGGGTACCCATAGCAGAAACCTCAGTAAGTGCTACTAGGAAAATTTCCCCATTTCTAGCATATCAGATCCCCTCCTTCCACTAATCATCTCACAACTCTAAGAGGCTCCTTAGAGGGTTGGCTTTTGATTGGTTAGTGTTAATAGTTTTGCACAGAAAGAAAAAAAGGACTTTTGTGAACCATTAATTCAAAGATATTTTTACAAAATTTAATCTTTATCTCTTCTGTTTTCATTTCTATTTTTGTGTTTCATTATGTGTGTGTATGTAAAATTTCAATACCATAATACATCTGACTTTATTTGTACATAATTACAAATATATTTATTTTGGAGGTATGCTCAGAAAATTTTACTGATAAGGGAGCTATCAAAAAATTGGAGATTATTGTTCTAATGCACTTAGTAGGGATTATCATGAAAAGGTAATCCCCCAGCTACAGATGCCTTCCCTGTTGAGAGTACCATTTTCTACTGGGCTCTCATCTCTACACATTTTTCATATAAATTTCCTGAAATTCACTAGATAATCTGTAGCACCAATGCAATACCCACAGTGAATGTTATGAATATGCTGACCTAGCGCTGAATCTCAAAATATAACAGACTCTCTCCATGGAAGACAGAACTAAAACATTCATTCAAACACCAGAAAGCCAAATCCCAGCACCAAAAAGCAAAAATGTAATGCCAATCATAGTAGCACACTTGAAGACTGCTGCTGTGAATAGCTTTAAGAGTCTAATTGCATAGTATAATGAACTCTCTATTTATTCAGAACTAAACCTTATTCAGGAAACTAAAGCATAACATTCACAATAACATAACAACTTATTACTAAGGTGGCCACATAGTCTTAAACAAAATGTATCATTCAGTGTGTCTTATAGCATTCCTCAGAATATTCACACAGCATATACAACTGCATCACCGAAATACTTGTTTACATAGGCCTGAGTCTTCCCTAGCACAACATATCATCCTTAAGGGTGAATGGGATGGATAATTGTGAAGACTTCACAGGGTATGTCTAAGGGAGTAGGAGAGGTTTGGGATTTGGCCTTGTGATTCTGGAAGGTCAGGGCCTGGAGCTATGGGCATGCCCTTCCCCTTCTCCCCCACCTCAGATGTTAGAAGATAATGAACTTCCTGGGAACTATTTGTTCTCTGCTCCAGGAAGGTCTCTCCTCCCCACCCCCACCCCATTTCTTCTCCTAGACTTTCAGATACCACCCTGGCAGTTGAGTTCTGACAGGGAAAACTTGGATGGACCAGATCAACCTTGGTCTTCTGCCTAGTGTTTGCCCCTAGACTGTAAGCTCACCTCCCAGCCAATGGTTTGAAGGGATAGAGGTGGGTAGGGATCTTTTTCATTAAGAGTGTAAATTAAGGCAGGTTCCCTTTTACCTCACCTCCTCCATTATGGAGGTGTGCCCAAATCTTGCAAGGTTTGTAAAATAAATTTACTTTGTTTCTCCTAAAGATGTCTCTCCTATTACTTAAAATTCCTGTCCCAGACAAAGGGTATACAGAAAATATAAACATCATCTACCCCTACATCACAGTAAATTACAATCTCCTCAATAAATACAGTGTCTAAGTAAAGTCCTCTTTCATCTTGACTGAAGGTTGACCTCCAAGGCCCTTGGCTATTCCTCCATCAGCCTACTGCTCCCAGCTCTCTGCTCCTGCTCAGCTCACGGGGACTCCAAGTTCTTCCTGCTCCTGCCTGATAGCAGACTCCAGAGGCTCCAGCCCAAAGTTTCTGTTTCCAGGAAAGCAAAACTTAACAGGGCTACAAAAATATTTACACACATTACCAGCACGATCATTAACACAGATCAACACATTAACACATTAACACAGATCAACAGATAGGACTTCTCTCTAAGAAATTAACACAGACCAACAGATAGGACTTCTCTCTAAGAAATTAACACAGACCAACAGATAGGAATTCAGTTTGAGAAATTAACACAGACCAACAGATAGGAATTCAGTCTGAGAAATTAACACAGACCAACAGACAGAAACAAACACATCACAAACATTCTTTCTGTTAGGCCTCCCCACAAGCAAGTTCCCCTAGCTGGCTCAAGCTTGCTTCTCCCTCTCAGGTCTGCTTCTCTCTTTATCCCGTTCTCCCTCCAAGCAATCCAATATATACTGTTTCCAATCAAAGACTCTTGATTCAATCACTGTTTCCAATCAATGAAAGGCAAGACTCAATCAAAGGCACTTGATTGGCTTAGTGCCCAGAAGCTTGGAGGTCAGCACTTAATTGGATTAATGGTTAATTAAATTAACCTTACATTAAGCACTTAATGTATTACAGAAACTTAACTCCAAAAGAAAAAAACAGCAAAAAAATCCCAGTTTGCTTGCTCTTACCTAATTCTTTGTCAAAACTTTCCAAATTAAGACAAAAAAGGTCCAAGTACATAAAAGAGAATTTCCATGAAAAATGAGATAACGGATACCTTTATGCGTCTGAAGTAAGAATCATTGTTGAGAAATACAGTACATGGGCAGATGTTCTAAGGAAAACTGACTGTATTTTGACAATTCATTTTGTTCTTTGTTTTGTATTCTGCCAGTTAAGAAGTAGTTTTTTCTGAGAAAAGATTCATTTGACAAATAAAAACGAGGAGAGCAGAAGTCTTGGCACCCAGGTGATAGAATGGCTCCAAATGGGATTCTACCTGATTCCCAAGAAGTATGAAACATTAAAGGGAGTGAGTGGTGCCACTCTATGACTGCATCAGACACCACCTGGGACACAACAGCCGAGGACATACAGTGAAGAAATGGTGATTTGGAGACAGTCTATTTGATCTGATGCCATCACAGACAGGCAGGGAGTGAACTAAAGTCCATTTCCTTTTTTAGGTTCATATTAGCAATTTCAAGCTAAACATAAGAATCAACTGAATCAAAATAATGGGCCTTACAATGTAAGCGAGGATGCAAAAAAGGGTTAAAGGTAATTATACTCCTCCAGCTTTCCCTTATTCCTGCATCAATTAAAATAAAACATTAATTACATTTAGAACAAAATATTGACTTTCCCATCATGTTCCAGCGCAATGACAAATATAAGTAATCCATTGCTACAGGTTTTATAGGCTGGTTACAAATTCAAAAGATCAACTCACATAGACATGACATTTTAATCATTTAAAAACTTGAAGAGTACACAAATTCAACTCCTCTTTAAAATATTTTACTGAAATTTGACATAATTTGAATTAATGGACATAGCTATGATTTTCTCCATTAGATGTTTCTTCTTTGAACCTAAAACATTTTCATATTAAAAAGAATGAATAATTTATGAGTCCTCTTCTAACTCTAAAACTCAGTAACTCTAAGATCTAAGTATTCACAATTTTATGACATCATAATAAACCCTATAAAAGATTTTCAGATTGTGGAAATTATATGGTTATTGTCCTTAAAGACCTCACACCTCAAAAACAGTACCTTCCTTACAGTGTTATTGTAAATTTCTGAGATAATTTATACAAGGCATTTTACAAAGTCAAGAACATATTATAACAGCTAATGATGACAAAATAATGATGATGATGTAGTTTATTTGAGGTTAATGACTTGAATTCAACCAAACAATTCAATTAATAACTGCCCATTGTATCTCAGACACTACCCAAGTTGTTAGGGAAACAAAGATAGAAAGAAGCAATTTCTGCTTTCAAGGAGTTTCTGTTCTATTTGAGGACATTGGTTTCTTACATCACACTGCTTTTGGCAGGGTGGGGGGAGAAGAGGAGTTTTGCCCTAGGGCACAAACATTTAGTATTTTTCCCCCAATTACATGTTACACCAATTTTTAGTATTCATTTTTTTACAAGATTTTGAGTCCCAAATTTTTCTACCTCCCTCCTTCCCCTCCCTTCTTCCTAAAATGGTAGACATTTTGATATAGGTTATGCACATGCTATCATGTAAAACATTTCCATACTAGTCACAGTTGTGAAAGAAGAAACAGATCAAGAGGAAAAAGACTATGAAAAAGAATAAAGTAAATGAAAAAAGTATTCTTTGATCTTCATTCAGAGTTCATCAGTTCTTTAGCTGGATATGGATAGTATTTTCCTTCTTGAGTCCTTAGTACCTGTCTTAGATCATTGCCTTACTGAGAAGAGCTGAGTCATTCATAGTTGATCATCACATAATGTTGTTTACACCGTGTACAATGTTTTCCTGGTTCTGCTCATTACACTTTGCATCACTTCATACAAGTCTTTTCAGAGTTTTCTGAAATCTGTGTAGTAGGAAAGCTGAATTTATAATCTCAAATATAATCATGTATATGTTTGAATGGTTCGAAATCGCAAGGTATGAGAGATTCTCTAAGTAGAACACAAAAAAACATTTATTTAGGCCCCACCACAGCAGATCCGCAAACCAGCCTCCCCATTCTGACATCTTGACAAAAAGACTCCAGGCCCAGAAAGCCTGCCTCACAAGAGTAACCAGGAGGCCACAGAAAAACAAGATAGTATATAGCCAAATCATATTTACTGGCCTCAAGTCCTTGCTCACACTCCTGGGTCTACACACGGGTCAGCTCTGCTTCCGCAGCTTCCTGCTTTCCCTGCTTCCTGCTTCAGCTTGCTTCCTGCTGCAGTTGTCTCTTGGCTCGCCTTTCCTCACAGCCAAGCCTCTGGCGTTCTCAGGCCCCGCCTCAAGGACCAGAGACCACTGGTTCCCAGGTTGGCCCCTCTTAAGTCATTAATCTACACCCACACAGGTTCCACACCCCACAGGGCCCCGGGCCTCGGGCCCAGCACTTAACAGCTGAAAGTACTTTCACTCAAAGTAAACAAAAGCCAAACTCCTGACATGCTAAGGAGCCCATTTTCCCTTACCGACACAATCTGCCTGTTCATCATTTCCTATTGTGAAAAGTAAGTCATTTGGATCCACACTCTATTCCAATCAGTATTAATTAGTTTGATAGCCTACATAAATCATATAGGGACAGACTGGTTCTCATAGTGGGTATTAAAATTTAATGTAATGTTAACTACTTGTTTGACAAGTTATGAGGCTTACTTGTACAACCACAGGAATGCTGACAAAGATATCTCCATCCTCTTTTGCTCAAATTCCATGACCAAACCAAGCATGCGTGATGGCATGGTACAAGAAAGTCCCTTCTGATATGTTCTTGGAGTATATACATATAATATATATAGATAGATAGATATAGCTATATCTATAGATATTTTATAGCTATATACATATATATCTTATACCATAGATATATATGTAGATATATAGATAGATATAGCTATATACATATATATCTTATACCATCTCCTCCTACTGCCTAACCTAAGGAGGAGCCCATCCATCTTGTGATTAGTCAGTAGAGATATTTCTTAACTTCAGCTAGCTAGTGACCCTGCTGACAAGCCATTTTTGCTTATTTTAGCTTATGCATCATATGTCAACCAATGGAATTATTTTTTATTTTGTATAGTCACTTTAGAATGTCTAGGTATCAAATTCTATAAATATAAAGTCCTGGAAGAAGGCAGCATCACAGATTGTGAGGAAGATCTGAAGTCCACTTCATTAGAGGGGACCAAAGAACCTTTAATAAAAGCACTAATAGCTCAGAGCTTTGCCCTGGTCTCTTTTATTGTAGATTGGACAATTTTAATGCTGACATTATTGCACAATAGTATTCTGTCACATTCATATACCACAGCTGGTTCAGCCATTCCTCCATTGATGGGCATCCCCTCAATTTCCAATATTTTCCCATGAAAAGTGCTGTTATTATTTTTGCACACGTAGGTATTTTCCCCCCTTTTTATGATCTCTTT
Organism: Phalanger gymnotis; assembly: GCA_028646595.1. Taxonomy (NCBI): domain Eukaryota; kingdom Metazoa; phylum Chordata; class Mammalia; order Diprotodontia; family Phalangeridae; genus Phalanger; species Phalanger gymnotis. Next base: position 637,671,323 of record CM053622.1, on the reverse strand, counting down.
GGGATACAGACCTACTAGTGGTATTGTTAGATCAAAGGGTATACACAGTTTGATTGCCCTGTGGGCATAGTTCCAAATTGCTCTCTAGAATGGTTGGATTAGTTCACAATTCCACCAATAGTGGATTAGAGTCCCAGTTTTCACATATTCTCTCCAATATTTATCATTTTCCTTTTTTTTTTGTCATGTTAACCAATCTGATAGGTGAGGTAGCACCTCAGAGTTGCTTTAATTTGCACTTTTAATAAAAGTGATTTAGAGCACTTCTTCATATGCTTATAGCTTTATTTCTTTCACCCGAAAACTGCTTGTTCACATTCCTTGATCATTTTATCAACTGGAAAATGGCTTGTATTCCTATAAATTTTAGTCAGTTGAGAAATGAAGCCTTTATCAGAGACACTGGCTGTGAAGTTAAGTGACTCTGCCTTCTCCTCACTTCATTTATCATTATCCTCTCCCCTGAGAGCAGCAGATCTATCCCTTCTTTGATCTTTTCCCAACTAGAGCTTAAAAAAGGAAACACTGCTTTTCATTGTCTTTAGCTTTCCTTTCCATCCTCCTCCCCATGTGAGTTTAATATGTCTGACTCTTTTTATAGGATAGCACCACACCTCCCCATCACCTTTTCTTTCCTTCTATAGGCATATATTTTGAGCCATACAACTTAACTTCTAGTCATATGTATCTTAAGTCAGTTGACTAACTTTCATTTGGAAGTTGGAAAAATATTGGAAAAACTATTAGGGTATTCCAAAATAAAGTCCAAATGGGAACACGATTTAGATATAAAGGCTGATACTATAAGCAAATCAGGAGAGCAAGGAATAGTTTACCTGTTAGATTTATGGAGAATGGAGGAATTTATGACCAAACAAGAATTAGAGAACATTATGAAATACAAAATGGATAATTTTGATTACATTAAATTAAAAAGTTTTTGCACAAACAAAGTCAATGCAACCAAGATTAGGAGGGAAGCAGAAAACTGGGAAAGAATTTTTACAACCAGTGTCTCTGATAAAGGCCTCATTTCTAAAATATATAGAGAATTGAGTCAAATTTATAAGAATACAAGTCATTCCCCAATTCATAAATTGTCAAAATATATGAAGAGGAAGAAATTAAAGATATCTATAATCATATGAAAAAAATGCTCTAAATCACTATTGATTACAGAAATACAAATCAAAACAACCCTGAGGTAGCATATCACACCTGCTCCAGATTGGCTAACATGACAAAACAGGAAAATTATGAATGCTGGAAAAGAAGCAGGAAAATTGGAACACTAATTCAACGTTGATGGAGTTGTGAACTGATCTATCCATTTTGGAGAGCAGTTTGGAACTATACCCACAGGGCTATAAAAATGTGCATGACCTTTGATCTTGTAATATCACCTCTAGGGCTATATCCCAAAGAGATCATATGCATGGGAAAAGAACCCACATATGCAAAAATATTTATAGAAGCTCTCTCTTTGTGGTGGCCAAGAACTGGAAATTAAGGGGATGCCCATCAATTGAGGAATGGCTGAACAAGTTGTGGTATACGAATGTAATGGAATACTATTGTGCTATAAGAAATGATGAGCAGGTGGACTTCAGAAAAACCTGGAAAAACATATAAATTGATGCTGAATGAGAGGAATAGAACCCAGGAGAACATTGTACACAGTTACAGCCACACTGTACGATGACTAACTGTTGTAACAATCTTGCTAGCAGCTGCTGTGGGGGTGTAAGATCCACCAACAACCAGCACCCAGAAAGCTGCCAACACAAGTTCTTTGATCCGCTTTACTAAGGAAAGTAACTTTAAGGGGTTAACAATCTCAGTTTAATCAAACATACAATTATCATTCACAGTTCAGGGGGAAAAGATCAGCCCCTGAACTTCAAGGCAAACACAAACAGAAATTACAAATAACAACAGATAGACCTTGTCTGATTCAAATCACAATACATAGTTGCTAGTGCCAACACCTGGGCTGCAAAGCTGGAGGGCAGTTTGCAGCTTGCCCAGAGTCTCAACACTCCTTCCATGAGTGTGCCCCAAAAATCAAATGCCAAGCTCTCCTCAATTACATCCAGTTTGGAGTCCTGAGGGCTCTCACCTCACCTAGGCTGAGTCTGGGAAAGTTCTCCATCTCTAGGATCACATCATATACAAATCAATGACTCCCAATTGTCTCAGTGCTGAGAAATACTCCAAGACAAAAGATCCCACTTTATCTGTCTCATTCAAACAAAGGCCAAAATCATTAAAGACACTTAAGAGAAGGAAAAAGTCCCACCTTAATTACTATTACACTAACTTTGATCCACTTGACTCTTCTCAACAATGCAAGGTTCTAAGACAACTCCAAAAGGCTCATGACAGAAAATGCTACCTATGTCCAGAGAAAGAATTATGGAGTCTGAATGCAGATCGAAGCATACTATTTGCTCTCTCTCTTTTTTGTTTTGTTTTATTTTGTTTCTTCTTTCTCATGGTTCATTCCATTGGTTATAATTCTTCTTTGAAACATGACTAATGTGAAAATATGTTTAATGTGAATGCATATGTAATGTGAATGTGTATATATATATCTATATACGTATATATATACGTATGTATATATATACATACGTATATATATACGTATATAGATATATATCATATTGCACGTTGTCTTAGGAGGGGTGAGGGGAGGGAGGGGGAGAAAATCTGGAACTCAAAAGCTTGTGGAACTGAATGTTGTAAACTAAAAAGAAATCTATTAGGTAGAGGTTATGGATCATCCTGTTGTTTATGTGTTGTTTACCAATGGAATTTTTGAGGTAGTATAAAAACAAACAGGATTTCAGGAATAATCTATCCAAAGAGAGAAATTATATTAGATACTGAGAAGTAAGGGAGGCAATAAAAAATATGGACATGGGTGAAATAAGGATGCCTATTATAAATAGGACAACCTGGCTTTGTAGAGTTTGGGCTAGAATATATGGTGATTGATGCTTTAGAAGTTCTGATAATGAGGTACTCTGTAATGATAGGGAAAGTCATGTTATAGAGTGAAAAATTTACTTTAAAAAATCAGAATCCTATTGTATTTCAGAGCTATCAAAGATTTAACATATTAAGGCTATTTTGCATTCTCTCTCTTCCCTGACTTCTCCACCTGCTTCTTTCTCCTTCCCCCTCTCTCTAATTCCTTCTCCTTCCTCCTCTCTCCCAGTTCTTCGGCTTAAATGTATCTAACAACATCGTATATTAAAGTCTGTTCTAAAAATTTGTATTTGATGAATTTGCAAGTCACTTTACCTTTCTGATCTCCACTTTCCTCATATGTAACATAAGACATGATTTTTATTAACATTACACTGTATCTGTTATCTCTTATTAAGTGAGCCCAGCACACTTTTGCTAATACTTTTTTGCATGGTTGTTTTTTGTTTTGGCACATATTTTTCATACTGGGGTATCAATAACATGAATTTAAGCATGTCTTCAAAATACTTCATGCAATTCAAAGTCAGCAACATTTTTTTTTACATTTCTGAACAAATACTCAGATGTGTATTCAGACAGTGTAATTAGAGTATGGTGTAATCCCCACCCAAACACATACACACATATTTCTCATATTTCAAGAAGGAAAAAGGGAGGAGCAAGAAGGGAAGGATGGAAAGGCAATAAGCTGTGATTAGAGTATGGATGTGGAGAAGAGGGACAGGGGAGTGTAAGTAGATTGCATCAATCACAGAACACTAGTGCTGAGAACAATCTTCTCCCATGACTCTCTTAATTATAAAGAGGGGAAGAAAAGAGTAAAGAAAGGAAAAAAAAAAGTCAAAGAGAAAAGATGAAGGTAATGTATAAATAATCATCATAACTGAATGTGAATGGGATGAAGCCAAACACAAACTATAAGAGAATAGCAAAATGGATTAGAAATCAGAATCCAACAATATATCATTATAAGAAACACACTTGAAACATAAAGATATACAGAATTAAAATAAGGGAATAGACCAAAACCTATTATGATACACTTTGTTTCCAGAGTGTAGAGTGCTCTGTCCCAAGGTTCAGGGGTTTTGTGCAGCTGTTGTTAGAAATACTTCCAGGCACCTGTAAATTTTCAGTTCTTCTAAGATGGTATAATCAAAGAAGAGGTGTTTACTCCTCTCTTGGCCTTTGCTATGATCTGTCAGTGACCACAAGAGCTCTTTTCTGCCTTGGAAGTGTAAGGAGGATTCCCTCTCCACTGCTGCCACAAGCTCTGCCACACAAGGACTCCTCCTCACCCCAGGAGAGCCACCCAGGACTGTCATCCAAAATCAAGCAGGGCAAAGCAAGAGAATTCTGCCTGAGCATCATCAAAGAGATCTCTGCAATCTCTCTCTGATCAGTTACCTGATACTCCAACCGTCCGTGGGCCTGGAGCCCTAGAAGCAGCCACTGCTGCCTCTCACCCAGGTCCAACAGAGTTTCCTCCTTTGTCTTTGGCATTTATGGGTTGAGCAGTCTGGAAACCACCACCACAACTGCTAGTGATTCAATACCCTGAGGCCCGCTCCAGCCCTGTCTGTGCTGGAACAGCCCACATTGGGCTTAGCTCCACTCCCAGCCCAATGTGATAGACCCTTCCTGTTAGCCTTCCAGGTTGTCTTGGGCTGGAGATCTGTTTCACTCTGTCATTTTGTGGGTTCTGTAGCTCTAGAATTTGTTTAGAGTAATTTTTAATAGATATTTGGAAAGGTTTGGGGGAGAGCTCAAGCAAGTCCCTGCTTTTACTCCACCATCTTGGCTCTACCCCCAAATCTTAATATTATAAACATATGATCTTTATAACTAAACATGGTAGAGTCAAAACAGAAAAAGATGACCACTGACCAATATCCCTATTAATATCGATGCAAACATTTTAAAGAAAATACTAGCAAAAAGCTTATAGCAATGTATCACAGAGTGTACAGTTTGGCTTTTTATCAGAAATGAATAGTTGGTTCAATATTAAGAATTCTACAAAAACTCTTTACCATATTAATATAAAGAATAATAAGAACCATGATTATGTCAAAAGATACAAGAAAACATTTTTGGAAATACACAGCACACATTTTTCCTAAAAACATTAGAAAACAACAACAAATAGATCTTTCTTTAATAAAAGAATTATATATTTAAATCCAAAAGATAGTTTTATATGTAATGGGGATGAAAGAGTCATTTCCAATATCAGAGATAAAGTAAATATTTCCATTGCTATCACCACTACTAGATACAGTTCTAGACATTCTATCTGTAGCACTGAAACAAGAAAAATAAATTGGGAGAATAAGTTTAGGCAAAGAATAAACAAAATGATCACTTTTAAAGATGATATGATGGTGTACTTAGAAGACTTTAAGGTGACAAGTAAAAATTAACTGAAATAATTAATAATGTCAGTCAAGCTACAGGATATAAAATGCATCTATACAATTTACCAGTTTTTCTGTATATTGGCAACGAAACTCTGCAGGCAGAAATAGATATATTCCATTTAAAATAACTACAAAATGTATACAATATTGGTAGGCCACTTACAAAATAAATACAGGAAATATATGAATTTAACCATAAAAATATTTATAATGATAAAAACTACTAAATAACCAGAGAAATGTTAATTTCTTGTAAGTATACTTGAGCAATAATAAAAATGAATAAAAGCGGCCTACAAAAGAATTACTTTAAAGAACTAGAAAAAAATAACAAAATTCACTGGAAGAAGCAGATGGTTAAGAATGACAAAGGAAAGAATGAAAAAATAAAGTGGGAACAAAGTGAGCCTAGTAGTAACAGATCTCAATGTATATTACAAAGCATCATTAAAACAATTTGATATTGGTTAAAAAATAAGAAAAGTAAATCAGTGGAAAGGATTAGGTATACAACATACAGAAGCAAATGAAAAACCAAGACTGCAGTTACTGAAGTAACTACTAAAGTAAATATACTATCTCACACACACACAGACACACGCAAAAAACTTTTGGGAAAACTGGATATCAATGTGACTGAAATTAGGTTTATACTAACAACTCATACTAAGATGGACTTCAAATGATACATGACTTAGATATAAAGGGTTACGTCATATTTAAAAAATTGAGAAAAAAGGGAAAAAAATCCTTTGGATTTGTGAATACAGAGAAGAGTTTATGAACAAACAATCACAGCTGATAAAATGAACATTTTTGATTTAAAAAAAAATTAAGTTTTTTGCATAAACAAAACCAGTATAGCTAAGATTACAAGGTAAACAGTTACCTAGGAGTGGGGAAGAAGGAACATTGCAGCAAATTTTTCTATCTCATTTCCAAGACATATAGGGAAGTGATTTGAATGTATAAGATGAGCCATTCTACAACTGATAAATGGTCAAATGATATGAATTGGTAGTTTTCTAGGGAAGAAATCCAAGCTATGTATAGCTGTCTGAAAATGTTCCACATCACTAATATTTAAAGAAATGATTAATTGGTTGTCCTTCATTCTTTTTTTGGGGGGGGCAGGGTAATTGAGGTTAAGTGACTTGCCCAAGGTCACACAGCTAGTACATGTATCAAGTGTCTGAGGCCGGATTTGAACTCAGGTCCTCCTGACTCCAGGGCCAGTGCTCTACTCACTGCGCTGCCTAGCTGCCCCCCATTTTGTCATTCATTCTTGAAGAAGACCAACATCACTATGTTAGAGTCAAGTCATAGCGTGTCCAGTTGTGGCTGATCAGACCAATGAGCTCAGAATGCTCTACCACAGGTTGGGCACAAATAGTCCATGTGTACACTTGTGGTGGATTCTCTAAATGTGTGCATCTCATATTTCTTTTGAGCCACTTCAATTCTGCTTTGCCCACAGAACACAGCACCTTCTCTCATGAGGGCATGCCACATTGGGTGATCCTATGCCAGTATCTCTCATGTTACACAATCAATTCCAAAGCTCTTAAAAGAGACTTTGAGGGTGTCCTTGTATTGCTTTTTTCTGACCACTATGTGAATGCTTGGTAATGGGAGGGAGAGAAAATAAATACTTGTTAATTGGAAAAATAAAGAAAAAATAAAGAATCCATTTAGCTTTATTGTAGAATTTATTTTGCCTCCAACAATGTGCTGCTTTGGCTGAAATAAATCAATACTATGAATCTAGCTTAGGAAAAAAACCCTAAAAATCTAAATGCTCTGTATTTATCTAGGCAGCAGAAGACATGCTTCCTGCCCCCACAACTCCTAGAACCTTAAAATCAGCATCAGGTAACACACTTTTCATGGAGAAGGAAAATATCAAACTCAACATGCCTCTCACAAGAACAAAAAGAAAAAATCACCAATTTACTAGATAGCAGCATCAAACTCAAATAGAGGTTGGGGCCACTAAACTATGCATAAAGATTTGTGGGGACCACATATTCACTTCATTTTTAAAATGTAGTATCATCTATGTTTATTTTATTTTTATTTATTTTCTTTAACATTTTCCAATTACTTTTTCATCTGAGTTGTGATGCAATTGAGAGTGTTGCAAACTGCAAGGGTCAACTTTTTGTACCAGATGATACTTAGGAGATGTGCAGAAATGCCTTTCATAAAGTGAGAGAAGTCATAAAATTAGTTTCCTACTGAGCAATAGCTTAATCAGTCTGCTTAACTCTAATCAGAGAAATAATGTCTTCCAGACGCTCTCTAAATGCAAAGCCTTATCTATATGGGAATGAAAATATCTAAAAATTAAAAAAACACAAAAGATACTTTTAAAACCCAGTAATAATAATTAATTCATTTTTATTGTAGGGGCAAAAATTAGTCCATTTGTTTCCCTTTTCTCCTTCTTTAGTGAATTTATTTTAAATGAAAAGTTAGGCATACAACCACAGTTGCTCCCAACCCCTAGTTAGGAGTTCCAAAATTCTAACATTTTGGTAAACATTTACCTCCCTACCTTATTTCACATTTTAATCTATATCTAGTTAACTGCTGGCCTCTTTGTAATTAAGGCAATATTTAGGTTGCTGGAAATATAAAGTCCCCAGTGGTAGACTGAGGTGTAAAATGGAGAAGTAGATCTAAGACTCTACAATTCTGTGATACTATGTGTGAATTTTCTTTTTCTTAAAATTTCATTTATTTGCTTTTAGTTTTCAACATTCACTTTGAGTTCTAAGTTTTTTCCTTCTCCCTCCACTCTCTCCTCCCCAAGATGGCATGTGATCTGATAAAGGCAATACACGTACAATCATATTAAACATATTGCCACGTTAGTCATGTTATAAAGAAGAATTAGAACTAAAGGCAAAAACCACAAGAAAGAAGAATAAAAAAGAGCAAATAGTCTGCTTCGATCTGAATTCAGACTCCATCGTACGTTCTCTGGGTGTGGATAGCATTTTCCATCATGAGTCTTTTGGAGTTTTCTTAGGTCCTTGTATTTCTGAGAAGAATTAACTCTATCTAATTTGGTCATGTTCTCTTGGTTCTGCTCACTTCACTCAGCATCAATTCATGTAAGTCTTTCCAGGTTTTTTTTTTTTCCTCAAGTCCACTTACTCATCATTTCTTATGGAACAATAGTATACCATTACATTCATATACTACAACTTGGTCAGTCATTTCCCAATTGATGGGCATACACTCAATTTCTAAGTTTTGGCCACCACAAAAAGAGCTTCTATAAATATTTTATATGGGTCCTTTTCCCACTTTTATGATCTCTTTGGAACATGGCCCTAGAAGTGGTATTGCTGGACCAAAGGGTATATACAGTTTTAAAACCTTTTAGGCATAGTTCCAAATTGATCTCCAGAATGGTTGGATCAGTTCACAACTCCCTTGTGTGAATTTTCACTAGCTACCCTGGCTTCCTGCAAATTTCAGTTAAAATTCCACCTTCTGCAAGAAGCCTTTTCCAGTCCCTTTTAATGTTAGTTCCATTCCTCTGTGGTTATCTCCAATTTATCATTACGTAGCTTGTCTGTACATATGTGTTTGCATATTGTCTTCCCCTTTAGACTGTAAGCTCCTTGAGGGCACAGGCTCTTTTTGCTTCTTGTATCTTTGGCACTTAGCACCATGCTTCACACATAGCAGATGCTTAATTAATGCTTATTTGTTGACTTGATTTGACTAAGTGTAGCCAGCTAGGTGGCCTAGTGGGTGGAGTGCTGGGACTGGAGTCAGGAAGACTCATTTTCTCAATTTCATATCTGGCCTCAGATACTTACTTGCTGTGTGACCCTGGGCAATCACTTAACCCTGGTTGCCTTGTTTTCCTCATCTGTAAAATGAGCTGGAGAAGGAAACGGCAAACCACTCCAGTACTTTTGCCAAGTCAACCCCAAACGAAGTCACAAAGAGTTTGATATTACTGACAAATGACTGAATAACAACAAAAAGCCCTTTCCAAGGTCTCTCAATCAATATCTATCTGGTATACCTCCAAGAAAATAGAAAATGTCTCCAAAAGTTAAAGCAGAAATTTGTTCAGAGGTAGACCAGTGTAGTATGCCTACCTAAGTATAATATACATCTGAGAAGCCCTAGGTCAAAGGAATGCATTAATATGTTAACATAATATAGTATGACTTCTAATACACAAATACAGAATGCTATAAAGAGATTCTTAACCTGGCATCCATGAACTAAAAAAATAAAATTGCTATTCTAATATAATTTTTTGTAATCTTCTATATTTTATTTTATGCATTTAAAAACATTATTCTTAGAGCAGGTCCCTGAATCTCACCAGACTGCCAAAGGGGTCCATTACAGAAAAAAGGTTAAGAAATTCTGTTAGAGAATGTGGCAGTTAGAGATGCATCCAATCTTAGGGATTGCCTAGTGCACTCTTCGCCCTCATTTTAAAGATGGCGACATAGGTCCCCAGAGATTACATGAGCTATCCCAGGTTATACAACCAGTAAACAGTACATCCAGTCTAGGTTCTCTGTCTACAAAGCCAAACGTTCTTTGTAATACCATTCAATCTCCCATTAACTCTTTCTTCTGCTTGGTTAGTAAAACCCAATGATAGAGCAGTGATGTGTATTTTTAAAATTACATAAGGCTAAAATAAGTGTGGACTTAAGTACTTACCCATGCCTACTATCTATAACCCTCTCCACTCGAAAATAAGAGGTTATATATTTTCTCTATAGAAAAATCCTTGCTCCAATCTGCAAAATTCCTCCCATCCTTCAAGGAAAGTTTGAAATTTACCTTTCACGAAGCCTTCAAAAAAGTAAATAAAACCAAGTGTACATATGAAAATATGCTTATTAGGAGCAGGTTGTCTTTCCTTTTTAGTTCAGGGCCAGGAATATAATAAACACTTAAATACTTGCCAAATAAAATAGAATGTGGCACAGGATAAAAGACCCTATTTCTTTACAATAGAGTATAATGGGTAAATAAGATATCTGGCTGGCTTCACCAGATTTATCAGAGAGCAGATGTACAGCAGGGACCGCCAGCTATCAACCAGAAAGAGAGGAACTGCTGTGCCTGATCTGATGCCCTGAGGGGAGAAAAAAAAAACACAACTATTTTTTTTTACAGCCTATTAGGATTAGTGGGAGGTTTCCCTATTGTAAGCTCCTCCTCTCAATTCTCCATATTGCCCTTTATGTAGCTCCTGGTACATGTAGTCCAGGGGCTTTCCATACCCACCTCAGAAAATCTGTTGCTAAGCAACCAGCAGCAGGGAGATCTAGGGCCTTTCCAAAATAAGGAGCCTGACAATCAGCCTCCTCTCTACTTCTTTGCATTAACAAGGCTAAACTTCCATCTTTCAGAAATATTGGAAATACTCATTTAAGATGTCAAAGATGAAAATAATTAAGCTAATTATTTCTGTGGGGAGAAATGCAAAAATCTAAAGCTTATAGACAAAAATGTGGAGGAAAACCTATTAACATTGCAAAAGGGTTCAATATTTGCAAAACTTTTACTGCAGATTTCTGGGAGTATAGTAGGAAGAACATTCATTAGATTTAGAGTCCAAGGACCTGGGTTTGAAAACTGGCTTTGCCACTCACAGGAACAGAGTGTGTGTGTGTGTGTGTGTGTGTGTGTGTGTATTTATGTATGTATATATACACATACATATATATATATACATATATATATATATCTAACAAAACAAATTGCCATATAAATGTTATCCATTATTATTATTTATTGTTATTATTGACCTTGAACAAATCACTCAGTCACTTCACCTTTACACAAAGGAAGTGTTTACAAGCTTTCCTATACAATCCAATAAATAGAATGGGGAGTTTCCTGAATAGCCTGAGCACATAACAGGACCATTGTCAGTCACTGATGAAATTGAAGATGTTCCTAAGTCTGTTGAAATTCTAGGCTGTTACCCACTGAATGAAGACAACTGAGGGGAGTACAAGCAATTCTACTGATTGGCTGGCTGTAGGGTCAGCTATGTCCCTGATGGCCTTGTTTAGTCAGATCTGTGTAGGTGAAGGTATGATTGTCACCTTTCTCTTCTGCCTCTTGGAAGATGTAACAAGGTAGAAGTTATTTATTTACATTGCTCCTTACTTTCTCCCACCTCTCATCTGCAAAGGAATCTTACAGCATGCAGATGTACACAGCAGCATCCAGTGGAGTAGAATCCAGGTGGGAGGTCAGTCACGGCAACAAAAGAAGTTAAGAATCCAGTTCCTAGTGCTGAGTCTATGCTTAGAACATGACAGGCTAGAGATGAAGACTTAAGCTGGTCACAGGGCATTGCAGCTGTTATTGTGTCCCACCTACTGCTCCCACTCCCAAATCATAGCTGCATTCTAGGTCAGGATTTCAACGGAACCCCAAACAAGAGGTAGTGAGGACTATGCACCAGAGGCACATCTCTCACCAAGGAAAAGGTCCAGTGGATCCAGAAACAACATTCCCAGGAGAGACATCAAATCTCACCCACTACAAGCATCATGAGGAAATCACAAGGAAAGGTGTAAGAAACCAAGGCACCTGAGGTATAAGTTACCTTAGTCACATGTGTTCTTTGCATTTGAGTCACATATGGTCTTTGAGAGTGGTGTCAACTCTTCACTGACACTATGTATATCTGTGGGAAAACACCAAGTTTGTTGGAGAGATATTTTGCTGCATCTTTTCTTACTATGATATTTTTTAACGAATGGCTATGTTTTGAGCTAATTCTGACTATGTAAACACATCAAATGGGGCTTATGAGTTTTAGGATGTGGATCCATGGGTTATCCTTGATTTTGGATTATTCTTCCTGGGGGGAACCTGCTATATGCGTTCAATGGGGAGGGGTAGCCCAGAGGGGGCACTTTTTGGACAAATTAGAGGGCTGGATTAGATGACCCTACAAAGTCTATCTTGTCTATGAAGCTATGAGCCTATAAATGTCTCAGTTACATTTAAAACATAATTCAATTTATGCCTACTTAATTTATAAATGTCTTTGGGAACTTTTCTATTTTGAAAATATTTATAGCATCACTTTGGGTTGTAGAAAAGAAATGGAAACGCATGATTCAACCATCAGTTGGGGAATGGCTAAACAAATTATATCTGAATGCAATGGAATATTGTTATTGCGTCATAGGAAATTACTAAAAGAATATGAGTATTTCAGAGAAACCTGGAAAGACCTGACTGAATTGATGCAGTGAAAGGAGAAGAACCAGCAGAACAATTTACAAAGTGACCACAATAACGTAAAAGAAAATAACTATGAAAGACTTCAGAACTCTGATCAATGATTGCAATGATGAATCATGACTTGAGAATGCTGATAAAGAAACATGCCTACTACCACTTGGCTGAGAGGAGATGGAGTAGGAGTACAGAATCAGATGAACATTTTCAGACATGGCCAATACACTGATTTGTTTCACTTTACTATAACAAATTATCACAAGGGAGGGAGATGGGAGTGTGAGTGAAAAGAAAGAAAGAAAGAAAAAAGCCTCAATTTAGAAAGATACAAAAAAGAATTTCAAAAAGAGACAAATACAAATGGGACAAAATTGTTTCTATTTTGTTAAATTCAGTGTATACTTTTAAAAAAGCAACTCTGTGTTACAGAAGTTTAAGATGTCATGCGGACCTCTTGTTCTGCTTTGTGTATTATAATGTGATTATGATTAAGTTCATAGAAAATAAATCAATTATATAACCAGGATTCAAGGCACATGGACAAGAAGCCACCATCACTCCCTCCTCTTTTCATTTACTTTGGGTGTGGTTGCCATACTCTCTATCTATCTTCCCTTCCCAACTCCTCCGAGTATAGTCATGGAAGATAAACATTCACTCTGCCTGCTCTATGCATAATGGACAAAGACTGAAATATTGGCACCAAACTTATGAAAGCCTGCTAATCTTTTTTCCAGTTTAATTTATAGATTTCTAAGAATAATAAACTGATAGCTTTATTCTAATTTATTAGAGAGGAAAAATATACAGAAAGGTAAGTACCAAATTCATGATTAATTTTCCTTTTCACATAAAAATTACAATAAACAATAATAATGGTGAGAAAAGGAGCAGTCTTTCTTCACAGGGATTCACTGTCTGTACCATATTACTAAGAAGAATGCATTGCACATAGTATTTGGTAAATGCTAAGATTTTCACTGTGGAAGGGGAATAGAAAAGTAATAGGCATTTATTAAGGACTTACCATGTGCCATGTACTTAACAAATATATTATTTGATTCTCACAATACTCTGTGAGGTAAAGACTATAATTAACCCCATTTTACAGTTAAGGACACTGAGGCATACAGAAGATAAGTGACTTGCCTAGGATGACACAGCCAGTAAGTGTCTGAGACTGAATTTGAACTCATGTCTTCCTAACTCCAGGCCCAATGCTCTGTCCACTGTATCCCCTACCTGACACAAAATAATGAATCACTAACCTTCATTTTATGCTCTACTTTGATCACTTTCTTCATATTCCCACATTTAAATTTTTATTGATCACATTAAAATTGGAGATGCTTTAATCTGTAGGATATTTAGGTCCTTTAAAAACTTCAGTTGATAGATTCCCAATAGTCATATGGTGGAGCCTGACCTTGCTCAGGCCTGACTCTAGCTCCATACTGCATTTCCACATAACTTTTTGTCTGTTAGTAAAGCCTGTTTGTTTGTTTGTTTGTTTTCTGGTGTATCACTATTCTGTGGACTACATAATTACCATATATTCATAGGCAGTTAGATCCTGGCACTGAGCTGACTTCCTGTGAGATATTTAAGTAGCCACAGGAAGAGAGCAATTTGAAACAAGGAAGAGGTTTTACCTTTCATGCATCACTAGGAATCTTCCCAATATTACCAGAATTCTGGGCAATAGACTGAGTATTTGATGTTAACTGAACATTCCACTTCTCAAAAGCTCAAAAGCACTAAGGTGTAGGGTGATCACATCTAAGCCCAAAGGTGGAAAATCTTCTAAGAGCCTTCAGACAGCTCAGGTGGAAGATGTCCTTCCTTTCATTCATTTATATCTTGGGCTCCTAAAAGTGTAGATACAAGATGAGGTTTCTATGAACACATGTATAGCAAAATGAGCAGGACCAGGAGAATCTGTACCAACAACAATAATATAAAGAAAAACAATGTTTCAAGACCTTAGTACTATGATCGAAGAAGTGGATGATGGTGACTTTAAAAGACAAATGAAACATGCTTCCCACCTCCTATTAGAGAGATAATGGACTTGAAACACTTGATGAGATAAACATTCTCAACATTGCCAATAAGTTTCTTTTTGTTTTGCTGGACTATACATATTTATTAAATGTGAGGACCTCTACTTAGCGATGGAGGGGGTAGTTGGCTAGTAGATAATGTTAGATATGCAAAAAATCAATAAAACATTGTTTTAATGCATAGAATAAAAAAAGGACAGAAAGGGACATGAATAGAACAGTTTTGTTGCTACTTTATTAAACTATAAAGAAAAATATACAAATATATAAAAACGAAGTATACATAGAAATTCAGTTTCTTACATAAGCTCTTGTTTTGTCATGTTTTGGTTTTTGTATATTGGCATTTGTTTTTCTAAACTCAGTTTACAGTTAAAAAAGAAAAATTAAGGGGAAAATGTTATACTGGCAAAAAAGAAGCACTGTATCTACAGAGCTTCAAGGGAGTCATTCCTGCACATAAAATATAAGAGGTCTGATAATATACATCTTACTGTCATTTACAAGCAGTAAATGACTTAGTAATTTAAATCCTGATCAAATGAAGACATTTTCTAATGATTACTTGTTACAACATTCAAAGTTAAAAAACATCTAAAATGCTATTTTGTATGGTACTAAAAGCAAAATAGATTAAAACTGGTTTTAATAAAATATTGCTAACGTAATACCTAGAGTGAATTTTTTTACATGGTATAAAATATTACTACTTTGATCAATAAAGGGCTGCTAAAAATGCTGATCAGTGTTTTTTCATTCATCCTGAACAGCCAGGTAATTTTCTATTGTGCTCGAGTCAGAAGGAAACTGCTTCTTATGAAGAGAATACTAGACTGGAGACAGAATGTCTGAGTCCTAATTCTGCTTCACAGACAATGACTCAGTGGGCTAAGTAACACTTGAAATGTAAGTTCAGTTGTGTTTTTCCCCCTCACTTTAAAACAGAATAATCATGATGAGCTATTTCAGATTATTATAAACATTATTTAAAATTATTACAAAAATTATAAACAGCCCAACAAGCAACAGAAATACATGAGGGCGCAGACCCATGCTAACAATCACTTGAATACAAGATGGGCCTTAAAAGAAATTACTGAAGATATATATTAAGAGAAAAGGATCATGTAGCAAGGATGATAGTCAAAACTGGGATAAGCCCAAGTGGAAAACTGATACTTCT
The DNA here is from genome assembly GCA_028646595.1 of Phalanger gymnotis. NCBI lineage: Eukaryota > Metazoa > Chordata > Mammalia > Diprotodontia > Phalangeridae > Phalanger > Phalanger gymnotis. The sequence goes on along the minus strand of CM053622.1, from coordinate 637,655,400 downwards.
GAGATAATTAAAGCATACGGGGGAAAAAAACTCCATCATATGTCCTAGACAGCTAAGAGAAAAGGCTTGCCCAGCATAGGGAGGTAAGAAGGTCTTATAGTCTACATGGGTTGTGAAAGTCCCCACACAGTAGAGAAGGTATCACAGACTTAGAGTTGGAAAAGTCATCACAAATGATCTAGGCCTATCCCTTCATTTTACAATTGAGAAAGCTGAGGTCCAGAGAAATAATTTACTCTAGGTCATACAGGTAGTAAATGGTAGAGTTGAGATTCAAACCTGGGTCCTCTGACCCTAATCTAATACTCTTTCCATTTGTAGTATCAATTAAAGTGGGACTTTTTACTATCTTAAAAATGATTAATTTAGTGTCTTTGATTGAGTCTTACTAGGTGCTAAACCCCAGGCCCTCTATTATCTAACATTATCTACTAGCCTCTATCTATTAGGTGCTAAGCCTATGTGGGTGTGAGGCCCTCAGGGTCCTAAGGGAGTTGCTAAGACCACAGCCAATAGTAAGAGCCTAAGTTCTGGTTGCTCAGGCTGGGCTAGACCTGTGGCTATAACCCATTAAATGAATAGATCATGCTATTCAGCAAATCAGTAAAGAGACAAAAGTATAAACAATGTAAGATTTATTATGTATGGGTCTAAATCCAATCAGGTTGCAAAGTATTCATGTATTTACAATTTTGTTTTCTAACAATGAAAATTCATCAGCTAAGCTTTTGTCTATATAAATTTCTACTTTATCCAAAATATTTTGGTATGTATATTCAGGCAAGTTTGGAAAAGGAGACTTACCACCCTTTTTTCATGGATAGAGTGTGAATCATACTGGAATTATCTAAAAGCTAGAGAAGGAGCCTCCAGTGTCACCTATAGCTTGATCTTTGAACTTTCCCTATGTCCGAGATTTCTAGTTCTTCTCCCCTGCAAAGGATCATTTCCTTAGATTCAAGAGATGCTGGTATATTCATGATATGCCTATTGCTTTTTAAACTAGGTATAAAAAAGTAGACATGCCTTTCTTTTTACTCATCCTACCATTTCAACTAGAGCTATCGAGTGATCCACAAGTCTTCTGGTCCCTTAGGGCTCCAAAACCTATGATCCTATGAAGATACTTTTCTTTCTTCACATGCTCAGTGTTTTGTATTCCTAATGGATTCTCTATCCTTTTATTAATTACCTCTCTTACCAGGCCCCTCTCTAGATTTTTGGTCTAACTACCTTCTTAAAAAAAGCTTACAAAAAATGTCAAGAAACCAATTAAGAACAGTGCTTTAAAAATTAGACTGGAAGTGTAGATCATGGATTAAAAAAGTACTCATACTGGTCATTATTTTGTTTACTGCCAAGCCTGACTGTTGGTGGCGTTGTGAACTGGTCCAATCATTCTGGAAAGTGATTTGGAACTATACCCTACTAAAGGCTGCTATAATCCAAAAGCAATTTGGAACTACGCTCAAAGGGCAATCAAACTGTGCATGCCACTTGAGCCAACAATTCCACTACTAGGTCTGTATTCCAAAGGGATAAAAAAGGGGGGAAAGGACCTAGATGTAGAAAATATTTATAGTAGCTCTTTTTGTGGTGGCCCATCAATTGGGGAATGGCTGAGCAAGTTGTGGTATATAAATGTAATGGAATACTATTGTGCTATAAGAAATGACAAGCAGAGGGATTTCAGAAAAACCTGGAAAGACTTACATGAACTGATGCAAAGTGAAGTTAGCAGAACCAGAAGAACATCATACAATGTAACAGCAATATTGTGTGAGGATCAATTATGAATGACTTAGTTATTCTCAGTAATACAACAACCCAAGACAATGCCAAAAGGACTTGTGATGGAAAATGCTATCCACATCTAGAAAGAGAACTGATGGCATCTGGATACTCATCAAAGCATACTAGTTTTCACTTTTTTTGATTTTTTCTTTTGGTCTATTTCTTCTTTAACAACATGACTAATATGGAAATATGTTTTAAATGATTGCACATAGATAACCTGTATAAACTTGCTTATTTTCTCTGGGAGGGGAGAAGTAAGGGAAGGAGGGAGAAAATTTGGAACTCAAAATTTTTAAGAGATAATGTTAAAAAATGTCTTTACATGTAATTAGGAAAAATAAAATACTACATAAACAACAAGAAGAACAACAAAATTCCAAGTCTGTACTGTATTGACATTGGACAGCTAGATAGAGCACTGGGCTTGGAATCAGGCAGACTCATCTTCCTCATTTCACATCTGGCCTCAGACACTAGATGTATGACTCTGGACAAGTCATTTGACCCTGTTTACCTCAGTTTCTACATCTGTAAAATGATCTGGAGAAGGAAATGACAAACCACACCAATGTCTCTGCCAAGAAAACCCAAATGGGGTCATGAAGAGTCAAACGCAAATGAAAAATGACTGTACAACAATAACGGATTTACTTACATATTAAAAGTAACTTTAATCATATACCTGCCTGACATGATTCTATTTTACAGTCAGTAAAAATATTTTATTTTAACTGTCTTTTGTCACATGATTTCAGCACAAAATACTAGTACAATTCTCTTCACACAAGTCAAAGTGAGACTGGATTTATAACTCAAATGTTACAGCATAAAGTGTATTTTTGTTTTGTTTTGTTGTTTTTCTTAAAAGGCAGCTAGGTGGCACAATGGATAGAGTGCCATACCTGGAATAGGAAGATTCATTTTCCTGATTTCAAATATAGCCTCAGACATTTAGTAGCTGTGTAACCCTGGGCAAGTCATTCAACCCTGTTTGCCTCAGTTTCCTCATCTGTAAAATGAGCTGGAGAAGGAAATGTCAAACACTCCAGCAGCTTTGTCAAGAAAACCCCAAACTGGTACATGCAGAGTCAGACACTTTATCTTTTTTCCTAGAAGGTACATTTGAAATTACTTAAGTTTAGTTGTTTTTCAGTCATGTTATAGAATTAAAAAGAAATAATTTCTTATAAAATTTTACTAAAATATCCAGATTTCTCTGAGAGTAAAATGTTTTCACCCAATGAATCAGCAACACTGGTTTTCTTTATTCCTGGATCATGATCCAACTTGTCTTACATATATATCATCACCAGGACCCAAACACTGGCACTTTATTTTGGCACTTTGGCATTTTGCATTTTGGCACATTTTGCAATTTGGCACATTCTCCTTAGTTTTCATTACTTTGATCACCAAGCAATGTGCCAATTTATAATTTATTTATAAAAACTGAAGACAATTATGAAATGGTGAATAATTTGATGAAACTGTCTTCCACCAAGTGAGTAAGTAGCAGAAAAGCCTACTAATGGGTAGTTATCTGCTTTCACCAATAGGTGGTGACAGTGGATAGAATTACCACAAAAAGTTTTGAATTTAAGTCAAAAACTTGCAGTATTAAACACCAACTGTATGCAGAGCACTGTGTTAGATATAAAACTGAACTAAGAGTGGCTTTCAAAATGGGGCTTATGGTATCATATGGGTCAAGAGGACATATGCACAAAATATATACTATAAGATAATGCATGATGAGTATAACAAAAAGGGAGAAACTATGTGAGATCTAAAAGGGGAATGCTCATTATTATTTGTGTTAATCAAGGAAAGCTTCGTGGAGAGTGACATGAGTTGGACTTTAAATGATAAGTAGGATTTCTATAGGTTAAGTGAAGAAAGGGTTAATTCAGGCATGGGGGGTGGGTGGACCATGAACAAAAGCATGGTGGAAGAAAAGTATACAGCTTGAATGAGCAACAGTGAGTAGTACAGTTTGGATGGAATGGGAAGTAGTACATAAGAATACATACAAACTATGTTAGGTATGCCCAGGCACAACCTATCTCAAAACCAAAACCAAATCTGGTATTTTGTGTCTCATTTTTGAAGTTTATATTCTAAATAAAAAGTAGTTGTCAATTCCTAAACTGTTAATAAGCCTTAATTTCTTTAGTTTGATCAATACAAAATAATGTCTACACGATTATAATACTTAATAAATATCAACCTCAAAATAGAATTCTCTGGATTCATGCCTTAATGAAAAATGCTGCATACACAAATGGAGTTCTATGAGTTGGAATAGTAAAAAGGCACCAGATTGTTAATGGCATACAAAGGAACTTGAAACTCCAGCTATCATTATGCTGACCACAGATATGCTTGCCTATTACTCTGTGAATCATATTTTTAAACTTTAAGGATACTGTCAGATATACTTTTATCAGTGACAGAGAAAACATTTCTCTGGTAGCTCAGATCATTCTAACATATGCATCCTCATACACTTGTACACATGGAAAGATTTTAAAATGATCAGGAGATCAGAAGAGTGGGGTCTTTTGAATGTCATTGGCCATTCTATTTTTTTTTTCCTCTGAGACAATTGGGGTTAAGTGACTTGCGCAGGATCACACAGATAGTTAAGTGTCAAGTGTCTAAGGCTAGATTTGAACTCACGTCCTCCTGACTCCAGGGCCAGTGCTCTAGCTACTATGCCAGATAGCTCCCCCATGCCTATTATATTATTGAGCATCCCAGCGGAACTATACTGATTTGGTGGTCATTCAAGTAAGAAATGAATATTTTTTTCTATCATTTTCTTTCCACTTTGCTATGTTCCCATATGGCATTTCACCAAAATGACTGCCACCAAGATTAAAAGAGCCACCAAGAATGCTAACACCTGTACTCCTCTCCTGGACCATTGAATTTACCCTGAAGACCACTCCCATACTTGCCCTGAGGAATTAATCTATTCAGCCTTGGAATTCTGCCTGAGACCGAACTGTTCTGCTTGACTGGTGAGTAAGTACACAGTCACGGAATCCATTATCTGTTGCAAGTCCTTCCTTCTTTTCTTTCTTCCTTCCTTTCACCTCTTGTTCTGGGAACAGTAATTAAAGCAACACTATTATTGCTACTGGCAAAAAGAATGACACCGTTTCCACTCATCATCCTGGTGAGTCCTCAAACCAAAATTCCCTTTCACAGCCACAAGTCTCTTATGAATTTGTCCCTATTAATATACCATAAGCTCTTGAAGGCTAATATTTTCTTACTTTAGTATCTCTGTCCCTACTGGTACATTTGTTGTTGTTCAGTTGTTTCAGGCATTTCCGACACTTAGTGACCCCATTTGGGGTTTCCTTGGCAAAAATACTGGAATGGTTGCCATTTCCTTCTCCAGATCATTTTACAGATGAGGAAATTAAAGCAAACAGGGTTAAGTGACTTGGCCAGGGTCACACAGCTAATAAGAGTTTATGGCAGGAAGAGAGAGTTGAGAGTGATTATAAGAAGTTTTGAGAAGAGGACTTTGTGGGAACTCATATCAGATGGTCTCAATTTTTCTCAGGGATAAATGATGATAATTCATTGCTTAAAAGTATGGGGACTGAGGAGCAGAGAAGAAATGGTTTAGTAAAAACAATTATTAAACTGTTTTGGAAAAATATCATCTCATAGTTTTTGGAAAATATTATATACATATCTTAAAGCCAACCTGAAATAACTAAATACAGATTTACATATATTTCTTATTGGCATAATTGCAATTTTTGGTTTCTGGCCAGTTTTTGAGGACTAGAGGAGAACTAAGTTCGAGGTAACTAATTTCTCTGAATTGCCAAATCAAAGGGAATCGATTATGTTGGTATCAATTATATGACTCTATTATAATTCTAAGAAGTTCAATTATGGTAAAATTTTAGATCATACATAAAAATATTCTATACATTTTTCCTTTTGTCTAAAATGCTGATTTATTATTTCACCAGAAAATAATATCCTCACAAGTAAATGACACTGCAATATTTATTAAGTGATCACATGCATGGGACACTGGGTTTTGTACTTTAGAAATTAAACCAGCCTGCTATATTATAATCTAGATCCATTTTTGGCTATTGTGCTGACAAAGTCTGCTAAGCATTGGTTAATTCAGTCAATATTTGTTAAATAACTACTGTGTGTAAAACACATTCCAGGTTTTAGAGGCTGTGCATAATTTAGGTAAGATTTAGTCCCTCCACTTGGGCAGCATTCACTCCCGTAAAGAATAAGGCACAAATATAAATAACTATAATATACAATGATAACTACATTAGAGAGATTGAAAGCAAAGTGTTAGGTAATCTCCAAGGGGGATAAGTCATTAATGACAGGTATATTAAAGAATCACAGATTTAAAGCTGGAAGGGATCTTAGAAGGCACCAACTCCATCATTTTATAGATGAGAAAAATGAGGTTCAGGGAAGTTAAATGACTCGTCAAAGATCACACAGCCAGAAAGCCAGAACCAGAAAGCCAGAACGTGGCTGAGGTGGGATTTGAACCCAGGTCTTCCTGACTTTAAGTCTAGTACTCTATCTACTAAAACATGCTCTCTCTCCAGAAGAACAATCACATGAGGAAACATTTGAACTAGGCTTTAAAGAATGGATAGAAATGCGTTGGGCAGTAGTGGGAGGACAGAATA
>CM053622.1:637606433-637648403 GCA_028646595.1 Phalanger gymnotis | reverse complement strand
GCAGTACTTCCTCCCCTGGCCCCTCTCTCTGAGGTGGCGCCTGCTCAAGTCTCTGGGGTACCTCCCCCTCTGTCCCCTACCCTCCCTCTGGTACCAGCTGATCTTCTTCCTTGCCAGCCGGATCCCCTGGCCTTGAAGTCTAATACAGATCAGCCAGATCTCTCTCCCCAAGCTCCAGGCCCCATAGCACCTTCAAGGTTTTTTCCCCTAAGAGAAGTGCCTGCCTCCCCTACTGGGACAAGGAGAGTGCATGTTCCATTCTCCATTTCAGATCTCATTCAAATTAAAGAAAAACTGGGGAGATATTCAGAAGATCCCACAAAGATTACTGAGGGTTTTAGGGATCTGTCCCTACAATTTGAACTTTCTTGGGGTAATTTGCATATCCTTTTCCCTATCTGTTGTACCACTGAGGAGAAGAAGAGAATCTGGGAACATGCCCAAAAATCTGGGGATTGTTTGGCTAGTGATAACCCCATGAAATATCCCCCAGGTACAGCTGCTGTTCCCACTAGTGACCCAGGATAGGATTACCAAAAGACTGAAGATAGCAGAGAGACCATATGATAATTTGCCTGTTAGAAGGTCTAAGAATGGCATTTCAAAAGCAAATTTTCAAAAAATTAGGGAGATTACTCAGGGAGAAAAGGAAAACCCTGCCCTTTTCCAAGCCTGGCTAGTAGAAGCCATTAAGAAGTATACAAATTTGGCATCGCTTCCACTTTCTCCACCTCTCTCTCGGAGCCCTGGGCAAAATCGAGGCTGAAGGTAAGGTTACCCACTTTATCATGGCTATGTTCTCTTGTTTTAACTAATTGCTCTGGCCCTATGTGCCCCTCAACCCATCGGGTCATAGGCATCAAGGATCTGTTGTTTGAACACTCCTTCCTTACACTCTCCCCTGGCCCTCCCCCCTTGTTGGGAAGGAACCTGATGGTGAAATTGGGGAGCCAATTTTCTCTAGTTAAACTTCATAACTCCCTTTTCCCTCTGTTTACCAGATCTCCCGATGTTCCCTCAGAGGTGTGGGAGAGGGCTGAGCCAATTGTTTGGGATCAGGGAATTCCTGGGCAAGCTACTTCTGCCACCCCAGTCATAGTTCCTCTCAATCACCTTCAATATCCAATTAAGCCCAAGGCTTGGGAGGGACTGCAACCATTAATAGCCACTCAAGGCCCTGACTCACTCCCTCTAGAGTGGGGCTGCTACCAAGCAAAAGCTTTTATGATTTTAAAACTAAACTCACCACCACTCCAGCATTAGCTCTACCTAATCTAGAAAAACCTTTCACTCTGTATGTTGTTGAAAGGAGAGGACAGGCTTTGGGAGTCCTAACCCAGTCCTTAGGACCTGACCCCAGGCCAGTTGCCTGTTTTTCAAAACAATTAGACTCCATGGCTGCTACAGCCACTCTAATTGAGGAAGCTTCTAAAGCTCTAGCAGACCAGCCTTTAGAAGCTCTGACTTCCCACTGAGTCCAGAGCATCCTAGGAGCAGATGGCCACCAGTGGCTAGGTAACCACAGGCTCACCAAATATCAAGCCTTGCTCTTAGATACCCCCGACCTAATTTGGATGTGCTACACACTCCTGAACCCTGAAGCAGTGTGGTACACAGAACAAGTGATTAGGGGAGCTAGGTATGAAATAGTCATCTTTAATAACCTCCAGGGAAATTGTCCTTTCTCTATACTCCTGTACTGTCTGTCTGGTTGTTTGCTTAACCTCCTTGCCAGGTTGTCTCCTCCAGGCTCTAAGCCATCAACTTCCAGATGACTACTCATGTACCCCCTGAACTGGACCCATCAAGGCAGGGACAGCTCTACGCCCCTTGCCAGCAGGAAGCAGTTTTAGAAGCTGAGACCTTCGTCCCTGACCCCAAAGGAATTTGGGTCCTATTTGTTTGAGGGGGAATGATGAGGGCACAGTCTCTGGGAACCCCCTTGAATCTGGAATACAGTCTCTGGGAGCCCCCTTGAACTCTCCTTGAATCTTCCAACTAGATCTGGCCTTCCCCCAAGGCCATAAGCCTTACATTATCATTAGGCCCAAATCTCTACCTAGCTTTGCCCTTTGTTGTCCAGCTACTTCCCATCCTGGATGCTATCAATATCCATGCCTTCAACTACTTCCCACCCTTAATCTCCCAAGAGATTGCTTCCTGGAGTCTGACCTCATTGGACTCCTCAAGACTCTCCCTAAATCCCTCCTCTAGTCACCCCAGACCACCCCTCAATCCCTCCCATAATCTTTGTGTATACAATCTCCATCTTGCCTCCATGAAGGGGCTCAGATTCAATATAGCTCAGTAAATTGAATCTGGCCCACTTGTGAAAACAGGCGTCACAAAGGGTGGGATTTCTCAAGACAAACCATTATGGTAAATCCCTAATAAACTTTCTCTTTTCCCTTGAAAAAAAAAAAAGAAGAAAGAAAAAAAAATGGCAAGTATTTTTGTGAAGAAAACCCCAAACGGGGTTACAAAGAGTCAGATAGGGCTGAAACAATTAAAGAACTTCATAGGGAGTTTTTCTTGGTATCAAGTCTAAATGTGCCTCTTTGTAACTTCCAACCACTGTTCCTATCTCTGTCTTCTGAGTTTTAACAAAATGGCAACACTTCAATTACTCAGAGACACCAATCGTATCCACACTAAGATTTTTCTTTTCTGGGTTATTTCTTCTTTCCTAGTTCCATTAAATGATTCTCTTAGAGCATGAACTCAATACCATTCAACCTCCCAACTTAATGTCCTCACGTTTTGCTCCAGTGCATTATTGTTTTATGTATTAATCCACAAGAATTTATTAAGCACCTACTATGTGCCAAGCAAACTGCCAGACATTGAAGATACAGGTACAAAGAATGACATGATTTCTACTTGCAATGAGCTTACATTCTAATGGGGAACAATAGGTATGATTAAAATACGTAAAACATAAATGTAAAGCAAGTAAATACGAATATATAAAGTAGCTAAGTATGAGGTAGCTGCTGGTTGAGGAGATCAGGGAAGCCTTCGTGTAGAAAATGATGTCTGAGTCACATTTTAAAGGTAGAGAATGACTCTATGAGGTAGCGATGAGGAGGGACAGCCACTGCCAAGGCAAAGAGTTAAGAGACTGAATGTGAGCTAGGGCCAATGCTAAAGCTTCTGGGTGATAAAATTGTATTTTAATCCATGTTTACAAGACTGATTACTTAGAAAGTTTTAAAACATATACCATATAACTTTTCTAATGACTTTTCTAGCCCAGCATGATGGATGAAAATGTTTCTGGAGTCAAGGGACCTAGGTTCAAATTCCGGCTCTGTTCTTTACTACCTATGTGGCTGTGTATAAGTCACTTCATCTCTCTGTTTTCTAATCTGTCAAATGAGGAGGTTGGAATCAACTGCTAAGGTTCCTTCCAGCTCTAAATCTATCACCCTATTATCTAATTTAAGAAATTGTACAATTTCTAAACAAATCTCTTTACCTCTCATGGCCTTAGTGGTATTCCAAGTGCTTCATAACTGGAGCACTTTTTCAGACTTCTTATGACTTACATACACTATTCAGGGATGCTGACTTCCTTGATGTTCCTCAAAAAAGATATTCCAAGTCCTAATTCTGGGTCTTTTCAATGGCTGTCCCTCAAACCTGGAATGTTCTCCCTTCTCAACTCCACCTCCTAGCTTTGCTGGCTTAATTTAAGTCCCTGCTAAAATCCTGCCTTTCACAAGAACCTTTTCCCTATTCCCCTCAATTCAAGTGTCTTCTCTCTGCTGATCATTTTCAATTTATCCTGTATATAGCTTGCTTGCCCACAGTAGGTTGCATGTGTCTCACCTCTTAAACGCCTTGAGAGATGGGTATGTTTTTTTTGCCTTTCTTTGACTCCTCAGCACAATGCCTAGCACACAGTAGGAGCTTAATAAATGTCAACTGAATGCCTGATGAAACGCTTGAACTAGGTCTCTAAGGTTTCTTCTAGCCCTCTTTTATTTTATGATGTGATGTACACAAGACAGCTGGAGAGGGGAGAAGAAGACAGGAGGAGGAAAGACAGAGAGAAATGGGGAAAATGACAGCATGATACACTAGAACAGATTGAGTACAAGATTTGGAGAAGAGACCTTGTCTTTGAATTCCAGCTTTTCTAACTTGTTGCTTATTACTCATATGTTGTTGTTTAGTCACTTTTTAAGTCATAAACAACTTATGACTTAACAACTTATGTTTATGACAAAAACATAAAGAAAATGTGATCCCATTTGGGATTTCCTTGGCAAAGATACCAGAGTAGGTTGCCATTTCCTTCTCCAGCTCATTTCACAAATGAAGAAACTGAGGCAAACAGGGTTAAGTGACTTGCTCAGGATCACACAGCTAATGTCTGAGACCAGATCTAAATGCATGAAGATGTCTTTCTGACTCCAGGCTCAGCATTCTATCCACCGTGCCACCTAGTTGCCCCAATACCTATGTAACCTTAGCTAGACAACCCAACTTCTACAAACATTAGTTTTTTCATCTTTAAAATGAAGTTAGAAGGATTGCTTCTGCCTCTAAAATTCTAAGATTTGAGCCCTCTGACTTTAAATCCATGATATAAACGCATGCACACACACATATATATGCACATATATACATATCTAAATTATATGCAGATATCTGACATAATAATGTACTGAAAATTTTATTTTTTCAAAGTTTTAAAAATACAGTTATATACGTAGCCAAGAATAGAGGCAATGCAGAAAATTGAGGAAAAACACTCATAGACACTCTCCCAGATAGAATGTGATTGGGTTGAAATATTGTTGTGGTGTAAGAAATGATAAGCTGGTGGATTTAAAAAATACGAAAAGACTTGGATTTATGAAGGATGATGCTATGCACCTTCAGGGAAACAGATGAGAAGTTGAAACAACAAGAATATGGTCTTATGTATATGTGTTTGAGTGTATATGTGTATATTTGTGAATATCTATGGGTGTGTATGTATGTATACATGTATGTGTGTATACATATGTACACACACATGCTTAATTGCAGTCTTCTTGTGCGGAGGGAGTGAGGAAGGAAAAAAAATAAAGTAAAAAGTGCACAGCAGAGGACAAAAGAAAACATACAGGAAGCAAAGGAAAGATGGACCTGAAAATCATGTGTAATATTCATTATATAAGTTTTCTTGAAATGGAAATCTATTGCTTTATATTGAATCTTCTCTTATGTTCTGCTGTGTACACGGCAATGTTCTCTTTTCCTTTTCTTACTGGGTATTTAAGTTTAAAATAAATTTTTTAAAGCCCACAATTATATCTCGCAATCTCACATCTGTCCATTTATAATACATACTTCTATGAAATTAGTTTCCCCCAGAACATTGTTTTACTGAAATTTCATGTTTTCATAGATCCAATGAACAATATTAGGGGAGCTATTGCTATACCTTGAAAAGGGGTCTTTCAACATTCTACCAGTATCTAAACATTCAGAGACAACCAAAGTTACATATGCTGCATTTGGGAGTCTGATATTAAGAGATTTAATTTTTGAATACTAATATAAAATTTCCATATGATGAATGTAAGTTCTTTACTTAAACTTATAAGATTTCAGTATGATGAATAAAAGGTCCTTACTTAAACTACTGAAGAGTGAAGAATGATTGTGACTCCTAGGTATGAAAACAATATAAATATATTATGATACCACAAAAATAAATTACTCAAAGGCAACAAGAAATTTTATTTTTTCCAGGCTTTTAAAAATATGTCCCTTAGAATGTTTTACTAACCACATAATTACTCCATAACACAAAGAAAATTATGAACTAAATAAAATCTCGTCACCAGAAAATGGTTTCCTGCTCTCATGCTGAGGCATTCACGGATGATAAATGTCAAAGGTGGAAACATGTTTCTTTTCTAAACGGGAGAGGTTGATCACATGACAATGTTCATTTCAGTATCTTCATGTCTCTCCTGCCAAAGGACTGATGTATATTTAATCATTTTATCTAATGGATGTTATTGCACAAGTCAGAGCTACCCATTATGAAGGCACTTGTTTTGGCAGAGCATAAGGCTCTGATTACATTTCCTGGCTTTGTGGTTGGAAAGAGCCAGAGTTGATGAAGAATTCCCTGGCTGAATCATCTGTCTTTCCTATGGGCACCATGTCAGAGGTAGAAAATCCTCTGTGAGTCATCAGGGTTAGAGGACTGAGTGGAAAGACACCATGAATTCCAGTGTTGGAACCCTTCAAAACAGAACACACAGCCATGCTTAATTATCGATGATTCACACCAATTTGTAAAGTGACACCATTAATTTTGTCTTATTGAAAATTTAACAAATATAGAGCAATTAACAGGCTTATTATCAATATACCTTTATCCTACCACAATAATGTAGTCTAAAAAAATTAGTTTAATGACCCTGCCATAACTTTATTTTTTCCAACACAGTTCAATGCAGGGAGACCAGGATTTTGCACCAGGGTATCTGATATCTGGTGACTGAGGTGACAAACTTCTTCCTTCTCTATCCCAGAGGTCCTCTGCCAATCCCACACCAATCCAATAAGGATCAAACCTTACCCTGAAGGGGTCCTATGTTACACCGGTCCCACCAAAACTATGTTTTTATTTCCCAACAGCCAACTCAAAACCACTGAGGTACCTTTCCCCATTGCTCTTGATTAGTCACTTCTAGAGCTTAGTGGGGCCAGACTCTCTAAGGGGGGAGCTGTTCCTTCCCCAACATGGTCTCATACAACTAGGGATGAATGTACTCTGGGACAAGCCCATAATGAAATGGAAGGTCACCAGGTGAGAAAGGATACAATCCCAGGGTCTTCTTAAACCTTAAGTGAGCTATTCCACAGCTGACTCTTCCCCTTCTTCTCCTTTTTGTCTCCCCTCAAGCAACCCTAGCAGTGACCTTGGTGTGTACCTTCTCTATTAGTATCATCCTGGGGTCCAGGCCTTGGGAGACCTTTGTCCTGAGTAGGTCTTTCCCCAAAGTTTCTTTGCTCCTATCCTCTGCCCCCCCAGACTAAGATGCTAGAACTGCTAGCTACAGTTCCAGATTGTGGATTTTACTGCACCTTAATTATTTCTCTTTGTGACCAAAAGCACACACTTACAAAACAGAAAGCCCAGAGGAATGGCAAAGTTTGTGACAGTTAAAAAGTTTTTGTTTTGTTTTTGTTTTCCACATAAAGTTAAGTGACCCATGGCAATATCAAACCTTATAATACTTTATAAAACGAGTACATTGCTGGGCCCAGAAAAGTCTGAGACATGCTATTTGGAATACTGGGAGACTCTAGGCCACATTCTCAATAATGTCACCAAACCTACATATGTAGAATATGTCCATTTAACTACTTTATTTAATTGAAAATTACAAGAAAATAAAGAATACTAAATTTAACAAATTTATAAATGTTTGCTTTAAGGCTATGAAATAAAGAAGAAAGTAAACTTAAAGTAAGCCAAGTGGCAAAATATGAAAGAAAGATACAAAAGAAATGAAATTAATCCAACTTATAGCAAGAATATAGTATAATTTAAAAAACCATAATGGATGGACATAAATGCTATATACCGCCAGAAATATTAGGACAAAAAAAGAAACTCTAATTGCCAATAAATTCTTGACAATACTCCAATTGTTCCTATTAATTGTACCATTATTAAAATGTTTAATGAAACATTATAAATGTCCTAGACAACACTCAAATGGTTTCTATTAACTGCACTCCTATTAAAATGTTTAAACATTTTAAATTTTCTTTCCTGAAAATAGTTAATTGCTTCCTAAAGAATATGTTATATTTACTACTACAAAAAAAGCTTTTACACAGAGCTACAAAGTCATGAAATCTTCCATGCTAATCAGACATTCCTTTTAAAGGCCTACTTTAGGAATAAAGATTTTGATATCTGAAGGGGCCTCTGTATTGTTAATGTATTGTTAATACGATTTGAAGATTTTAGATTTTCCCATTCATTAAGACGCCCATGTGACCTGTCTGAGTCACATGGAAGCCTGAGTCACATGACCCTGTGGTGGGAGGAGCTTGCCCAATGGGTAAAGCAGGAAGGGGTGGAGCAGAGCTGAGAGGAAGTGAGACAGAGCAGTCAAAGCTGGGAGAGAGGGAGACACAGAACGGCAGCTAGCATAAGTGAGAGCCAGGGAGTGATTTTTTGCCCTTGTTTTGGGGAGGCCCTAACAGAGGGAAGGCTGGAGGATGGCCATGCCCCCTGCACTGATAATGTGTATAGATTTCTTTGTTGTCATGATGGATTTCACTTTCTGGTGTTTGAATAAATGTTTTGGTTCTGCCTTCAATGAAGAGTCTGTCATATTTTGCAATTCTAAACTAAGCCGGCATATTCATAGCCTCTGTAGGTGCTGTGAGTATTGCATTGGTGCTACAGCTTCCTCATCCTGTGATAGAAGAAGCAATACCTCAGTGCACCAAGCTTATGCCCATGTATCTACCACCACAAATGGCACAGTATCTAGAGACTGCACAGGTTAAACTTGTACCAGAAAATTCAGTATCTCAGAATTCAGATGGATATGTAGTTAGAGGTCATGTAACCTACAAACCTAACTTGCCTTTAAAATGGAACTTCATAATTCATTACAATTCAAATTAATGTTAATATAGGATTTACATCCATTACTTAAGACTTCAATTGCAGTTTACACATCTATATCAAGTAATATTACAATATTTTGTAATTTCCAAATATTTCTTTTAAAGGTTGAAAAATATTTTTGTGGCCTTTCTACCATATACAAAATGATATATTTCCTATGCTTGCTTTTTCCTTCTACGAACTAAAGACAACTTAAATGAAAAACCTTTTCATAACTTTGTATTTATAAGATTATTACTCCTGCAGGTAATAAACTCCCAAATGGGAATACTGCTTGATATAAAATTGGAGGGACAGGTGGAGGATCTCCTAGCATAGACAAATTAAGCCCTTTCAATTACAAGACAGTATCAAAGCCTAGTAGCATGAGTGAGAATTACCTTTTCTCTGCTACTAAGTTTAATCGATGACTTGAACTTCTAAAGAGATAAGAGTGAAAACAAGGATAAAAAAATGATAATCTTATGCTAATTTTTCATTGTGTATCTCAGAATAAAAGTTAAAAATCCAATAAAATCAGATATTCCACACATAGATAATCCAATCTCAAATGCCTAAGTGCAACTCATGGGCTTTGGAATGGGAGCTTAGAGATCTTTAATTTAAGCTCATCATTTTACAGATGAGAAAAACTGAAGTCCAGAGAAGTAGTTATTTGGTCAAGGTACAACGGCAGTAACAGAGATAAGGTTTAAGAGCAGGTCCCTGTGACCACCAATTAAGTCAGTGCTCCTTCCATTATAGCAGGGTGTTTGTTTTGAAATGCCTGAGGGCGGAAAACCCAGAAATGATCTATTGCTAAATACCTGTTATACTCTTTGTGAAATCTAAGTAAATAACATTGTAGGGCTGACACAACACAATTTTAAATTTCCATTTTCACTTCTCATTAAAAGAAATCAATTTGTATATTGCTGCCATTATCTGCAAAAGTCTTTGCCATGGTATCATAGGGTGAACAGAATGGAGGTTGAGAAGATCTGGGTTCAAGTTCAAACTGTTAATTTACTATCTGTAAGATATTAAGCCAGTTACAACTTCTCTGGACCTCAATTTCGTCACCTGTAATATGAGGGCACTGAATGAGAAGCCCTCTTAAGTTTTGTTACTGCTCTAAATCTTGTGATCCTATTTGTCAATACTTATGCTATAATCAGAAGAATTCCAAAACAAATGTGTAATAAATTGAAAATAACCTAATTAGAACATTAAGTAAATGCACTGGGAACTACTTAAATGAAATATGTTGTGTGTTATTCTGGATAAAAATTATCTTCAAGAGTCCTACTTCAATGCTTCATCACAATATGAAGATAGCCCTGGGTCATAGTCCTGGAAATAGACCGCAAATTTCTCATCTGGGGACCAAATGAGCTAATTTTGGAGAACTTCATTCATAAGCATGAAGATGTTGACTTTCATCATGAAGATCAGCGCAGTGCCTGGCACACAGATATAGTTAATAAATGCTTGTTGATTTATCTACTAATGAATGTAGGGAATAGCAATCTATATTCATGGATGGAGTACATATATTGACAAAATCATATATCCCTGAATTACTGAAGTAGGTAATAAACAATAAGAAATAATAATAATAATAATACAATAACAATACAACAATAATAAACCTAGCTCCTTCAGGTTTTCCCATAATGATACTGATTTGTTTTGGTTTTTGTATACTGTTTTAAAAAGTATACTTATTGAAAATGAAATATTAATCTCAAGATATTAAAGCTAAAACCAGGATCAATTTGGCCACTCACGAAAGAGCCTCTTGAATCTTTGAGATACCATGTACATATCCAAGCACATCTATGAATAAATCAATATCAGCTTAGCCAACCATTTTACTTTAATGCTTTCTTCCCAAGTTTCTTCATAATCAGCAATTTTTCTCCCTGGCTGAGATTCTGCAAGTGACAAAAGCATGACTCCATTTGTAAAGCTAATCAAGACATTTCAAGCCAAAAATCCTTACCAAAGACATCACTTTAGTAGTAATAACAAGAGTCATCCTCCAATGTGCAATCTTTTGAGGGATCCGTATAGCATTAGTATACAGACAAGTTTAACTTTTAATTTAATTTTTAATTAGGTCTTTTGGGGTCCTGCAGATTTATCCCTATGGTTCCTGATTATTGTTGTTTTTCAGTTGTATCTGACTCTTCGTGACCCCATACTTAACAAAGACACTGGAATGGTTTACCATTTCCTTCTCCAGCTCATTTTACAGATGAGGAACTGAGGCAAACAGGGTTAAATGACTTGCTCTGGGTCACACAGGTAGTAAGTATGAGAGGCTGGATTTGAACTCAGTGCTCCTGCCTCCAGGCCCAGAACTTCATCTGATTCACCACCTAGCTGGTTCCTAATTAGTATGTTTATAATAGCTGAATATAGGGGAGCTACGTGGTACAATCGATAACCAACCTCAGATACTAACTGTGTAACTCTGGGCAAGTCAAATTAACCCTGTTTGCCTCAGCTCCTCATCTGTAAAATGAGCTGGAAAAGGAAATGCCAAACCCCTCCAATGTCTTTGCCAAGAAAACCCAAAATGGGGTCATGAAGAGTCAGACACAACTGAACAACAGCCAACAGCAGAATATAGTTCTTTCATAACCTTCCCCTGTGACTTTTAAAAGTGCAAAGAGGTGCCTGGGTCTCTAATTTAGTAACACACAAAACCTCTTCTTGTAATTTTTTCATAATTTAAAATAGATTAGGACTGGAAGTTTGACAAGGTCATAATAATCAATGAGATAGAGAACTACTATGAATTGAATAGGACCACTGAGTTACATATCAGCCCAATATAGATATAGAGCATAAATTAGGCACATACAAAATCAACAGGACTTTATACTTTCCTCCACTGGCACTTAAGCAGCTAAGTAGTGCAGTGGATAGTGTGCCAGGTCTGGAGTCAGGAAGACATCTTCCTGAGTTCAAATCCAGCCTCAAACCCTTATTAGCTATGTAACCCTGGGCAAGTTATTTAACCCTGTTTTCTCACCTGTTAAATGATCTGGAGAAGGAAATGGCAAACCACTCCAGTATCTTTGCCAAGAAAACCCTAAATAGGGTCACAAAGAGTTGGACACCACTGAAAAATGACTGAATAACAACCACTGACACTCCACAGTTCCGTAGTAAACTCAAAATTATTCTAAATGGTAGGAGTTTCTCAGATTGAGAACTGGTAGACTGGGAATGGCAGAGAGTCAGAGGTATGAAAGATTCTACGGTGGTAGTTATTTGAGGCAATTGACCATGGAGTCAAGACTATAAAGAGTTAAGTGAACCCACAGTAGAAGAAATGAGGGAGCAGAGGGAGGATCTGAGTGATTAGAAGTCACAATGAGGGGGAGGAACAACCTTAGTAGTAATGAGAAGTAGAAACATATGCAGAAAAAAGGGCACTAAAAGAAAAGTAGAAGCAATAGTAGGAGGCTATGGTCAGAAAATGAAGCTTTGAGTTCAGGATCTTAGAAATGGTATTCTATATGTTAAAGAGGAAGACAGCATATAGAATCTTACTGAAGCAGAATGAAGACAAAGGTTATTAGAGTAGCTGGACTCAAATAAACCCACCAAACCAGATATCTTGAAGTCCTTGAAGATGATAGCAAAGATACAATTGAGAGAAAGACTATAGTACTAACGTTATTGAATAAGTCAATGTCACAAATAGACATAGATCATTAGAGTTCTCAGGAAATTTACAATTTTTCAGGAAATTGATACTATAAAAGGGATTCCTGCTTAGGTATGGGTTAGACTAGATGAACTCTGGTACTCTTTCGAGATTCTATGATTCTCACATATGATTGTGACACAAATGACAACAGTTGACAACAAAAAAGGAGCAAATCTTACATAATCAGATTGTATGGATTTACTGGGAAGAAAGGTTACTGAGGGAGGGTGGCACAGCATATGTAGCTATTTCAGTAAATACGCTTTAGTGAAATTATTTCAAAAGGATTCCATTCTGTTTTCCAAAGTTCTTACACCTAACCATAGTTAGAAAGGGACATGTTAGATTTTAAGCTAGAATTCTAAATTTATTATAATTAGCCATAGATAGGGAAGAAGCTTTAAAAAAAAAAAGAATTTGAGCTGGAACCCAGGCTTCTTAGAACTGGAAGGGACTCTAGAGACGATTTAGTTCAACCTTTCCATTTTGCAGATAAGAAGACTGAGGTTCATAGAAAAGAAGTGACTTGCCTAGGCTTGGGAAACTAGTGATTGGAAGAATAGAAACTAGAACTCTGGTGTCCTACCTCCTGGGTCTATGCTCTTTATCCTTTAACACACCACCTCATGTTAACATTATAAAAAATACTGGAGGGCTAATTTGTTTTTGTTATGATATCAAGGAAGCCCTTTAGTGCCTTCAACCTAAGGATAGGTGTTGAAGAAATCTATACAGCTACTGTAGAAAAAATAAAAGTTACGTTTAGTCATTTTAAAGCGTTCAGAAAAATATGGTATGAATGCTTTCTTAAAAAGCCAGATAAGAAAATGGAAGAATGATTTCCTCAGAGGGAAGAGACCTGTCTGATTCAGGAATAAAAGCAACATTCTGGAATGTTACAGCAATCCATTTTGAGAAGGGAGATTAAGAACTACAGGACAGATATAGAAGAACGGGGTTCAGCATTCTGGAAAAATGATGCTTAATTAAAGGTTCTACGGAAGCAATTAGCACCTTTCCTCTCAAAAATAACTGAGAACAGACTGGGGCCAAAAGCTGATAAAAGGCCTCAGATGTGAGAGGTATAGGGAAAGCAAATATTTAGATAAGCAGAGTTTAAATAGGCAATGATAATATCAATGAAATAATAGCTGACTTTATATAGTGTATTAAGATTTGCAGGAGGTAGTACAATGGATAGAGTACCAGGCCAGGAGTTAGGAAGATTCGTTTTCCTGGGTTCAAATCCAACCTCAGATACTTACTACCTATGTGACCCTGGGCAAATCACTTAATCCTATTTGTCTCAGTTTCCTCATTTGTAAAATGCTGGCATTGGAGAAGAAAAACGGCAAACTATTCCAGTGTCTTTGCCAAGAAAACCCCAAATGGGGTCACAAAGAGTCAGACACAACTGAACAACATTAAGATTTGCAAGGTGCTTTACATTTATCATCTCATTTTTGTCATCACAACAATCATGTGAAATAGGTGCTATTATTATCTCCATTTTACAGATGAAGAAACGGTGGCTGAGACAGATAACATGACCAGCAAAGGATCACTGAACTAATACATATCTCAAGCAAATTTTGAACTCATGTCTTCCTGGCTCCGTGTCCAGTGTTTTATGCTAATAATGCTAATAATCTATACTCTTCTTTTTTGTCTGAGACCTGATGAGGAATCTCCACTAAAACAGATCTGCAACTGTGCTGAAATTCATAGTCTCAGACAATTTCCATAGACACTGATAGGTTAAAGGCCTTGCCCAGGGTCACACAGTCAACATATGCAAGAGACCACCCTGAAGCCCAGGTTGTCTCAACTGAGGGGCTGGCTCTCTATGTACCACACCATGCTGCCTCTACAATTTATACTTAGGATTTTGCAATTCTTTTAATCTTGCTCCAATTCAAGTGTAACATTGTCTATGTAAGTATATGAGGCATCTAGGGAATATGTTAGATGGTCTGCCATACTCGAGGTTCAAAAGAGCTATGGTTTTTTAATTCTGCCTCCGATGTTTATTAACCATCAGACCCTACGCAAATCACTTAACCTCTTTCAGTCTGTTTCCTCATCTGTAAAATAATTTCTAAAAAACAGCATCTACCTTCTAGGATTGTGAGGATCCAATGAGATCATATATAAATCACTCTGCAAACCATAAAGCTCTCTTAAAAAATATTAGATATATAAATAGAAAGCTAAACACTAACACATTTGCTATTAGTAAAGAGAGGGGAAAGCATTTTCAGAGACAAAACACAGGTGAATAGAGATTGTGTTGATAACACTTGACTGAACTCCTTTTGGGTCTATGGGATCAAATGAGGTATTATATGTAAAGTACTTTGCAGACTTCAAAAAGATGTGAAATAATATTGTTGTTGTCACTGATGTTATCATTAAAAATTAGGCAGTATTAAAAAAAAACATGAGACATAGAAACAGAAACCCTGATCCAAATCCTGGCCCTGACAATTAACAGCTTCATGACCTTGGGCAAGTCATGCCTTATTTTCTTTAATTATAAACAGGTTAAAAAAAAATCATACTTACCCTCATGTGCTTGTTATGAGGAAAAGACTTTGTAAATTGTAAAAGGATACACACCTGGTGATGTGTGGCCAACACGAAGACCTAGGACCTACAAAATTAATTCATCTCAATATGGAAGCCCAAATGCTTAGGCTACATAACCTATTCCTTTGTAATTCTCAACCTGAAAATTCACAGAAGAATATAAAAATTAAATGAAAAAAATAATCTTATTCACTAAGAATTATTGTAATGGAAGGAAATTTCTTAGACTCTACCATAGAAGTCAATGATTAAATGTGGTCATTGGGTACCTACTCCCCCAAATTTGGTTCAAGCTGGGTATGAGCTTTCAAGAATTATCAGCTATGTCCTAGGGATGACACAAACATCCACTGAGCATTAGCACAACAAGGGCTCAAGTGGAGGAGATCCAAGGCCAAACATCCACTCCTCATAATCTGTTCTACACCCCCTCAACTCATTCTCACTAGATGGAAAGGTTTAATTCAATTCACCCTTCCTATTTCTTGATGCTCTTAAATACTTTGGCAGGAACTGAAAGATCATTGGCCATTAGGGTCTTTAATTGCTTATAGTCAGTTAAAAAACCCTAGCTCATGCCTCATTTGCCTATGCTCCTTTCTGAGCTGACACAACCTGGTAACAATTTGGGGATATAGCACATAATAGACCATAGAGGTCATATAATCCAACTCCCTCATTTAAAAATGGAGGAATTGAGGACCAAATAAGTTACTTGTCCAACAACAGCATAAATTGGAAACAGCTGAGTCAGAATTTGAACCTTGGTTCTCTGACTACAAATCTAATACTCTTTTCACTAAGCAGTAGCTACTATGGAATCAACTATTTTTTGAGAATTTCAGCAAGGTCCAAAAGGCTAGGTTTGTAAAGGGCAAGAGATAATGACCAACTAACTGCCCATTTATTGAGTCCTCTGAACCTTGTCTTTTAGTGAAAGGGGATTATATAAACTAAGCAACAGTGTCACATAATGGATGCTCAATGTCACTGGTGTTAAATGAGTGGGTATCAATGAAACCTTAACAGGGAGCTATTCTGGTCACTGTCCATCCCTCTATGAGTTTAACATATGTCATCCAATTCATAAGAATAAACCACGTATGTTAAATGGGATCTGCCCTTTGACTTATTTTGGAAGAGTGTGTGTGTGTGTGTGTGTGTGTGTGTGTGTGTGTGTGTGTGTGTGTGTATACACACAATTTCCACAGCTTGTGACCAAAAATATTTAATATCTTGATTCTTTCTAGAAATAATTTAGTTAACTAGTCAAGTGCGTGTGCAACTAAGTCTACTTTTTTAAAAATAGACCTGTGATTTCTTTTGTATAGAGAATTATCAGTGAGCAAAATCTCTGTGCCAATGTAGATTGGCTGCTGCTATGTAATTTAAAGCTGCCTGGGACACTAAAAAGTGATTTGCCAAAGGTCGCACCACCAATATGTGTCACTTTTCTTGACTCTTGAGTCCAGCTCTCTATTTACTACTCTTTAATACTTCTCCAATTACAAATACTACAGTTACATCTTCTGCATTATTGATACAGGCATTCTACAAATTATGGAACATGAAATCTATTATTGTTTTATCTATAAATGCCTAGTTGTATGATGCCTTTTCTTTCTTCTACTCATGCCAAGGCTTACTCTGCCTCCCTGAATAATGCTTATTCAAATAAGTAACCAAGATGTTCTGGGTCAATGGTACCAGCTGGTGGCTGGTGTGAAGGATTACGTTGACACCTTCTCACAACACACCAACACCAATCTTCTTTCCTTAAAGTGGTCATGTCCACACATTGCTTTTATTTCCCTCTTTCATTGCTTCCAATTAAGTTCATTTTACTTCAAGAATGCAGACTTATATTCACTTTCCCTCTTCTTTCAACCTCTCTCTCTCTCTCTCTCTCTCTCTCCCTCCTTTTCCCTCTTTCCTTCCCTCCATCCTTCTCTCTCTCCCCCTCTTCTCTCCTCCTGCTCTTCCTCCTCTTATTTTCTTTAACCCTCCTCCTCTCTTTTCCACAGGTTGCTCAGTTAGCTCAAAACAATCTCTTCTCTCATTCCAATTTGTGAGCCAAAAAGAATCTCAAGTGTAGCTGAACAAATACACCCAGAGTGCTAAAGATATACCTAGGCTGAAGAGCAAAATTATAAATTTTGACATATGAAATTTGGCATAAGGAACCCATGCCATCAACTTCTAAAGTCCTTAAAAGTACCAAGTCTCTTTACACCTCTCCACAAAAGCCTCCTTCTTCCTCTGATCTTCCACTTGTCTTTGAATACTACTTTTCTTCAAGCATTAACGTTTGAGTGAAATTTTTAAAAAGCATTAAATTTTGTAATTGTTCCTTTTCATTTGATTAGTACTGTTATAAAGACAAAATTCCACATTATTTTTCTTGCAAAATAATTTTTAGGGCACAGTAATAGCTAGTATGATAATATCTAATATTTATATATTCCCTTAAGGCTTGCAAAACGCTTTACATTCTCATATGATCCAAACGACAACTGTGGGAGGTAGGTACTGTTATCCTCATCTTATATATGAAGAAACCGAGTCCAAGAGAGGTTAAGTGACTTGCTTGGGTCACACAGCTAAGTACCTGGGACAGGATTCAAATTAAGGTCTTCTTGACTCCAAATCTGTAAATCCATCTGCCTAAAATGAGGCTCAGAGGCATTAAATGAATTGTCCACGGTCACAAGGCTACAAAGTGTCAGAGGTGGGATTTGAAATCAGATCTTCCTAAATACAATATTCTATACACTGTTACACTGCCTCTCATATTTGTAAAGAGCTACCATATTTCCCCATGTATATGACACACCCTTTTTTGAAAAATTTGAGGTCTAGAAACTGGGTGCGTCTTGTACAGTGGTTGTAGTTTTTTTACTTGCATTTCTCACGTTTTCAGCTTGTTTCTGCTCTCATATTATAGATTTTTTTACTTGCATTTCCTGCTTTTTCTTGCTTGTTGTGTTTATGCTCATTGTTTCGCATTTGTTACCCGTATATTAGGTTACGTTTTGCCACGTTCTGCCCAAAAACAGCTCAGAAAAGATTTTCATACAGTGTTGAATTCAAGTTAAAAGTGATCCAGTTTGCAAAAGTGAATGAAATCGTGCTGCTGAACGTAAGTTTGGTCCTCCTCCAACTGAGACAACAATCCGAGACTGGCTATGGGAAGAAGAAACCCTACTGAAAATGCCAGGGCAGAAGGCCATGAGAGGCAAGTCAGCAAAATGGCCTCATTTAGACAGGGAACTGAAGATATGAATTGAACAGCAAAGGGCAATTGGAATTCCTGTGTCCACAAAGATGGTTCAGCATGAGGCAAGAAGAATTGCTGATGAAAAAGAAGTTACTGATTTCAAAGGAGGACACAAATGGTACTTCAGATTCATGAAATGGAATGTGTACACACACCAGACTTGCCCAAAAAATGCCTAAAAGCTATGAGCAGAAGGTCCTTGAATTTCACCGTATAAGTACATGAATTTTATGATGAATAAAACTTGAGTTCAATAACTTCATGTAATACATTTTTTTTTCAAATTTCGGGCCCCAAAATTAAGGTGTGTCTTATACATGGGGAAATATGGCATTCTCTGTATTAAATGAGGTAAGAGCATTTCTTCAAGTTAATATAGTGAGGTTCTAAGGGTAACTAAAGGAGAAAAAAGAATCATTATTGACTATATTTAAATTCCCCCATGTAATAGCTCCACATGAAAACAGGCACCTGAAGATCACTAAACAGTGCTGGAAAAGACTATTTAGTTATACCCACCTTCTTTGATTTAAAGTTGAACAAACAGGCCCAGAGATGGCAAAGCACACAGCTAATAAACGACAGAACCATAATTTGAACATGTCTTCTGACTCCAAGTCCAATCTTATCTCCCTTCCAACAGAAAATATTCTAAAATCAATTTCCACATATAAAAAAAAAATCTATCCACCAAACCTTTAATCCAACAGAGCCTGCTTTGGCTTATATTACCAACAGATTTTGGTTTGGAAATAAATGCCACAATATGTATTAAATTATTTTTTTGAGAGAAATAGGTAAATCTAGAAAAAGCATCACATGGCAAAAATGTTCAAAGCATTCTTATACTAGCAGTATGAACAAGTCTAGCTACACTTGTAATTATTTAATAAGCATTATAATGAAATATAAACAAGGAATCTCTACTCACATATGAGCTACTCAGTGATTCACACATAAAGGCAACATGTTTCTAAAAGAAAAAATGTATTTAATTGTTCTTTTCATAAAATCAATTACATTAATTTATTTCAGGCAATAGCACCCCTAATTGCAAGTCTGTTCCAAAAGTCCTTTCTAGCACTAAAGCAACTTATTATAAGAGACTAGCCCAAGGTCACAATGGTAGCCAAGATTCAAACCCAGACTGAAGAGTGAGATGAGGATGAAAGGAAAGTTCAATGAAAGAGGGAAGGCTCAGGAAATTTGGAAAGATAGCAAGTTGGAAATACAGTTTAGACTCAGAAATAGGACAAGTCTGAGAAATAATGAAGTTTAAGGGATTACAGAACTCAACTAGACCTATAAATCTAGGCATACTTGGATTTTACAACAGACTCAAGACTTCACATCTCCTCCTATATCCATCCAGGTCATCTTATAATACTTTGCAACCATGTGTATACCCAGCCTTCCACACTCTACCTTGCTCTGGCACAAATGTTAGTACTACTCTTGTTTCTGAAAAATGAATGTCTACTGATTGGAAAAAGGATCCAGCTCACCACCCTTGTGACTATTCTTACCTGGCCATGATTCTCCTATATATGTTATCTCCCTCCATTAGAATATAAGTTCCTCAAGGGCAGGGATAGTGTCATTTTTCTACACAGTGGCTATATGGAATTTATAGCATTTCCCTAGAATTATACTTTTCTGGTTGGTAAGTTTTTACTCTTTCTCCCTGTCACCTATTACTCATCATAATAACAAAAGTTTATATTGAATGTTAAGGTTTACAAAGCCCTGTACTGGGAAGTTTTCAGAAAAAGAAATCAAAGCAATTTATAGTCATATGAAAAATGCTCTAAAAAACTAGAGAAATGCAAATTAAGTCAATTTTGAGGTACCACATCACACCTATCAAATTAGCTAACGTGACAGAAAGGGACATGACAGAAAGACAAATGTTGGAAGGAATGTGGAAAAATTGGGACACTAATGCATTGTTAGTGAATTGTGAACTGATCCAGCTATTCTGGAGAATTTGGAATTATGTCCAGAAGGCTGTAAAACTGTGCATACCCTTTGACACTGCAATACCACCACATACTAGGTTTGTATCCCAGAGAGATCAAAGAAAAAGTAATAGGGCCCATATTGATAAAAAATATTTATAACAGATCTTTTTGCTGTAGCAAAGAATTAGAAATTGAGGCGATGTCCATCAGCTGGGGAACAGCTGAACAAGTTGTGGTATACGATTATGCTGGAATACTACTGTGCTGAAAGAAATGAGCAGATGGTTTTGAAAAAAAACCTTGGAAAACTTATATGAACTGATGCAAAGTGAACAGAACTAAGAGATCTTTGCACACAGTTACAGCAATACTGTAACAATGTTCAATTATGAAATACTTACTCTGATCAAGACAATGATCTAAGACTTAAAAAAATGCCTGTACTTAACATTTTCTTCATGGGCTCCTCAACTCCTACCCTATCCCTTAGAACATCAATACATGAAGGAAGTAGTACAAGCATTACTTCTACTTTACAGACTGGGAAAACTAAAGCTAAGAATAGTTAAATGACTAGATTCACACAGCTAATGAGTGTCACATATAGGATTTTTATCTATGTTTCTTCTAACTATAATTTCAATATTATTATTCTCCACTATGTGCTTCTCAATTTATCCCCCCTGGGTTTCCCTTTATGGTTTCTTTAGAATAAGTGAATGTTGGAGCTGGAAGTGACCTTAAAGATCATCTCCTACTAGAAGACCTTGGAGTTCACTTCTAGTTCTAAAATCAATGATCCTGTGACCTGAGTTAGCCCAAGTCTCTCATTCTACAGTTGAAGAAAGTGAGAACTGGGGTGATGAAATTACTTGTTCAATGACATTCTGCTAGTGAATTGTAAAGCCAGGACCAGAACTCAGGATTTCTCATTCCCAGGTTGATGTTTGTACCACTATAGGACCCCACCTAGTACAGTATTTAATCTTCTGACATATAGAAGGTTACAAAGGGAAACCACGTAACAGCGATTGCTAAATCAATAATCTTAATTCTATGCAAAATTATGTCCCAGCATCATAGGGTTTAGACTTGTCAGGGACTTAACAAAACCTAAGTGGGATCTAAAATGCAAGACCAAATCCGTCTTTCCTAGAAACTTGACTACATGGCCCTTGTCACCATTATTCTCACTTCCATCCTCAGAAACCTTCTTTCCATCGCTTCTCATTTCTCAGAATGCCTAATTGTCATAAACTAGACACTACTATATTGTGTTTCTTCATACTACATCTTCTACAGGCATGAAATTGCTAGGAAAAAAGATAAAGCATTAGTCTCAAGTAGATTTATCCAAGGGATAACTGATTCCCTTTACAAAATAAATGATTCATGGTGAAGTAATTCATCAAGTATATAAAAGTAATAGTCATATGAATTCACCATGTTTAAAAAAACTATTTGAACACTGATATCAAGGAGGAAATATAGCATAGAAAAAAAGAGCACTGTACTTGAATGTGAATCTTGGATTTGAAACTTAATGTAGATAGAGTTAAGCCATGTGATTTATCTGGGCCCTATTTTCCTCATCTGTAAAATAAGGAGGAGTCAACTATGGTGCTTTTCAGCTTTAAATTCTACAATTTGGATCTTTGAACAATTAATCTGCCTTCAACAATTAGGAGATATTTTTAAGTGTCAAAAGCACTGTACTAGGCAGCAAAAGATAAAGAAAAATAAGAAGCATTTGCCCTCAAAAAGGTTTCATTATAGACAGAGAAATAATTAAAATAGTTATGTGAATAAGAGAGCAATCTGATTGTTATAAGGATCACATGAGATAATGCATACACAATACTCTGTGCTATGCCACTCACTACCTGTATGACCTTGGAGAAGTCACATTGGTCTCACTTTCCTCAGTGGTAAAATGAGGGGGTTGGACTCAATGACATCTGAAGTACCATCCAACTCTCAATCTATGATCCTATAATTTATAACTGGTAGGGGGAAGGGAGGATTAAATAATCAAAAACACTTTAGTTGGATCCTGAATGACAAGTAGGATTTCAATAGTGGAACATTAGGAGAAGGGCATTCCAGGTATAGGGAATGAAATAAACAAATCAATGTGTGTGGGGGTGCAGATAGTAGGGGCCCTGTTCGTGAAATGGTTTTGAGTTGACCAATGCGGCAGCAATCGGTAACATAAAAAATAATCACGCGTGCTAAGGCTACAAAGGTAGGCTAGAACCAGAATGAATCTGAATATATGAGTAGCCGCATGACATAAATAGTGTATGAACATAATGATAAAATAAATTGTTATGAAGATTAATCTAGCAATGGGGTATAGTCTCTGAGAACCCCCTTGAACTCTCCTTGAATCTTCCCATTTGATCTGGCCTTTGCCTAAAGCCATAAGCCTTTCATTATCTAGGCCCAAATCTCTATCTAGCCTAGCCTTCTATTGTCCAGCTGCTTCCCACCCTTGATCCCATCAAAATCCCATACTCTTGTTCCCTGGAGTCTTGACCTCTAGACATCCCAGTCCCATCCAGGTCCTCCTTAGACTCCTCCTCAAGACCCTCCCTAAACCCCTCCTCTAGTCACCCCAGACTACTTGACTACCCCTCAATCCCTCCTACAATCTTTCTGTATATAAGCTCCATCGTGCCTCCATGCAGGCGCTCAGATCCGATCTAGCTCGGTAGACTGAATTTGACCCACTTGTGAAAACAAGCATCACGAATGGTGAGATTTCTTAAGACTACTCATTATGGCGAATCTATAATAACTTTGTCTTTTCTTTGGCTGAGAAGGCTTGAGTCGAATTCGTTCGGCAGGATCTAGCATGTTGGTATTTTGGGGTCTTAAGCACCCCTAAAAACATATGGTTCCCTACCCGCATCATATTCTTTAACCTCATCAGATGTTGGGGGTAAAAGGGATCCAGTGTTGGTGCAAGATAACCTGCATAGTCTATTTGCTGACGGTACAAAGAGATTTTTTTTTTCTATATCAGAAAGAGTGCCATAGCAACATGTGTAAGGTCCTGACTCCTTTGGGATAGACTTAAAAGCAAGAACAAGGTCAGATTTTAAATGAATGGATTACACATTTTTATGTGTGGAATCGTTTACATTAGCTAGATAAAAACTCCACTGAAATCATCTCTTAAGATACAGCAATGAATTTAGCTGAGTAAGCTACCAAATATCTAGGTCAAGAAGTCCTCATAATTTATGATCAATTATGATTTTTTTAAAGAACATAAATTTATCTTGTTTACGTTAAAACCATAAAATAGCTGAGATTTAATAAAACTTTGACTGGCAAACCATTTTACATATATTATCTGATCTTATTTTTGCAACTGTGAGGCAGAGGATATTACTATCTCAATTTTACAGATGAGGAAACTGAGGTGGAGAAAGCATAAGCAACTTGTCCAACTTGTTACAGTTGTTACACAACTACTAATAGTTGTAGTACACAACTAAATGAAGCAGGATTTAAACTCAAATCTTCCTGACTTCAAGTCCAATACTCCATCCCCTACAGCAAGGATGTCAAATTCAAATAGCAATGTATTCCCACTGGCTGTCTATTGACTCAGAAAACCTCAAATTAACATCACCTATGTTGTACTGTATTTTTATTTATTTTGTCGAACATTTCCCAATTACATTTGAATCTGCTTCTGGTTGAGCGAGAGTTATGCAGGCTGGGCAATTTGCAATCCTGTGTGGCACTTTTGTTCTACTCCACCAAGAAAACAGCCCCATTAAAAGTCTGATTCCATCCCTCAACTCCTTGGAATAGCTAGTGTCTATTTTACAAAAAACTCTAAATGTAGTTTGAAGGTAATAAAACTTTTTATGGGATCGGCTTTGAATGTTTATAGAATAAATATCTTCAACTATAGGAAAGGTCAGATAACCAAGGGGAACTTTAAAAAACCCTTTTCCCAGATGGCTTTATTGACTACCTAGAAGACAGCATTTATTTATTCTGTACCCAGGTTGATACATATTCTACTACTAACAAAGAGCATTAAGGATATTTATAATCTTAATGAAAAAGCCTCTAAATCCATAATCATTACAGACTTGACAATTAAAGACATCATTACCTAAAAGGGTCATTAATTCAGCCTGGTCTCTGCTAATAGTTACCTCAGAGGAATTCTGATAATGCTGCAACACCCATAAAAGCAAATAATTCAGGCACAAAGACTTAGAAGGAACCATTTATTGTTAAAAATATTCCCTTTCTGAAGAAAATACTACTCTTTTACTATTCCAGATAATTAAAAATCAATAGAGGGAGAGCTAGAAATAACTACCTAGGAGATGGGTGGAGGGTCAAAGAACCCAGTACATTCCTTAAGTACTTCTCAATCTTAAAGAAACAAATAATTTAGCAGAGTACAATCAGTGGTGGAGGAAAATCTTACATTATCATAAGCAGTCTTTCCTTTTTCAACAATAGTTAGCTTTCTATGCACCACTAGTAGTTTAACATTCCCTTCAAAGTACTCCGAAATTGTAAAGTATGCATCCCGAAGGAATACAAGAATTTAAAAAAAAAAATCTTAAAAGAAGCCTGACATTAAAAAAATAGGTTATGTGTTGATAGGGATGGAGAGCAGGAGAGGAAGACAGAGTGTTGTCTCATTAACTTTATTAGGTTTTTTTTTCTTTCTCAGGTTTTTCCCTTTTGTTCTGATTCTTCTTTCACAACACAACTACTGTAGAAATATGTTTAACATGATTGTACATGTACAACCTATATCAGGTGAGGGAAGGAGGGAGAAAAACTTGGAACTCAAAATTTTACAAACATGAATGTGAAAACTATCTTTACATGTAATTGAAAAAAATAAAATACTATTAAGCAAATTCAGCATCTTGGCAGAATGTCTTTACAACTACATTGTTATCATGAATACTATCAGTCTGTAAGCTTCTTAATGGAAGAGATTTTTTATCTCCCAGAGTGATTAAAAAAAAGATGCCACCTTATCATTCTGCATTTGAGCAATCCCCTTATTTAGTTGTAGTCCAACTCTCCATTTTATCATGCAAATTATCTCTTGGGTGAGGATCATTGTCGAACTATTGATTTATGTGGGAGACATAGCTGACCAAGATGACAGGAAAGGGGGAGGTCATAGAGTCATAAAGCTTGAAAGGATCTTAAAAACTCAACTAGTGCTTCTAGGCATGTTAATGGAAAAGAAGAAAGAAAGTAAGGCATTTTAAGTTGCCAAATTTTATGGGTCCCAATTGGGAAAAAAGACTGTTCATCAGAGCCTAAGCAAATAAAATGTTTCTGTTTTTTTTTTCTTGATGAGGCAACACCTTTGGTATCTGAATGTAAACCATTTATTGCTTTTGCTTATTATAGGTCTTTCATCCATATGGCCCATATTTTTCTCTCATTCTTGTCTCATTCCCTATGTACTTTATTCTTCAACTCTCAGGAACCTCACAGGGTGCTGATGAGGATCAGAGGACAGATAACTAGAAGACATAATCAAAACCTAGGGAAAGGAAGTGAATTGCTTGAGTTTACAAGGGAAGTCAGAGATGGAATTTGAATCCAAATTCTTGGACTTAAAATCTGTTTCTCTTTCTTCCTCACCGTTATGTCTCTCAAACGAAATAACATGTCAGTTTTGTAAGAGTAAAGTACTAATGAAGTATAAGGATTATTATTATTATTATTATCATTACTACCTTGTCCTTTATCCAAGTTCACTTCTGGAGCACAAGATGACCTTAATTTTAGAATGCTACCTTCACTTAAGGAATGATTCCAATTCTATGAAGAAGATTCATTCTTACCAAAGTCCTTCCCTCAAAGTTTTAATAGCTGTAGATATGAGGAAAAAAGGCTAAGTGACTGCATATAAGATGGAGCACCATTTCAATCACCACTCTAAAGCATTATGACAACCACAATGCATCATTTAGACCAACAGTATTCACATAATCCCCAGTGATAATTCATGCACCCTTTTCAGCATTTCAGGATTGAAGGAGATTACTAAATCAAGCTTCCTCAATGCAGAATTCTTTATGAAAAGGAAATGTGACTGGGCAGTTGCTAGATAAGAGAAGATTACTCATATATGGTTATCTAATATTGAATTCCTAGTAAAAAATTAAAACATTTGGATTTATATATATAAGCAAAAACATGCAACAAAAAAAGAGTCCTTTGTATATGCTTGATGGCATGTTTTGGAAATTGTAACATGCTGTTTTGTTTTTTCCATAAACAAGATGATTTTTACAAATCTACCATTGGTAGAGCATGCAATGTGTATCATGGAACCCTTTGGCGATCTGATGAAGCCTCTTGAGCTGTTCTCTGAATGATGTTTTAAAAGTATAAATTAAAATAGGTAGTATTACAAAGGAAACCAATTACACTGACATACATTTATTAAATGTTTTTAAAAAATTAATGGAATGCTTGACATTCATGGACCTCAAGTTAAGAACCTTGGACTTCGAGGTTTTTTATTTTTTCCTTCAGTAACAGTGTTATAGATGCACTGAATCACACATCTTTTGACCAATGGCAAATAAATAAAGTTATTACTTCACAGAGAGCACTAGATGGTCACAATGGATAAGGGGGAGGGGGAAGGAAAAGGAGAAAGGGACAAAGAAAGGAAAGGGAAAGAAGAAAACAGAAACACTAAAACTAGAGACAGGTCACATAACTACCTCTCCCCACCCCCACCCCCAACCTAAGAAGTGGAATGCCTGAGACAGATTTTTCTGGGCATATGGCCAAACTTGAACTAATCAACCTCACTAAGTATCAGTGGTCCACCTGCATGCGATGCTGTGTGTGTAGGTAACTTGTTATTGTACCCATTAAGTGAATTAAGATCACACAGAGAGAGGCTGCAGGTCACTATACTTCACAAAGTCACTGTAGCTCAGTGCTGCTTAAGGAGCTCACTCCTACCAAAGGAGTGATAAACATCTGTATCATGCCAATGCTCTAAACCTGTCATTACAAACAGGAATGAGAATTCCCTAAGTGAGTGTACCCAAATGCACATCATATGTGATATGAAATTTGGCCTACCATGGTTCTTTTCTTACGGGTAAATGATACTGTAGTTTCAGCATTATGGGCAGCTCATTGCATCAGGGTCAAGTATCAATCTACAACTAATCAATGGAAATGTTTTTAAAAATTCTGCTTACCAGGATTTCTAGGAAAATGAATCATAGCTTAAGAAAGACTTGGAAATCATGAATTAGAGGTAATGATAGGATGTTCCTAGTTATAATTCTATAATACTTTTTTTCTTTGTATATACCCCAACAGCTTTAACAAAAATATTTTTGTAGGAACAAGATCCAAATATGCGAAGATAAATCAATTTGAAAGGAGAGGAAATACCTAGGGGAAGAATATTACTTGTTTATAAGACAGCAGATGCATGTTTAAGGTACTACAACCGAAATGGTGATTTAAGATATGCAATATAATTCAATGGGAAGATCATACATAGACTTTCCAGTCAGAAGAGCAGTGCTCCAATTCTGCCTCTGTCATTTAATACCTGTGTAACTCGAGGTAGTTTACTTAATCTTGATTTTTTCATCTGTAAAAAAGAAGATTGAACTAGATGGCCTCTGAGGTCCTTTCCAGTGCCAACTCTATGCTCCTCTAGGAACTAGGATAAATGAGGAAACATATGTAAAGGGCCAAACAAATCTTAAGCACTATATAGTAGCTATTAGAAGTAACTAAAATTCTTTTTTTCATTTTTCCTTAAAAAGTACTCAGTTTATCTCTACTCTGTTGAAGACAGTTAAAGAAAACAAACTTTGCTGTTAAAAATGCCTGCAAAAAAAATAGAATTTATTTACTTTAAAGGCATCTTTTAAAGCCATAGGAATAACTATGATGCACATTCTATATTTCAGTATCTCAGCCTTAATCCTTTAGCCTCTCTTTATTATTTTTAACTAATGCCAAAATCTCTCTCCGTCTAAATAATGCTTCTGGGAGGAAGATCCACGAAAAGTGAAAGGGAAAAATGTTTTCAACTGGAAGTTTATCCAGTATCAAAATAATAAACATCATTTCCTTGATGAAGGAATAATTGATTTATAGAAGGCTAACTAGCCTTCCGAAAATCAATTGTTTTTATGTCGATGCTAAAAAACCTTTTCGGTGCCCCTTCTGCACCTCCCAAGGGAGTACCAACTGTATAGATGCAGCATGTCCTAACTTTTCAGGAAAAGAAATGTGAAAGAAACAAATAAACACCCTTCTTAACATGAGCACTGAAAATGTATCTAAAACCATCCCATATTAAGCAACTCTTTCAAAGGCTTTTATCTCTTCTTTCTCTCTCCACGACTTGAAAGCCTTGCACTAAACAGATACACTCCTTCTGAGCAACAGGCAAGGACTAGTCTCGAAATAGAGTCGCTTCTGCTCCTCTTCCACTATTTCTAGCGCCACCTCAAACGCCGACCCTCCCCTCCCCCAGACTCCCCACCTCCACCGCTTAACTTCTTCACGGTAGTGAACATGGTGAAACATAATAGTGAAAAGATTAACAGGTGAAAAAAAACCCAGAGGGAAGAGACGGTACATGAGGGAGAAGCTGGCAACAGCTAGCCATTACCCCACCCAGTAGCAGACGGGCAGTAAAAAAGGCACTTACTTGCTTGCATGCCTGTATGTTGTTATGCCCACCACCTCCACCTGAACGAGTCTGACCCGTGGAGAGGTGCGGGTTTCCTTAGCTCCTTCCTCTTCTGTGTCTCTTGCCTCACTGCTTCCCTCTTATTCTCCTCCTCCCTTTTTCCGAGATCCTGTTGCTCAGCAGGCGCCTGAGGTTGAGAGCAGCTCTTGCCAGCTGCTGACACCCCAACCCACGGGAGCACCTGCACACCGCTGGGCTCCTCGGAATTGGAAACACAAACAGCAGCCGCTGGACCAGAGAGAGCAGCCACAGAGGCTGAGCCACGCCTTCTCAGGCGCGCCCCGGCGGTTGTAAGACACCGCCCTCCGCAGGGCAGCCACTGGCTTTTCTCTTCTCCTCCTCCACCTCATAGTCTACCCTCCTTCTCTTCCTCCGCCCTTCCGAGTCTCCTTCCCCACAACAGATACACACTCACACACACTACACACACCCTTCCACTCTGGAGCCCCCTCCCTCTCCTGGCTGGCTCTCTGGGCGGTGGCCGCGAGAATGCTGCAACAGCAACATCTGCTCTCCCCTGCGGCATAGGAAAACGGATGGATGCAGGGAGCTGATCCTCCGCTTCTTCGGGCACCCGCACCGTCCTTTCCCCCTCCCTTCACCCCAAGTAATTTTCAACTCTAGAGGGCTGATGAGTCTTTCCTTCCCAGCAGTATCGGCTCTTATTCCCAGAAACTATCGAGCTACTTGGTGCAAATTCACGCCGAGGCAGAAGAGATATTCAGAGGCCAGTGAGAGGAAATGATCATGGAGAAAGACGTGGAGGGGTCTTTGTGAAAAAATTTCTTGGTGCCAGAGGTGATTGTAGTGTCTGTGATCCAGAAGCATCATTCTTCCATTAGGGGTTTGATGAGATGGTTAAGGCACTGGACTCTTGGGGAAAACCATTTCTCAAGAGTAGTGGCAATGAGGGCAGAAGGCAGGTGTTGGACGGACCATTCATCTGGCTTGTACTTCAGGCTCGATTTTAAATGGTCTTGCTGGAAAATGGTGGACATAAACCAACAGAATATCTGGTTTTTTCCTTAGATTTCAAATTATAGAAGGAAGCAGTCATGACAATAAAGGAGCAAAAATAGGATGTAGGCTTTGATCTAGTCCTAGGAGGATTTCAGAAGTCCTTCTAGTCCAGCTCCCTCGTTTAATAGATGAAGAAACTGAGACCTCCGAAGAAGGTATCATAAGATAGTAAGCAGTCAGAGTAGAGGCTTGACCCCGGCCCAACTCTCCTTCCACTGAACAATGCCACTGTAACATTGCACCAGGCTGTAGATTTTCTTTTGAGAATAAGTACATTGTACAGAAGTGGGCTGGGGAAAACAAAAACAAAAAAAAAAAAACCAGCCTTTGTTAAATTTACCTCCGTGCTTTTTTTCTCATGTTTGTTTCCCCATTTTGTTTTCTTAATTTTTTTTTAATGACGAGGCCCTCAAAAAAGAGGTTTCTCTGGCTCTTTGAGAATCCTTCCCTATTGTCGTTGCTGCTCATGAGGGGATTGTAAAGACAGGGTTGCTCAGATTTCCTGGATAGAAAGAACACATTTGAAAGGGATATTCACTCCAATAAGCTACCTTCATTAAATTGGGTATTGGTTTTCATCAATATTTCATCCATCCTATTTTGCAGCCAAAGTATTCTGAGAAGTGGGGTGATGGGAAGGATGGTGACACTTAAGAAACCAACAGGACATCTGATTTCTTCCCCTAAGATTTTACATTATAGAAGGTAGCAGAGATGAAGATAAAGGAGAAAAACAGGGTTGGACTATCTTTTCTAAAAGAACCAGGGGAATTTTTTGTATACAATAGATTAGAATACCCACTTCAGGGGAAAAATGATTCATAAGATGGAGATTAAGGGGAGACCAATTTTTGAATCTTCAGCTCCTACACCATAGAAAAAGATGTCTGTGGGCCACATACTGATTTAATTTTGAAATGAAATGTTATCTATATTTTATTATATTTTTATTTTGTTAAATATTTCCCAATTATATTTTAATCTCAGCAGTGTTGTACTGCAGGCAGTCAGGGGGAAGCTTGTTTGAGGAACTTCGTTCTGTGATTGAAAACAGCTGTAATTGTGAGGAAATTCTTCCTTATGATGAACTGAAATCTGCCTCCCCATAGCTTCTGCACATTAATTCTATCCTAATATCTATTCTAATGTAACAAGTGTAAGCCTCTTCCAAATTATGGCCCTTCGAATACTTCATGGTTATCATGTTCCCATTAAACTTTCACTTTTTCAGGCTAACCATGTCCAGTTCCTTGTATGGCATGGTATCCAAGCCCCAGCATTATCCATCCTTTTGCTTCTCAAGGCTGAGTCTAAAAATTTCCTTTGAAAACTTCCTACACTATGCCAGATGCTATCTCCCCAGAACACAATATAATGAGACTATTATCTCTCTTGCCCTGTACTCTATACTTCTTTCTATTAACAGAGAATAAGATAACATTAGGTCTTTTAGCTACCATATTTGGATGCAGACTCCAACCTGTATTCAATTTGTAGTCCACTAGAATTTTAAGTCTTTTTCACATAAATTACCTACTAACTCTGGCTCCTCCACCCTATACTAATGAAACTGATTATGTAAAACCCAACCTACATTCATTCCTATTCAATTTTCATCAATAAATTTGAACCTTTGGATGTAGAAACCTATCTTTATTCCACCATTTTGCCTAATGCTCCAGCTTTGTTCCCTCCACAGCTTTGATGCCATTTATTCCTTCTTCCAAGTAATTAGTTAAAAAAATTCTGAACAAGAGAAAGATATGAAGTGCCTTCCTCAACCTTCAAATGGAGACCTCCAAGTTTTAGTATTCTGTGTTCTGGTGATAAAACCTATGTTCATCTCTTCTATATTTCCTCTCTGACTTCATCTTACTAATTCATCATTCTTCTGTTGGAGAGTAGAGAGCTAAGAAGACAAGGAAAAGAGGAGTATAGACCTGTGATCTCATTAATTTAATGTACTACTGGTGTGGAGATTCCCTCTACCAGTATAGACAGATAACTGATCTGTAATTTATCATTTTATAAAGTTTCCTAGGGCATTGTGAGGATAAGTGGTGCCTTAATAAACATTACAAAGACCACACTTCAAAGTCCCCTGACATCTGTACAATTAAAACTGTGAGATATGACATCTTCCTTAGAGACAAGAGGATAGTCAAGTTGAGAAGAAATAGTGTAATCTTGCATTACATGTATTGGAGAGGGGGAAACCTAGATTTTCCAAAAGCCAACTTCTAGTAGAAACTCTTAAAATGATTACATTATGTTCTTGAGTTTTGTACTTTAAATGGAAAGATAGAAGAACAGAGTCAACTTTGTTCGATGACCTTCTAATTACTAATATCAAGTGAGGCATGAAACAGAAACACTCATGCTCCCCAAAAATGAAGTTCATGGTCAATAAAAAGACTTGATTGTAGGATTCCCTGTAGATGATAGAGTTCACAAGATACTCCTATTTGCAGATGCCATTGTCTTTAACTAAACACTGCAGAGACCCCTAAATATGATCTAGCCTCACTCAGGAGTTCAGCTTGAGCTCAGCCACAGTAAAACAAAGTGGATGCTTTTGTCTGAGCTATGATATGAAACTTGATGGACGACCCATAGAGCTGGTCCATGAGTAACACTACGGTACAATTGTAATAATTAAATAATATCATAGAATAATGAAGAATGAACGGTAAATTTAAGGAACATAAAGGAAATAAGGTAGTGTTGGGGGTGTGTTTGAGTGAAGAGGGTTTTTCATCAAACAAACAAAACTTCAGTTTGTATGAAGCTCACAGTACTTTCTTTTACCTGATGAGTTCAAAAGTGAGTCCTAAAACTTGATGGAGAATGACCTCTTATCATTAGAAGCTCTACAGAAGAGCATTACCTTTCATTCTATAGTGTCTTGTTTATATTCTGTGAGATGGATGGATGTTAAATTGGGAGCCAATCAATCAACAAGCACTGCCAGACAACAGACTAAATTCTAAGGAAAGAGATAAAAAAAGAAAACAATCCCTGCTCCAAAGGGTTTTATAAGAAATATGCAGAATATATATAAGGCAACCTTAGGGGCGAAGATAGCTTGGGGGACCAGAAAATGTCTCCTTCAAGAGGTAGTATATGAGTTCAGCTTCCCAGGGATTCTAAGAGGTGAATGTGAAGATATAGAGCATTCCAGTGAAGGAGTACAGCTACTACAAATATTCAGAGATGACAGGTAAAGTGTTATAGATGAGGAATAACATGTAAGCCAATATGGTTGAACCACACAGTTCATAAACAGCAGTAATATGTAAGAAGATTAGAAACATAGGAAGGGTGTGAAAGATGTTAAATGCCAAACGAAAGAATTGATATTTGAAACCGGAAGTAAAAATGGAGCCAATGGAATTTATTAATCAGAGGAATAATGTGGTTAAACCTGTGCTTTAAGAATCAATCTCTGGTAGCTGTGAAGATGGATAGCAAAGGGGAAAAATGTGGTAGAGGAGCCAATTAGAAGAGCAATTGCAATAATCCAGGTAATGCACAAATCAATTCTGAAATTGTCCTTGAGCTTCAATAAGCATTGCTAGCTATAATGCCAAGCAGGGTGGGACTTTGAGCTGTTTTTTGTTTGAGTACTTCAAAGCACTGAGGTGATCAACTGCCTTTGTTTGAATCCAGAGTCTTTGATGACATGGGAAGGCCTTAGTCACATGGGTTTGAGTCAAATGGTTGTGATGCCCTCTGACCCTGAAGAAGTGTGTGTGTATACAGCTACATATGCATATTATATGCATATATATGTATATGCATACATATATACACATACATACACATACACACATATATATTTCAAAGAAGGATACAATTGGTTCTTCAGGTTCATGAAACGGAATGAACTAAGCATGCATACATGCACCAGACTTGCCCAAAAGATGCCTGAAAACTATGAGCAGATGAATAAAAGTTGAGCTCAGTAACTTTATGTAATACTTTTTTTTTCAAATTTTGGGCCCCAAAATTAAAGTTCATCTTATACATGGAGAAATACGGTAATGCTGGAAAAGAAAGATATTGGAGGACCTTGAATTACAGGCAAAGGAATTTAAACTTTTCTCAGTTATCACAGGAAGCATTTGAGCAGAGCCATATGAAATTCAGATCTTGTTGAATATAAACTCCCAGAGATCAAGAACTGTTCCATATTTGTTTATTTCCTGCACCTAAGACTGTGTCTGGCACATAGTAGGAACTTAATAAATGCTTGTTGATTAATTGATTGAACTGTGCGTTAGGAAGATTGGCTTGGCCCCAAGGTGAAGGATCTAGAGCACAGGAGGCTATTTTAATAGTCTAGCAAGGAAGCAGAAGAGCCTGCTCTGCATCAGAAGAAAATACTTTGATGTGGGAAAGAATAATGTTCCACATAGCTACCCAAATGCAATTTATTAAGTACTAACTTTACATGAATGTCATATTGCCCCTTTATTTAAGAAGTGCCAGTTACATTGCCTACGTGGTTGAGACCTGCATCTTAATAGGAATCACTGCATTCCTCTCAGATGTGAACTTTGTCAACCTATGTCTGGAATTGTAATCCACTTTGGATCTTTCTAATAAAGGAATTGAAAAGCAAATTATATAGATAGGCAGAGAGAGAGAGAGAAAAATCAATCACTAGTCTAATGTTGTCACTCCTCCTCCCTCCCTTAACCCCCAAGAAGCTAACCTGGCTCTTTCTGGCTTCTACGATTAAATACAAACTATTCTGTTAAGCATTTAAAGCCCTTCCTATCTGGTTTCAGCTGATCTGTATAGATTCTTTTGCACATTACTCCCCTTCACATACACTAGGTTCTATCCAAATTGACCTACTTACTCTATCTTATTGGCCTCATCCCATCCCCCATCTCTGTGTCTTTGCCCAGTCTAAACATTCAAAGTCCTTTTGCTTGGAACGTGCTCCTAGCTTCCTCAAGGTTTAGGTGAAGTTCTACTCCAATGAGTCCTAATAAGATTCCACCACTAGGAATTAATTTGCATATATACTTTGTATTTACTTATCTGGGTATACAAGTATGTTGTTCTCCTCCCCCTTGACTGCCTACCCACTCTGCCCCTCATAGAATGTAAGTTCCTCAAGAGCAGATACTATCTTGTTCTCTTTACATATCCAACGCCTGCCCATGCCTGACACATAGGTACCTAACAAATATTGACTGACTTGAGTGTTACAGTAAAAACCAAAGAATGAAAAAGTACTGAATTAATTCAGTCTTGCTTGCTCATAGAGACAAATATGGTAGGTACCAAATGAAAGGTTTA
The DNA here is from genome assembly GCA_028646595.1 of Phalanger gymnotis. Taxonomy (NCBI): domain Eukaryota; kingdom Metazoa; phylum Chordata; class Mammalia; order Diprotodontia; family Phalangeridae; genus Phalanger; species Phalanger gymnotis. The sequence goes on along the minus strand of CM053622.1, from coordinate 637,613,114 downwards.
GAATAAAACAATATAGAAAGACAAAAAGAACTACTGTTGTTATACTATCATAACAGAAGCAGCAACAGAACTGAAAAGCTAGTGAAATACATAAGCAAAAAAAAAAATCAGACCAAGAAGATCTGACAATAGTGAGAGAGGCAATCAATTTTTTATGACCAGCTAGAGGAAGGGAGATTGCCCAAATTTGTGCAGAGATCAATGGGGGTTCCTTAAAGTTAAATTGCTTCATTTCTATAGGTCTAATATTTCAGATCACTGTCTTTTGTCCAAGCCGATATGTATGTGTGTGTATGTGTGTGTGTGTATTGGAAAGGATTTAAATGTAGCACCAAGCACATAGAGTATCTTCTGTGTTATATGCTCTCAATAAATGTTAGCTGATTGGTTAACTTTATTAATCACTTAATCTTTCATTGCTTCGAGTCATCCCTGCCTTTCTTCATGTTCAGGTTGCTTTCAAATCCCCTGGTTTCTACCTTCTTAATATAATTAATTGCATTATAGTATATATTTATTTTATTTATTATATGTAATATACAACAATATATTAGTATTATGTATTTTATATAATTATATACAATTATAGTATCTTTTTCTCCAAAATAACTTCTTTCTCTATTGCTTTTGAGGGTACCACCATCCTCCCAGTCACACAGACTTACAACTTTGGTGTCATACTTAACTCCTCTCTCTCATTCACTCCACATATCCAGTTAGTTGCCAAATCTTGTCATTTCTACCTTCACAAAATCTCTTGTATATGTCCCCTCCTATCTAATTAAACAGCCCCAGCCCTAATTCATGCCTTTGTGATCTCTCACTTGGATTATTATATTATTTTTCTAACTTACCTCATCTCCTTGTTTCAAGTTTCTTCCCATTCCAATCCATACTAAGCCATCAAAGTAATTTTTTTTTTCTATGGTACAGGTCTGACCATATTAACCTTGTTAGAAACATTCCTGACACTGAAATTCAGGTATCAAGGGCAATTTATTATTATTGAGGAATTCAAAGGAATTGATAAATGTTCCTGGCCAGGAGTGGACTCCACCCTTCTTGAGGAAAGGGGAGTGAAGAGTACAGGACCAACTTTATTCTGTTAGACTGACATAGATGGATGCATTATCAGTTCAGTACCTCCTTTCAGAGAACAGATTGGTCCCCTGACTTCTGGGTTACAATCTTCCCTACACGCCCCTGGCATGTTCTTTCCTTGATATGCACGAGCATGTCCCCCCTCCCTCATCATACATCCCATGTTCAAAAATGGCAGAAAACTCCTCCCTGTGAGTGTGTGTGAGATAATGTTAATTAGCCAATTAAGCATGCATGGTAGCCATTTGACCCAGTTTTCTCTTCAACCTTGACCATCATCTGGCCAGTTTAGACCAGTTTTGCTTATATCCCGAAACTGTGGTTTCTGCAAAACCACAAACTCTATTCCCATTGGCTGAGGACTCTCATCCTGGTTAATTTTTACTCCTTTGTTCAAGCTGAATTAATTATTCTGTGGATCTCAATTAACTCTTCTGTGGAATCCTAACTTTCCCTAACTTTTACCCATCTCTCACAACCTTCTGCTAAATTAGTATTTGCTATTACCGTATTATCTCCACAATCAAATATAAACTCTTTTGTGGGGGGGGGGGAGGGACATTTAAAGTTCTATGTATTCTAGCCCCTTCCTACACTTTTCTAGGCTTGGCCAATGTTACTTCCCTTCATGAATTTTACAATCCAGCTATATTAGTCTACTTGGAGTTCTTCAAGCATGATACTCCATTTCCCAGTTTCATGCTTTTACATCGGCTGCTCCTCATTGAATGAACCCCCATGGGTTCATTCTTGGAATGAACTTGATAGTGATTTTAAATTATAGGAGGTAGCACTTATGAAGATAAAGGTACAGCAGAGAGTTGGACTATCCCAATAGTCCCTTTACTTCAGCTTTTTGGTTTCCCTAGTTTCTTTAAGGATTAAGCTTAACACCTAAATTTTCTAGCAGGCCTTTCCTTATCCCCTTAGTTCCTAATACCTTTCCTTTCTGATGTCTTTCCATGACATTTCCTTAATATATTTGCATAGGTACGTACCTAGCTATCTACCTGATGTCTCTCCCATTTGAATACATATTCCTTTAGGATGCAGGCATAGTGTTTCCTACTTTCTATCCCCAGTGCCTAGCATTGTGCCTGGCAAATCATAAATGCTTAATAAGTTATCCTTGGTATTGTTATTGTTGTTGGTCTCTATTCCCATTGTTACTTCTATATTACAAGCTCCCATTGCTATCATCTTGAACAGTTATTGGAAGAGCTTTGTAACAAGTCTTCCAATTTCTTTTCTCTCCAACCCCCCAGTCCATCCTAGACCAATCTTTCTTATGCACAGATCAGGTCATATAAGTTCTTTTCTTAGAATCCTTCAAAGACTGCTACCACAGTGGAGGACTCTGTGCTTGAAATCAGGAAGACCTGAGTTTCAATACAGCCTCAGACACTTACTAGCTATGTGTCTCTAAAAAATTCTTTTAAATCTCTGTCTGCCTCAGTTACCTCAGTTGCAAAATGGGAATAGTAACAGCATCTACTTCGCAAGGCTGTTATGAGACTCAAATGAGATAATATATGTAAAGTGCCTGGTTCCTGGAACACAGTGTATACTTAATGGATGCTTATTTTCTCTTTTCTCCCATATAGCCCACTGAGTAAAGTTCAAACTCAGCATATTTCAAAACTCTTTACAATTTGGTGCCCAATTCAACAGCAATTCAATATTATGAACTTTTATTGAGTGTCTGCTATGTGTAAGATAGTCTTAGGGACAAAAGGATGAAAAAAATGGCATCTTTATGCTTTGAAGGCCTTGGCATCTAATTGTGGGTTACATGTTCACAGATAAATCTATTACAGGATCATTCATTCTTCGAGGGAACATTGGCAACGGGGTTAGTTAGGGAAGGTCTCAGTGAGAGTGGCACTTGAATGGAGCTTTGAAAGAAGAGTAGGATTCTGAAGTTCACAAACATGACCATGAAGATCACTCCAGGCATGCAGGATAGTCTGTGCAAATGCATAGAAGCAGGACCAGGAACGTGTGGTTTGGGGAATAGCCCATAAACCAATTTGGCTGGAATGTGGAGTTTGTGAAAGGGAGTAATACAAATTAGATTTAAAAATGTTGGATGGAGCCAAGCTGTGGAGAGACCCTCAATGCCAGTATGAGGAATTTCTGCTTTGTCTCAGAGGGAATGGGGAGCCCCTGAAAGGTTTTGAGAAGAGTGATGGTTAGAGCTGTGCCGCTGGAATGTTACTTTAGCTAACGAAGAAGGGAGAAAATGAAAATAGGGGGGCCAATTAGAAGGCTATTTCAGTAGTCTAGATAAAAGTTAATGAAAATTAGGGACATACCTAGGTAGGTGGAGGGGAAGGGATAGATGTGAGGGTTGTTGAAGAAGAAGAATCAACAAGATTTGATGACTTAATGGATATGGGAGATGGAGAAAGGGAAGACTCTCAAGGATGTCTCTAAGGTTACTAATCAGAATAACGGGAAAGATCAGAGATACCATCCATAGAAATGAGGAAATTTAAAGGAGGGACAGTTGTAGGGGAGAAAATAATGATTTCTGTTTTAAACATATTGACTTTGTCAGGAAGAGCTATTAGCAGACTATCAACAATGAGGAACTAGAATTTAGGAGGGAGATTAGAGCAGAATATATGATTTAGGAGTCATTTATATTTAATTTTCATTTATTCCCTATAAACTTACATATGTATATAGTACTCCTTTAGTCAAGAAGTTGGAGCAGACACTGAAAAGGAATGAGGTGTGTAACAACAATGTTGCTAGCAGCTGCTGTCGGGGCATAAGACCAGCCAAGAAGGGCTGCTAGCACAAGTTCTTTGATCTGCTTTTCTAAGGAAAACAACTTAAAGGGGTTTACAATCTCACTTTAATCAAATATACGTATATCATTCACTTAGTTCAGGGGAAAAAAAGTCAGCACCCTGAACTTCAGAGAAAACGCAAACAGAAATTACAAGCAGAAATTACATAAACAGAGCAAACAAACACAAATCAGCAGACAGGCTTCTAGTTGTCTGTCCAAACAATACCAGAGAGAGAAGCACCAACCTCTGGGTTTTTCAAAGCCAGGGTGGCTGCTTTAATGGCTACCCAGAGTCTTGTCACCAACGCCTTTTAAATGAGTGTGCTCCCAATGGCAAAATGCTAACCTCTGAGTTTATATACACTTCTTCACGGTCAAAGGGTATCACAACCATGGGACTCAAACCCACATAACTTAGGCCTTCTTGTGATTTAAAGACTTGCTCAGGGTCAGAGGGAAGAACTAGGCCTTCCCTTGATGTAAGCAGGTCATCAAAGACTCCTGATTCAATCAAAGGTTCCTTAGTGCTGAGAAGCACCCCAAAACAAAGACAACAAAAAGTCCATTTTGCTTGCCATTACATTTGAAAAGCAAAACTCATCAGAGGATTACCTCAGCATTCCAAAGGAGAAGACAATAAAATAAAAAGTCCCATCCTAATTACCATAATGCAGTGTACACCACTTCACAGACTAAACAATCCGTTACTATCTGATAGGACAGTCTCCTTCTCTTTCATCCTGAAGGAAAGGAGGAAGAGCAGAAATATCAAGGAAAGCCAGAAGTGAGCTGAGGTAAGGGTATTTGCACTACTCCAAGAAAAGTTTCAATGCAGCCACAATAGAGTACACCAGAAGAGGTGTGGGGAAATAGGAATTGTCATCGGTACCTGTAATAGCCTATTAATCCAAAAAGATTCTGACAAAAAGCCATGACGAGCTAGGAGAGGAGGATACTATGACACCAATACTGTGACTTTGTCATCAGAGCTGAACGTAAGCTATACAGAGTGAAGAAGAAGGTGTACCCATTCTGCTTCAGAGGCAGAATCTGGTGAATTCTAATATACTTCCATCCTCTGCATCTTTCCCTTATCCTCTCATTTTCTCTGGAGGGATGAATCTATTTTTACCAATATATATTCATTAAGAGTCTGTTTTTTGTCACTTGCTTCAAAATAAGCTATTTCTCTAAGACCAGATGGCCGTTATTACTGTGATGTCTTTGTTTGCTCTTGGGGGCTAAGTACTTCCATGGGGAAGGGGGTAAACTGGCTATGACATAATGGAGAAAGAAATATTTCCATAACTTCAGGGAACATTCTCAGCATGGGGGCTCAGAGCTAGATAAGAAGGATATATTATCAATTCATATTTTATAGCTTCCCTGGAGTAAAGAAAGTTAATCCAGTCTAAAATGAAACTAGCAATAATTTAATCTTTAGCAGTTCTCTTTGGATCTGGGGGCTGGGAAAAGGGTTAGAGTTAGATAGTCTAATGTATTCAATGGGTTCATGAACCTTATGCCCTTCTCTTCTTTCCCTTTTGGTTTAAGGAAACTCTTCCCCAATTGGGGAACCAATATCAAAGAGAAGGGGATGTTTTGTGAACTAGGATGCTAGTAGAACTGGGGTATACATACTATGAGTTTTTATTTTTTGTTTAATCACAATCTGCTCTACATGCCAACTAGATTCTGAACTTCATAAGTGCAAGGACCACATCTTTCCTAAATTCTTACTCTTTCCTACTTCTAGCATAATCTTCTTTATAAAATAGTCACTTAATACATATATATTTTTTAAAAAATTTATTAGAAATTCTGCAATAAAGAATCATAGAGACTAATGTGGAAATATGTTTAACATGATTGTACATGTATAACATATCAGACTACTTGTTATCTTGAGGAGGGGGGAGGAAAGAGAGGGAGGGAGAAAATTTGGAACTCAAAGTCTTACAAAAATGAATGTTCAAAACATATAATTGGAAAAAATAAAATGCTATTTACCAAAAATTAAAAGAATCATAGAATTTATATGAATTATGTATTTTGAATGAGAAGATATTTTAGCAGTCACTTAGTCCATCTACTTCATTGATGAGAAAACTGAGGCTCTGGGAATTAAATGACTTGTTCAGCACAAGTAGTAAGAGGCAGAACTAGAATTTGAACCTAGCTCCTCAGACTTCCACTGTAATGCTCTTTCAACTATATCAGAGTCCCCCTGAGGCTTCCATTTAATCTTCTTTTTTTTTTTAGTTTTTTTAAAGAAGGAATTATTTGTGATATGAAATAAATAAACTACTGTGGTCCAGTGATTTGCTTCCTCATTCTGACAAAGCTTAGTTTTACAGTGCTCTTTCTCATGAACAATATCTGGGTAAAAGTGATTATGTTTTTTTCATTTTTATCTTTATGTGTGGCTCTAAATGTCTTAGGGCTATCTCCAAAACATCAATCCCACCCTCAAAATGACAAAGAATTGCTACCACTAAACATATTTCAAGGAATTTTGTGCATGTAAACTTTGAAGGCAATACCTACAAAGTGAAATTCATTGAATTGAATTTAAGATTTAGCACTTAGTTACCTTACAGTTGAAGAGTAGCCTTAGAGATCAACCACCTCAGTTCTTCACAACATTTGGAGTAATGACAACACCATTAGGATTTGTCTAAACAGGCTTTAAAGTGACTTCTTAGAAGAGGGAGTAATTTGCACGTACAAGTTTTGAGATATTCATTAAATAGTTTTCTCATTTTATAGCCAGACCCAGG
>CM053622.1:637589486-637605933 GCA_028646595.1 Phalanger gymnotis | reverse complement strand
TTTCACAACATGAGTATTGTGGAAGGGTTTTGCATAATGAAACACATGTGGCCTGTGTTGAATTGCTTGCCTTCTTAGGGAGGGTGGGTGGGGAGGGAAGAGGGGAGAGAATTTGGTACTCAAAGTTTTAAAAGCAGATGTTCAAAAAAATTTTTTGTGTGCAATTGGGAAATAAGATATACAGGCAATGGGGCATAGAAATCTATCTTGCCCTACAAGAAAGTAAGGGAAAAGGGGATGAGGGGGAAGGGGTGACAGAAGGGAAGGCTGACTGGGGAACAGGGCAATCAGAATATATGCCATCTTGGTTTGGGGGGGGAGGGTAGAAATGGGGAGAAAATTTGTAATTCAAACTCTTGTGAAAATCAAAGCTGAAAACTAAAAATATTAAATAAATAAATAGAAAAAAAGTGTAAAAGAAATATTGAATAGATGAATAAACGAATGAATGAATGAATGATGTGTGGCTCAGCACAGTGAATACTGAGCCTATAGTCAGAAAATATTGTTTCAAGTACTGTCTCTGCCACTTGTTTTAGATATATGATTTGCACAAGTCATTTAGCTTTCTTAAACCTCAGTTTCTTCATGTATAAAATGTTTGTGGGGATGGGTGGAGAGGAGGTGGGAGACTTAAGAGATGTCTAAATTCTCTTTCAATTCTAATATTTCATTAATGTTTTTATGGATCAAAAAGACAAATTGTACACAACTCAACAATTTCCTTTATGTGTTTCCCAAGTATATATCTCAAAGTTCTAAATTCATTGGGCACTAGGTACAGAATGGATTGACAAAAATACTTTTTTTTTCTTCTTATCTGATCAAAAGAACAGGAGCAAGGATATATTTTAAATAAAAGCAATATTCTACTGCCACCTGGTGTTTAAACTGCATATAGCATGACACATTTTAATATTTGTACTGTACATTCTATGTTGCCATTAAGTGTGTGTGTGTGTGTGTGTGTGTGTGTGTGTGTGTGTGTGTGTGTGTGCAAACACGGTTTGGGGTTCAGATTTCAGATTCAATTCAAATAGAAGACAATCCATAGAACCTCATAAATTATAATGCTTCAGGTGGGATTCCTCCTCTTTCTTATTCTCACAACAGCTTCAATTCATAAGTTAGTGTGAACCCTTTGTCTTTTATTTAACACCTCATTCCCCTCCACACACACACACACACACACACACACACACACACACACACACACGCTCTCCCCCACCCCAAAAAACACATTCACATTTCCCTTAGCATTTCCCAGACCTAAATTATAGGGAAACCTTGACTGAATACTTTAAAATGTACTCACTTTTTCTGTTGATTTTTTTAAAGTAATGCTATCCTAGCTGATTGTACTGGTTTTTTTTGAATTAAAAGAAAGTCCAGCATTAGTCATTACTTGGTCTAAAGATGAAAAGCTAGGTCATGATTTATGGTAAGGAACTTTAGGATGAATTTTGTTAAAATCGAAGACACATTGTAAAAAATAACATTTGAGGGAATTTACGGCTGAGACAGCCTTATGTCTTCCTTTAGCAATAAATTTTTCCTATGCCTTTGACCCAGATGGGTAGTGTAACTGTCGATGGCAAAAAATTGGCAAAACTAGTAGCTTAACTGTGATGGTTGCCTTTGTGAAACTATTATGGGGCTACCAGGACTTCATCCCAGTACCAGTATGGGAAGGGAGAGATGCTTCCTACCTTCCCCTTTTCCCTTGCCCACCATGAAGGACCATCTTCCAGATCCACTTGCTTCCTTGCCCAACCCTAGAGTCCTCATGGCTATCATACCCTCTCCTGGGTCTCATTTTCCCATAAGAACAGATTGTTCCCAATGTGCTACCCACATGAGAGGTAGGGATGGAGTCAGCCACTTAGAGTGGCAGCTGTTCATTTTCTTCACAGTAAACTCAGTTGTAACCTTTCCACTCCCTAACTTCCTCTACTGTCCCTTTCTATAGTGCTCTATGGAACCCTTTCTAATAGGTTTGTTTTTGTTATTTTTGCAGGAGGGAGTAAACAGAAAAGCATCATCTGGATTGGATGGGCACACAAGTACTATTTCTTTGCATGAGAATTTTTACATTTGTTTCTGTATGCAGTCATCCCTTCCACATCAAGACTTTCTCCACTGTGGTTTTGATATGTCGTGGGTTGGCATAGCAAATTAAGTAGGAATTTTGGGGAAGTTTTGGAGAAGGCACAGATAATGTGGGAAGACCATCAGAAACAGAGAAAAAGTTTAGAAACTCTGAAAAGAAGAACTGTTTAAAAAAGACATCCTGATAGACCCTGGTATCATACAAGACAAGGCCTAGTCCTTATATGATTTCCTAAATGATGAAGGTGAATGAATTCCGTATGGATTTTATGTGGATTTTCCAGATAGCAGGGGTGCTGTGCCCCTGACCCCATGATTTGGAAGGGATAACTATATGTAGAAACATATAAGTACATATAATCTAGGTATATACACACATATATATATAACTTACATATCATGTATATTTATATATGTATATATATGCACACAATCAAGCATGGAGATCAATGGACATGTTAGGACCTGGAATCAGGATGTCTTGTCTTCAAATGCTACCTCTGTTCAAGTCATTTAAGTTCACTGGGCCTTAACTTTCTCATCTCTAATTTGATGCTAATGATACCTCTAGTTCCTCTAATGTGCCTTGAGGATGAAATAAACTATTGTATATGAAGTGCTTTGTAATCTTAAATATATATCAATATATACACATATGCATATGTATGTCAGCTATTATTATTTTAGATAGTAATGGTTATTATTACATAATCTGAAAGAAAAATTTTTAAGTTCATACTTGCTAGCAAAGTCAAAGTTCTTTCAGGCCCTAAAATTTAAAATAGCTACAAGACAGAGTATGTATATCTTTCCTTTGAGGACCAGCCTTACTGAATTCACAGAAGCTCTTTACCACAAGGGCAGCCATGAAGTCCTGAATTTTATTAGCCACAACAAGTCACAGAAGCTATTTTCTAAGATGTAGGGGCTTTGGGATCTCTATCAATGGAAGGAATATCCAAAACAATGAAATCACACATCTTTTAAGTATTGAATTAAGCAGTAAATTCTCCATCATTTTAATCCCTGCATAACTTCTTCAGATGAATCCATCAAAATGATACCTCTATAATGAAAAGGTATGAAATGTACAGAGATAAACCTATTGTTGAAAGAAATAGATATGAATGGTATGATTCAAACTAGTATCATTATTACCAAGTGAAATATATATGTTCCTATAAAGAACACTTGTCAGAACCAATATTGAACATTATTCAGCCCTATTTTAATTAAGTACCAAAGCAAGATGTGACATACATATGTCAATCAACAAGCATTTATTAAGTGCCAGGCACTGTGATATATATGAATGACATAAAAACATTTCTTATAGGTGAGGAACTTTGCTGATGTAGACCTTCACCATATGGGTTTAGAGAGTTTAATGGGGCACTGACATGAAAATTTAGTCATTATAAAAGGATTTATTCAGGGCTTATCATGTTATTGGGGACTGTGCTCAATGCTGTGGCCACAAAGAAAGGCAAAAAATGAACCCTGATATCAAGGGACTCACATTAAAATGGGGAAAACAAACATGTCATTAACTAGGTACATAGAAGAGCAAGCAGGTTATTAGCAGCTGGGGGAATGAGGAAAGACGTCCTGCAGAAGGTGGGCTTTGAGCTGAAGGAAGCTAGGGAGGCATAGAAGCTGAGACGAGAGGAAGTAGCATTTCAGGCATGAGGTACACCCAATGCAAAGACATGGTATTGGGAAATGGAGTGTTATGTGCCAAGAACAGCAAGAAGGCCAATATCATAGAATACTTGGAAGCAAATAAAAGGTGAGAAGATTGGAAAGATAGGAAGGGCTCAAATTGTAAAGAGCCTTAAATGCCAAACAAGTAGGTTTGTATTTGATCCTGGAAGTAATAGGGAACCAATGGAATTTATTGAGTAGGGAACTTTAGACTTATTTTAGAAAAATCACCTTGGCAGCTGAGTGGAGGAAGGACTGGAAACTAGAAGCAAGGAGACCAGTTAAAAAGCTTTTCCAATAGTCCAGGTGAGAGGTGATAAAGGCTTGAAATAAGGTTATGGTTCTGTGGATGGAGAGATTGGAACATATTGTAGAGGTGTGAAGGCAGAAAGGACAATATTTGGCGCTATATTGGATATGTAGGGTGAGGGAGAATAAAGAGTCCAGAAAAAGCCAAAGTTACAAACCTGGTAGATTGTAAGGATGGTAGTGACTTGGACAGAAAAATGCAAATAATATAACAATAGAAAAAACATAATAAAATAAAATTTCCATTTGGGGGAGTTCTCTTAAGTCTGATTATCTAATAATTTTTATATGAAAGTTGTCATTTTTCCATCTTTTAGGATTTTCTTTTAATTAATGTTTGATGATTTAAGGCTTAGGAATTCTTTGAGCTTTCATGCTTATCACACACACTGGTCAAGATTGATTAGGCTGCTTTTTCTTCATTTCTGATGTTCATTTAGAGTGTTTTTCATACTCTAAGAACATTTTATGCATTACCAAAAATAATAAAATACTTACAGTAATGTATATTTTACGAGGAAAAGTCCACATTCAACTTTAGAATATAATTACAATGAAATTCATGACAGATTTCAGGTAACAAAGGACAAATATTTCTTATTCTGAAACTCTTCTTCATTTGCACTTCCTCTCAATTGCCTAATTTTTCTTTTCATTCTTTGGTTTTGTTGATACCTTTGGTCTTCATAGTATAGTCATTTTCTTTTTTTTAATCTCTTCTACACTATGAGTCTTTCCTTGTAACAAAATCATTTAAGGAGAATCAAAAGAAAGAGCAAATGTGGCATATCATGAACCATATTTCACTCATAAAGTCTTCCCCCAGTATAGGTCCTAGAAAATTGATAAAACAGACTTCCCTCTCAGTAAAGAGATAATTACAATTAATCGGAGTTCAACTGCCTTTTAGAGTGACTTTCATTTACGTGACTATAGCCATTGTGTATATTGTTTTCTTAACTTTGCCCTGGTTTTTCCATGTTTCTCTAATTCCAAAATACAACATTCTAATACATTCATATGTTATGTGTATAGGTCTTTTGGTTTTGCTTAAATTGTGTGTGTGTGTGTGTGTGTGTGTGCACATGTGTTTGTGTGCGTACATGTGCATATGTGTATAAAACCTTTCCTTTCTGTCTTTGAACACCCTGAGTCATGTATCTAGTAGTGATATCCATGGATCACAGGGTAGGTGGTTTAGCAACTTTTCTAAATGTTATCTGAGGTTTAGTAATTTTTCTAGCACAATTCCAAATTGTTTTTCCAAATTGTCCAGAATTTCTGGACCAATTTATAGCTCTACCAACAACTTACTAATGTGTCTGTCTTCCTACAAACTCCAGTAAGGACCATTTCCATCTTTTAATATTTTTGATATTTTGAGGGATATGAGGTAAGACCTTACAGTTGTTTTGGTTTATATTTCTCTTGTAGATTCAGTCTTTCATATGATTGTTGATAGTTTGGTCTTCTTGCAAAAAAGCTTCAGATCCTTTGATCACTTGGCTAGCTATTGAGGAATAGCTTTTACCTAATAATAATAATAATAATAGATAAAATAATGGATATTTATGCAATTTTTCTCACACTTGACTATTGCTTTTATTCATGCTGCATTGATTCTGTTAATGCGTAATATATATCTTGGTATTGGGTGAAGTATGATACATAGGAGATGAAGGCCCCTATGCAAGGTTGAAAGACTACCTTGGTGAGCCCACAGGGACTGGGAAAACCTAGAAGTTAGCACGGATCAAGGAAGTGGTATTGAGTAATGGTGGCAGTTGAAAAGTGTCAGTAGAGAGAAAGGAATACATAAATATGTTTTCTTAGCACTGTGGGTTAGAGTGTATGAAGGAAAGAACCTTGGAAATGGTGCCAAGAGAAGGGAGTATCTTCAGGGTACAACAGAATTGAATTACATAAGAGGAGTGGAGGATAGCTTACTAGTAATCGAGGAGAATTTTCTGCCACTGTTTCACATAGTCTATAGTACAGAAGTGGGGCACCTGAGGCCTTGAGGGCATGTGTGTCCCTCTAGGTCCTCAAGTGTGGCCTTTTGATTGAACTTGAGCTTCACAAAACAAATCCTCATGATAAAAGGATTGTTTCTGTAAAACTTGGACTCTGCCAAAGGCCACACCCAAGGAGCTAGAAGGCCACATGTGGCCTCCAGGCTGCAGGTTCCTCACCCCTGGTATATACATATAGCAATAAGGCAAAAGAGAGAAGAAATTAAAGATACAAACATTCTTTCCCAGAGAACTCTTTGACTTTGCTTCATAGGATGGGTAAGGTAAAAGAGTATGTAGACCAAACAATTATCTGAAATCATTTTGGTGTATCAAAAAACCACACTATAATCCCTAATATATTTTATCTAAAAGCAATTGTTATATAAGATTTGCTTCACCTACACATCATTCTTAAGGTATTTCATTTATATAAAACCCTTGATGGACATAAACCTGGACAGACACACCAAACCAACTTTAATTCTTTAATCTTTTTAGTCAAAATCTTTTGAGATTTTATTGAAACAATCATTCAAATGCCTCATTGTAATTAGTTGACTTATTTATGAAGTTTATCCAAGGAAACAAAATTCTGCCATTTTAATTTTGTTTATTTGAAAACTCTCCACAAACAGATTAATGGGAAAAGGATGTAGTTTGGATTTAGATTTCAGTTGAATTCCTGGTTCATTTTTGTTGTTATTTTATTTTTTTTCTTTCCATTTGTTAAAGAAAATGATTAAGAAATAAATCCCCAGAACCAGATTTGAAGTCAGGACCTATTGTCCTCCTTTAGATAAAATTGGATTCTGGTTAAAGGGATTTCCTGAGTATGATGGATAGCAACTGGCATATATTGTTTCACAATAGCTAAATAATCTACAATCATTAAAAGCACTGCCCAAATTTTGAATGAGACCAAAATGTATAATGTGATTATGTTGTAAATTATACTTATCATACAAGATTGGCAAATAAAAAACTGAAAACATGCAAAAATTCTAAATATATTTTAGAGGATATCCTTGCTGTCCCCAACCATAGGCATGATTACTGCTTGAACAGCTCACAGACAGTATAGGATCCCATAGAAGAATGGCCAAAAGATGAATCAGAACAGAATTTTCACTAACTTGGCTGAGATTGTCAAAGTTATATAAGAAAAAGAACTAGTTTTTACTGAGGAGGGCTCTTCATAGCCCAAATCCTAAGAGGACCTGGTTTTTGGTTCAAAATAGTCTTAAAATTTGTGGAAAATCCACTTGACCATTACAATCAGCTTAATTTATGTTCATGGGTAGCTTTACACATATGAATGGATTTTATTTTTTCATTTTTTATTAATTAATTAATTTTTAATTTTCAACATTCACTTCCATAAGATTTTGAGTTCTAAATTTTCTACCTCTCCCATCTCCCCCTTCCCCAAGAAGGCGTGCAATCTGATATAGGCTCTACATATGCATTCATATTAAACATTTTCATATTAGTCATCTTGTAGAGAAGAATTGGAACCAATGGGAGGAGCCACAAGCATGAAGAAACAAACAAAAAGAGAGCAAATAGTATGTTTCACTCTGCATTCAGACTCAATAGTTCTGTTTCTGGCTGTGGACAACATTTTCCATCACGAGTCTTTTGGATCCTTGCATTTCTGAGAAGACCTAGCTAAGTCTATCAAAGTCAGTCATTGCACAATGTTGCAGTTACTGTGTACAATGTTCTCCTGGTTCTGCTCACTTCACCCAGCATCGGTTCATGTAAGTCTTTCCAGGTTTTTCTGAAGTCTGCCTGCTCATCATTTCTTATGGAACAATAGTATCCCGTTACATGAATATATCACAGCTTGTTCAACCATTCCCCAATTGGTGGGCATTCCCTTAATTTCCAATTCTTGGCCACCACAAAAAGAGTTGCTATAAATATTTGGGTACATATGGGTCCTTTTTCCATTTTTATGATCTGTTTGGGACACAGACCTAGAAGGAGTACTGTTGGGTCAAAGAGTATGCATAGTTTTGTAGCCCTTTGGGCATAGTTTCAAATTGCTCTCCAAAATGGTTGGATCAGTTCACACCTCCATTAACAACGCATTAGTATTCCAATATTCCTACATATTCTCCAACATTTATCTTTTTCCTGTTTTGTCATGTTAGCCAATCTAATAGGTGTGATGTGGTATCTCAGTTATTTTAAGTTGCGTTTCTCTAGTCAATAGTGATTTAGAATATTCTTTCATGTGACTTTAGATAACTTTAATTTCTTCATCTGAAAACTGCCTCGTCATATGCTTTGATTATTTATATGAATGGATTTTAGGACTGGAATCAAAAGGATCCTGTCTTTGTTATTTATTACTGTACCCATGTGACTTTGCACAAATCCCTTAAATTCTCAGGATTTATCCCCTTTATTACATAGTCACTATCACAGTTTGAAACTTCATCGCCTCTAGCCTGGACTATTTCAGTGTCTTCTGAATCAATTTCCCTATCTCTAGTTGGTTTCTGTTTTAATCCACTTTCCACAAAGCTGAAAAATTGCAATTCCCAAAGTATCTATACCACACATCTACTCAAGAAACTTTCAGGTTTCTTCTTCCCTCTAAGGTAGTCCTATGAGATTCAAAGCCCTTTACAATGTGACCTCAATCTATCTTTCTAAGCTGATTTTACATTGCTTCTAGTTGTTCATCTTTTGTCTTTGAAAAGGACCAGTGACATTGCAGGTGATGTCTTGACTTGCATGTCAATGGATTTAAGTGAGATAGAGTTGAACAAAATCATCTGCCTCACTGTCTCTTCCAGAGTCATCAAAGTCTAGTGGCAAGACAAAAGTTAAGATGTCTGGAGACGGCCTAGGATGTAGTAGATGACCTTGGTGTCTTCCATGTACGACCATGTTCTAAGAGCACCAAAGTACCTGCTTCAGCTGCCTTTGTGGCTGTTGGAACGAATAGCTCTCATCTGCCCATTCAACCAGGCAGAGTCTTCACATTCTTGAGGCAGACATCCCTCTAACTCACCAATGGGTTTGAGGCCTGTTGGTTACCCTCAACCCGATTCAGCCTGTTTGCTGAAATGGTTTTACCAGAGTATAGCTGCCTATATAGCTTCTTGGAGCCGTAAGTAAGAGCCGAGTGACAGCTGGACACCAAAAGTGGATGAGCAGCCCTGAAAAGGGCTTGGCAAGCCTCCACACCAGAGGTGTTAGTCTCCCCTGAATACCACATGCACCTCACATTACTTTTTATGCATGTACACTCTTTCAGACTATTGATTTATTTATTGTTTCCAATCTATAGTATCTATCTCCCCTGACCTAACTTCTGTGTTTTTTGTTTTCGTCAGCTCTCTGAATCCTTCATCTCTCTGCCAGAAGGTGAGTAGCATGTTCTATCATTAGTCCTCTGGAATCTGGTTTGTTGTGCTGAAAAGAGTTTCTAATTCTTTTAAAATTGTTTGTATTTACCATTCTGTTGTCATTGTGTAAATTGTTCTTTTGGTTCTATTCATTTCCCTGTGTGTCAGTTCATACAAGTCTTTCCAGGTTTCTCTGAAACCCTCTCCACTGTTTTTCAGAGCACAATAGTATCCCATCACACTTATATGCCATAATTGTTCATCAATTTGTCCAATTAATGGGCACCCTCATGCAGATTACCATTTTTTGTTCAAGAAGAATAACAAACAGTTTTTTTTTTGTTTTTGTTTTGCTTGGGACTGATCTCTCTCTTTATTTCCCCTCCTATTTCTTCCTGTTCTCTCCTAATTCCCTGTTGGGTGAAATGTATTTCTGTACTTCTCTGTGTGTGTGCATGTGTGCGTGCGTGAGTGCGTGTGTGTGTGTGTATGTGTGTGTATGTGTGCCTGTGTGCACATATTCTTCCTTCCTTTGAGCAGTTCAGATTAGAGTGCATTTGAAGGGTCAGCTGCTCTCTCTATTCCTCCGTCCTTGTTTGTATGGATATCTACGTTTGTACCCTGATTATGGGTAATAATTTTTCTTAATCTTCCTCCCTTCCCCCTTCCCCTGGTATATTCCTCTTCTCTCCCTTTCCATTCTTCTCTTTAGTTCATCAAAACTTAGCAGAAACACTCCCAGGCCTTGTGTACTTGGGTTCTCTCTCTGATCCCTAAGGATGATAGAGTTGGGAGGGGAGTCATGTATCATCTTTTCATACTAGAATGTAAGAAGTTTATCCTGGTTTAATCCTTTCTCATTGTTCACCTATGTTTACCTTTCTACGTCTCTCTTTGCTTCTGTGTTTGAACTTCAAATTTTCTATGCAGTTCTGCTCTTTTCATCAGCAATGTTTGGAGGTAGGTCGTCTATTTCATCAAAGGCCTATTTCTGCCCCCCCCCACCCTCCTCGACCCTGGAACATTCTATTTAGTTTTGCTAGGTAAGTTATTTTTGGCTGAAGGTCTAAATCTTTTGCCTTTTGAAATACTGCATTCCAAGCTGTCTGCTCTTTTATAGTGTTGGCTATTGAATTATGTGTGATCCTGATTGTGGCTGCTTAGTACTTAAATTCTTGCTTTCCAATTGCTAGCAGTATTTTTTTCTTGGGCTTGGAAACTGAATTTTGTCTATGATGTTCCTGGGAGTTTTGATCTGAGGGATTCATTCAAGAGATGATCAATGAATTCTTTCCCCTTTTCTTCCAGTTCTAAGATATATGGGCAATTTTTTTTTTAAGATTTCTTGAAATATGATATCTAAGCTCTTTTTTCTGGTCGTATTGTTGTTTTTGTTGTTGAGGTGTGTACAATTCTTTGTGACCTCATTTGGGGTTTTCTTGACAAAGATACTGGAGTAGTTTGCCATTTCTTTCTCCAGCTCATTTTACAGATGAGGAACTGAGGCAAATGGCGGTTAAGTGACTTGCCCAGGGTCACATAGCTAGTAAGTGTCTGAGGCCAGATTTGAACTCAGGGAGATGAGTCTTTCTGATTCAAGGCCTGGTGATCTATCCACTGCACCACCTAGCTACCTTTTTTTTTTCTGGTCATGGTGTTCAGATATTTCAATGATTGTTAATTTTTTTTCTCTCAATTTTATTTTCATGTCAGCATTTTTTTTTTATTGTGATGCACCTTACATTTTCTTTTATTTTTTTCAGTCTTTTAACTTTGTTTTTAATATTTCTTATCATCTCCTGGTATCATTGGCTTCCATTTGGATTTCTAATTTTCATGGAATTTGTTGCTTGGACAGTTTTGTAATTGTTCTGCCAGCCTGTTAATTCCCTTTACATTTCTTTCCTTTATAACTCTCATTAGAGGTAACTAGGTGGCTCAGTGTTAGGCCTGGACTCAGGAAGACCTGAGTTTAATCTAGCCTCAGTCACTTAATGACCCTGGGCAAGTCACTTAATCTCTGTCTGTCTCATTTTCCTAAACTATGAAATAGGAATAATAACAGCACATTGTGAAGATCAAACAAGATAATATTTGTGAAGTACTTTGCATAGTGCCTGGCACATAATAGACATTATAAGTGTTAGTTCTCTTCTCTTTTACCTTTTCCCCCCTCATTCTCAATTTATTTATAAAAAGAAAGTTAATCCTTAAAAAACAAAACCAAACAACTCTTGTGTCATCTCTTCCAGGAATCTTAGTTGAACTTTTGGCTAAACTGTGTTTTCCTTCTGAGGCATAGCTTATGGACATTTTTGGAATACATTTTTTTCTCCTTGATGTATGCCTTGACTTTCTCTCTTTATGGCAGGATTCTTTTTACCATTTGTTCATTCTTTCAGCCTACTTCCTGACTTCAGACTTGATGTTAGGGCTGTGCATTGCAGCACTTTGGGAGGAAAGGTCTGGGTTGGTCCTATTGCACTTTCTGAGAGTATTGAGAGTTGTATTATGGCAGGATTTCAGAAACAGGTGGGGGACCAGAAAGTTTTCAGTGTTCCTAAAATGGTCTGATCAGGGCAAAGTCTGGTTGCTGTTCCCCCTGGTCTGAGTACTGAAAGATTCTTATCAGGGTTTGGTCTCAGCAAGAGAGTAGACTGCAGCATGATTCAGCCCCATTCAGCCAGCTAGAAAGCTCTGTTGGTTCAGAGTGACAGAATTAGGCTCCCCTTTGATCTGGTTTTCCTGCCATGATTGTTTCTCTGCAGGCTGGGCTGGATGCAGGAACTGAGACTGCTCCGTTCCTGAGATCTGAGCCACACGGTTGCTTCTTACTATTTTTTGCCTTTAAAAAATCATTTTTAAGTTATGGAATAAAACAAGCATTTCCATAATATAATACAATAAAAAGATGATTGTACATGAAATTGCAAATCTTCTATGCACAGCTTGCTGTTCTTTTCAAACATACAACAAAATTATCATATAAATTTCTTTTCCTTTAATTCTCTCTCCCCTCCCCAGCCCCCTGCCCTAGGGATGGCTACCGTTAGACACAAATAAGCATATATATATATATGTAATATGTATGTACACACACACGTGTATATACACACACATCTCTTTCTCTCTATACCTATATATAGACATAAATGTATCTATATATATGTATAATTATTTTATATCTACTTCTGTTTATCAGTTCCTCCTTTCTCAGTATGCTGCTCAGTCCCTTCCTACCCAGGAATGCTACCCTGAGTGTGCAAATCCCCTTCTCAATCTACCCCTAGACCTGTGACCCCAAATTGGGCAGTGGATGACAAAGCTCTCCTCATCGAGGTGCTAGGGTATGAGTCTGGGCATGCCCTGTTATGAGTCTGGGACCTTCTCTTGCCCCTGATGCACACCCTGTCTCCGGGGGCTGGAGTGTACCATTGTTTCAACAATCCGGCTAGCAGCTGTTGCGGGGGTGAAAGACCAACACAAGCCCAACAACAAGAATGCTGCCAAAGCCCAGCTTCACTAAGGAAAGCAATGTTAAGGGGTTGACAAGTTTACTTTAATTTAGCATACAAATACCATTCACTTAGTTCAGGGGAAAAAGCCAGCACCCTGAACTTTGGAGCAAATACAAACAAAATTACAAACATCGCCAGACAGACCAAATACAATTCATAGTTACCAACATCTAGGTTCAGCCCAGGAGCTCATAACAAGGGCCAGCCCAGAATCACACGCACCACCATGGCTGTGGGTAAGAGCTCCAAAAACAGAGAAAGCCATCCCCTGGTTTTATATCTTTTTTAGGGTCAAGGGTGAGTCACACATGCGTCTTACGTGACCTAAAATTGTCACAAAGAGGCGACTTGAACCCATGTGATCTAAAAGCCTCTGATGTCCCAAACATGTCACTCAAACTCATATATAAACTAGGCCTTCCCCTGAGGCAAGGAGGTCACCAAGGACTCTCAATCTAATCAAGGAAACAAAGGCCAAACTCTTCAAGGGCACTTGGTTGAACTGAGTGCTAAGAGCCCATTTTGTTTACCAACACAACCACATGTTGTGCTCTTGTACCAACCCTGTCCTTAGTGTGTGTAGACATCTTTGTCTTTCTCCCTATGTCAGGCTGAGATTGACAAATGACTTCCTGGGATTTTTTTCTGGCTTTCTCCATCAAAATTTGGTCCTGGAGCATTTTCTAGATATGTTTGGAGGAATTTTCAGAGGGGAGCTAAGTTATACTGCTTTCTACTGTTCTGCCAGCTTAGCTCTGCTTTTCTTTAACATTTTTGCATTAATTATCTGGAAGGGACTGAGACCTAGGCCAATATTTGTTACTTTCTCTGATCAACTTAAACATTATCCATAATGTTATATTAGTAACAGGAAATAATTCACTTAGAAGACTATTTAGAATCATTAGTTTATATGAGTATAATAATCTAGGGACTATGCCCCAGCTCATGCTCACAGATTGGTTCCCCCAAGAAGGCTTTATGAATCCTAGGTCCTATGATTCCCCCACTGACTTTAATTTTTAGCCGTTAGACACAAGTAAATCAAAGCAAGGGTACTTATTAAGAAGCCATAATAAGAACAGTAACTACAAAACTTCCTCTCCATAAATCTGGGACACTTCCAAATGGCAATGGGAAGAGTGAGCATATACATAACACCCACTGAGAGCCAAGCACGCACAGAGTTCAGAAGGTTCACAACTCCAGCAATGCAGGCCCTGATATCCCATCCCTTCTTGGGGAATCTTCAAGCTGCTCATCCTTGGTCCTAGCATCTTTTTGGAATGGGTTGCTCAGCTGTGCTCTGTGGGCCTGTTTCTCCAAGCAGCTTGATTTCTAGCTGCCAGGGCTCATTATTACTTGACTTCTAACCTGGATTTTATTTGCTGCTGGTTAAGAGTCACTCACCTTGGAGTTGCCTCC
Source organism: Phalanger gymnotis (assembly GCA_028646595.1). Classification (NCBI taxonomy): domain Eukaryota; kingdom Metazoa; phylum Chordata; class Mammalia; order Diprotodontia; family Phalangeridae; genus Phalanger; species Phalanger gymnotis. Next base: position 637,591,491 of record CM053622.1, on the reverse strand, counting down.
ACTGATTGTATCCTTGACTTTCTGGACCTGCTAGCTACTGGGCATGGCATCTCCTATTGGTTGAGTAATCCTACTGTGAGATACAATGGCTGATAAGTGTTGGCAGGAGAATGGTACCTACTTTCTTTTTTTAACATTATATTTTATTGGATATTATACTTATTTTGTTAATTATATCCCAATTAAATTTTAAAACAAATTTATCATTTATTTATTTTTAGCATTCTTTTCTTTTTAAATTTTAAATTCCAAATTCTTTCCCTCAGTCCCCTACCCACTGAAAAGGTGAGTGAAATATCAATTATCTTTCTACTGATAGGAGCAGGGTAAACTTGAGAGATATTTTGAATCAAGGTCAAGGAAAGATAAATGTGGATCTGGATTTGTTGAGATATTCTTCTTCACTTTTAGCTTTGAGGTGGAAACATAAGATCTACCAGCAAATTTGCTCTTTGACTTGTACATATACTTCTTTGCCAGTATTTTTGCTGGTGGGTATGTCCCAGAAAGAAAAAAAGACAATCATACAGAATAAGCCAATTTTATATCTAGGCAAAGTCTTTGCAGAGTATTGGAGGTGAACATTAATCTAACACAGAGATTACCTATAACCAATAGCATAAGACTGCAGAAAGTTCTACCTGTTTCTCACAATTCAGACAGGTCCTTACACTTTCTTGTCTTCTTCTTTGGCTCATCTTCCTCCAAGAGAACATATATCGTTCCACAGGTGAATTGTGGAGTCTGAAATTTAAGTTGTCATTCATATTTTGACTAAATGATAACTGTTTGCAAAATGATTAAAATAGCTTTCAACCTCCTCTTCATTTCTATTTAGCTTCCAATGACATAGACACTAAAGTCTTTTTTCAGTGTCTTATCATGTCAAGGGAGGGGAAACACAGGTTCCTGAAGGCTGTGATAGCAGCAGTGTGCAAAATCTCTCCCATCCCACTGAGCTGGAAAGGATTATAGTATGGGACCAGATGACAAAACTCTTCTGTCATTGGAGGACCAACCCAACTAGGTTTAGAGAGCTTGTTGACAGATTTCTTGTTTTTTCTTTTTGTTGTTGTTGTTGCTGTTTTTTGGCCACAGCAACTGTTGCACAGCATCAGCTGAAAGCCAAGGAAGGCTGGCACTGTTAATTGGTCAAAGGAGCACCACCAACAAAATGACAGATCCTTGAAAATATCAAAGTTCTGATGCAGAGAATACTACAACATACAGACATTGTTCTTGGGAAAATGCAGCAAGTCAGGTGCAAACCCAAACACATGATATAGAACTTAAAACTCGCTCCCATTGCTTTTAAGATTATCTTCCTTCCTGTTCAGATCAATTGCTAATGTAGGTCTCCAATTACTGTGCTTCCAGGGCATTAGGAAATATAGTTAAGTGTGGGGTGTCTGATACAGCTGTTTGTTTACAACTGCACATTATTCGTAACTCCCTCCCAGCGTGCATTCAATGCCATTGCAGCAGACATCATGTGCCCTGAAGCCTGCCCATGATTTCTTCTGTCTCCTTAGTAATGGTATGACATATGCTGCCATTAATTTTGTTTCGGTTACACTAAACTAGGATCTGTTTGTTGAGCTATTCAGTGAAAGAATTTAGTACAGTCTGCAGCAGAAACTAAAACTGATTACAGGAGTATATTAACTGAGCAGTTACAGGAGCATATGAACTGAGTTATGGAAATGAAGCCAACACCACAGAAATAAATATTAATTATTCTTTGTGGAAAAACAACATAATCAGAGCAGTACACACTCATTAAAAAAAAAAAACCATGCTAAGAATGAATGCAGGCCTGTTGATGGTCTATATCCCTGGACTGCCTGGAATACAGAGATCTGAGCTAGGGCCTCTTCTAACCCTCGGTAGACTTCCTGCTAACCCATCTCATGTAGTAGATATAATAGATGCCAATACAAAAAATATTGTACTGAAAAAATATTACCTAGTTCTTTATTATGGACACATAGAGACTAGTTTATGA
>CM053622.1:637538765-637588986 GCA_028646595.1 Phalanger gymnotis | reverse complement strand
GAATGCAGGCCTGTTGATGGTCTATATCCCTGGACTGCCTGGAATACAGAGATCTGAGCTAGGGCCTCTTCTAACCCTCGGTAGACTTCCTGCTAACCCATCTCATGTAGTAGATATAATAGATGCCAATACAAAAAATATTGTACTGAAAAAATATTACCTAGTTCTTTATTATGGACACATAGAGACTAGTTTATGAATATTCATAGGTTTAGAGTTGGAAGAGACTCCAGAAATCATCTCATCCAGTCCCCTCATTTTACACATGAGGAAATGTCACCGTAGGCCTGCATAGCCCACACACGGTGCATGTTGATGGAAGCCATTAATTGTGTCCATGGCCTAAATTATTAAGTTGACTCTTAACAGAGAGGCATTATGGTGTATTGGATATGGAGTCAAAAAAATCTGGTTTCAAATCCCACCTCCCACATATACTTCCTGTGTTACTTTGGGCAAATCACTTAACCTCTCTCAGGCTTATGATGACACTTTTTGTTTTGCTATAAACTCTGCCTGAGGGGAAAAGCAGACTCTAGGGATCTGGGAAAGACTGTCAAAGTTGAGCCAAGGACATGAAAATGGGTTACTGTCTCTGAGAACAGCCTCACTCTGCAGTCAGCCATCTGGTGAGTCAGATTCCAACCCTGCTTTTTTCATTCCCATGTCCCTTCCATCAACTGCAGTGCAGAAAGACCCCAGAGCGTAGATCTGGAAGCAGAGATAAAAGATAATGCTGTTTTCCTACCTGGCACTATCAGTGTCCCCAGGGAAATTATGTCCAAAGATGCTAAAGCTTAGATCTGGGAGCAGAGGTAACACATAACACCTTGTTTCTTTCCTAGTCACTGCTCTAGAGTCCCTGAGAAGTAAGGAAAACTGGTGAAACTTCATTGACAATCATAAAAATTGAGAATTTCCTGTATAGAAAGGGGAGAGCAGGAAAGCCATTTTGGCTGCTTCTCACCTGAATCCCAGGAGCTGATGTGAGACTCTAGGCTGGCGTAAGGAACCTGTAGCCTCGAGGGTACAGGTGGCCTTTCAGGTCAAGTGCAGCCCTTTGACTGAATCAGGCCACATTTGAGGACCTAGAGGGCCATACGTAGTCTCCAGGCTGCAGGTTTCCCACCCCAGCTCTAGGCCCTTATAGCATATTTTATCTCTAGCTTTCCTTAGATCTCTGTCAGCTGTAAAAAATATCCTTCTATAGAGCTCATTTAGATGCATACATTTTGTGCATGGGCTTTCTTTGCCCTTAGCACATATGCTGACTTACCACAAAGTACTATGTTTAGGGAAAGATTTGCTGCTAAAAGTGGGAAGGAAAAAGGATATGAAAAATCAATCTCTTCCACTTTCCATATTGTCTCTACAGACCTAAATAGTATGGCATCTTGATTTAAAATGAAAAACCCCCAAACTGATATTATTATTCCCCACAGTCTATATTTGACAGAACAAATAGATTGGTTCCCATCAGAACTCTCCAGTGTAGCTGATTTAGGTTCATTTAATTAGTCATCTTGGGAAGGAGAGAAGGTGGTAACTTTTCCAACTGTCAGTTGTCTATGTCAAAAGAAGGCAGAAATAGAAGCTATAATCAAAAGATATATTTTCTTTTGTCTTATGTGCTCTCTTCACTGCCTAGTTATCTTCCAAGTTATTTTGATAAAGGTAATCCTGAAGCTTTTGTCCACAGAGTGGGAGGAAAAGAAAGATAAAAGTGGACACATTTAGCTATACACCAGAACAACAAGTCCTATCTAACATAAACATCTTGCTATCTCCCCTACTATCCCTCGGAGTATTGGTGGGGAACCTGCAGCCTGAAGGCTACATTTGGCCTTCTAGGTCCTCAAGTGTGGCTCTTGGCCTGAATCCAAACTTCACAGAATAAATCTCTTAATAAAAGGATTTGTTCTGTAAAACTTGGACTCAGTCAAAAGGTCCCACCTAAGGACTACTTGTGGCCTCAAGGTGGCAGGTTACCCACCCCTTCCTTGGAGTCTTGCCCTCTTTTTTTCTGCTTCCAAATTCCAAGTTTGCATCTAGTGACTCCACTTGTCTGCCCAGTAAAGCCAGATCACTGTAATTGTGGGAGATCCCTACTTAGCTCAAGAAGTCTTAGACACTCATGCCAATATAATAAAAATAACAATACTATCCAAGTTAAAGTGTACTTTTAATTGTATACCAATTAAATAATTAAAAAGGAACTTTTCAGAACTTGATAAAATAATGACAAAATTTATTGGAAAAAGTAAAAAACCTAGAATATCAGAGAAATAATGAAAGAGGTAGGAATGAATGGAAAATAGCACTTTCAGATTTCTAACTCTCTTACATCAAAATGAGTGGGATGGTGAAGACCTCTCATAAAATCTAAATCTCAGCCTTTCTATAAATTGAATGGGATAAATAAAAGTGAGAACTTTTCAGCATGGCTCAGGGCTTTCGATTGACGGCTAGGCCTAAGTTTCAAGTTACTAAAAATGACCTCAACTGTGTCCTCCCCAAATAAGGATAAAAGTGTTCTTAAGAGTTGGTATTTGCCAAATTAGCTTTTCCTTGTTTCTTGTACCTGGGGTAGATTTCCACGTTTAGTTTGTGAGCCTGAACTCCACCAATGACAGTAAAAAGGTCAGTGGTGGTTGGGGGTTGTTTGCATTAGAGTATATAGCTGGATTCTGCCCTCTGGGTGTAGCCTACGAATTGTCTATCAGTTTGGAGACCACCCTTTCCCGCAGGATCATAATAAAATTCATTTCTACTTTCTACTTGAGAAGCCTCTGAGTTTAATTTTGGGTGAAGTTGCTGTCCCACACAAAAATCATCTGGAATCCTGTGGGTCCTGCCTCAAATGAATTCTACCCAAGCCTTCTTTCGTCAGAAACAAGGTTTATTAAAACACTACTTTGGGTGGGCAAGTTTTTAAGCATCTTTGCTATTGGCCAGATTTTAAGAATCTGAGCATTTTGATGGAGGCAAGGTGGGCCTTTTATACAGAAGACTGTGGGGAAGGTCTGGATGTTATCTAAGAATGGCCTAGTAGTCTGGGAAGAGAATGAAGGTCTAGAGTGGGGCCAGATGCAGACAAAGAGGCCCACAATGAAAGGATTAACTGGTTTTTCCTTTTAGGGGTTAAGATTCCATTACCTTCAGGTTAAAAATAGAGAGGTAGACCAATGGAACAAACCTGATAAAAGAGAATCGGAAACTATGAAACTCAATAATCCAGTGTTAAGTATATTGGAAAACATAAATTACTCAGGAAAGAACTCCCTATTGGATTGTAACTCTTAGGAAAACTAGAAAGCCATTTGGCAGAAATTAGACTTAGACTAACATTTTATACTATATACTACAATATATTCTAAATGCATACATGACTTAAAGATTATACTATTAAAAATTTTAAAAATAGATCATATACTTCTCACAGCTATGGGTAGGAGGTGTTTTCTTAACCAAACAAGGGATAGAGAGACAATTGTAGATAGATAACCTTGATTACAGAAAAGTTTCCTTACAAACAAAATTAATTCATCTAGGTTAAGGAGGGAAGTAGTTGAATGGGAAGGAATCTTTGTATCAAATTTCTCTAATAAGGGTTTGGTACTCAAGCTATATAACAATTAATAGTTATCTACATAAGTCTAAAAGCCAAATGTCTTTTGGCCCTATACATAAGTAGTTAGAGGGGATGAACAAATAGTTCTCAAAAGAATTGCAAACTACTAATGCTCCATATCACTAATAATAAGAGAAATGTAAGTCAAAACAAACCTGAGGTTTCACCTCATATCCTACAAATGGGAAAGACGATCAAAAATTGAAGTAGTCCGTGTTGGAGGGGCTGTGCATGCTAGCGCATTGTTGGTGGAGCTGTGAATCAGTATAATCATTTTGTTAAACAATTTGGAATCATTAAAACAAAATGACTAAAATGTACGTACCCTTTGACCCAGAGATTCTATTACTAGCCTTGTATTGCAAGGAGGACATTGATAAGAAGAAAGTCCTATCTACATCAAAATACTAGTGGCAGCACTTTTTGTAATAACAAATAATTGGAAACAAATTAGATACCCATCAATTAGGGAAAAGCTAAACAAAAAAAACATGAACAAAGTGGAATATTATTGTATTGTATGAAATGATGAATATAGAGAAAATTTACATGAACTTATACAGAGTGAAATAAGCAGAACCAAGAAAATACTAAACACAATGACTATAATAATGTAAATGGGAAGAACAAACACACACGCACACACACACATACATACACACACATCAAAAGTGAATATTGCAAAATTATATAGAACAAACATGAATTGAAAGAAGATTCTCCCATTTTACCCCTTTGCAGAGGAGACCCATAGGTCTCATACATTGCATAATTTTCAGAGACTTTTTTGATGGATTAATCTGGTAGGCTGATTTTTTTCCTCTTTTTCTTTTTGATTTCTTAGAAACTACTATGATATATGGGCTGGTTTTCTGAAAAGAAGAAAGGGAAGGATACTAGGGACAACCATGGTAACGGAAAATAATTAATTAAATTAATAATTAATTATAACTTATTTTTCTTCAGTCAATACTAGTATAGCTGCCACTTCTTACATGAAACTTCTTAAATTTCTCTCCAGACTCTTTTTGTGTTGGTCCCACTTGTGTGAATTCTCTTCCTCTTCATAGTAGTCTTCCTCTCCACTACTTACATTGTGTGTTTTTCTATATACCTTTGGCCCACATCATTTTGATGAATATGGCCTTTGTTTCTTACAAAGAATGAATTGACTCTTTTACATCAAAAGATGGGGGAAGGGAAAAGATTGAAAAAGTTCAATATGACTGTTACATATTTATTTAAATTGAATTCTTTCATGAGCTTCTTTTTAAATTTTATTTTTGGTTTTTGTCTAATAAGAAGTTTAGAAATTCCTCCTTATCTCACATACCTGTCTTCTCTGTCATTGTCAGTGCCATATGGGGAAGAAGTATCGGTACAAAATGCCTAAAGATAGAAAGAATTAACTTTGTGAAAATTTGGTCACCAATCTGATGCCTCTGACCCTTCTTTGAAGTAACAGAGGGAGGTAGAAGCAGCAAAAATCTGACCATGCCACCAGAAATATGTATTTGTGCATTTTCACAAGGTGCCAGAACCTAGAATTATAGCAATATCTGAAACTTTTTTTGGATGTATCCACAGTTTATAGGTTATGTTGTTTATGTCACAATATTAATAACAACAAATTTTTTGAGCAACCAGACACCTATGAAATTCATCCTTCTTTCAATTGCACTGATAGATAATATGTTGTATTCTTTACAATATTTTGCTGTTTCCATGTTTTCATTGTCTGGATACGACTTCCATAGAAGTAGACTACAAATTTCCCTGCTTTCTCCTCCCCTTTTCCTTGTCTTCCAATAAACCTTACATATCTAAAGTGGATTCATCCAGAATGCCAACCATCTTCTTGTGCTTTTAAGGTTCCAGGAGGGTGAAGGGAGGTGTCACCAGTGCACTACTTGGACTGTTGATTTTCTCTAAATCTCCTTACATAGCTAACTTTTTTTTTTACTCATATGCCTTCTTCATAATATCTACAAGTCATTGTTGGTTACATATGGTGGCCTTATCTCCAATATGTGTCTCCATTGTCCTTTAAGTTATTTGATTTTTAAAGAAATTATATACTTAGTAATCAGCAGCAAAATCAAATAATGAAATAAACCTATAAAATATGGAGTAATCCCTTACATAAACTCTCTACATTTAACAAAATAGAATCAGATAAATTAACCAACAATGGAAAAAATGTTTTGTCCTTGTCCTTCCTCCAGATGTGCCTGATAGTCTCTCTTTTTCTAACTCTCCCTCTGTCTATTCCTTCCTTCTTTATATAGGAAAAATGATTCATTATATTGTTTGGGGGAATGTTATCATACCAACCCCATGTGTTCAAAGGTTGTCTGCACCCAGAATGTCATCTAAACCCAGTAACTTTCTAGGAATGCTGAAGATGGATGCTCAATATTTTGGGTTCCCCAAGTCCTGGATCCACCCGAAGCTTTCTGTTTTGAGTTGCCATACCAAGAATTTTGATGGGTCCAAGCTTATGTTTGGAGTTCCCTTGTATTTTGGCTTCACCCAAATTTTGTTGAACATTTACAATAATGTATACCTACTTCAATCTACCTTGCTTTCAAATTGCCCTCTCAACAACTTTGCTTAACTATATATGTGTGGTTCATGTGCAGGTGCCCTTGTATAAATCATACATGATGTAAACCTTCCAGAACCTGGACGGGGGAGACCCATACAACTCCTTTCTGGATTGTTTTCCTCTAACAAATAACTTAAAACATTTCTTTCTAAAACTATTTCAAACAAACTATAGGGTTTTGTTCTCACAAACAACTTTTTTCTAGGCAATGATAAAGTAGTGAGGTGAGTGGCAAATGGTAGTTGAACAATTCTGATTACCATACAATTCCTTTAATACTGCTGTAATAAACTCATGGATAAGTGTCTATCTATGCTCAAATGGCTCAGAGCACCTGAAGTCCTAGATAAAATCACCCATATCTTATTCTTAACTTATTTTGAGTAAATCATCAAACGATTCCAATCTTATACTCTCATTCCCTTCAATCAATTATTGAGTTCAAAGAAGCCAAAGCACAGAGCTACAAATAGAGGTAGCAGATAAAGCACATTATTCCCTACCAATCATAGTACTGAAAGTACCTCTTGCCCACCTGCAAAGAAAAATATGGGAAAATAAGACTTTCCCAATACAAAAGGAAAACTAGGAAACCATTTTGGCAGGAGTCGTTAGACTATCACATCAGACCAATTTCAGTGAAGGACTCCATCTTTACTTAAAATGGGTGGGATCAGTCAGATTTACATTTTCCTGAACCTCATTGGGCTTTATACAGATGAGTGGCTGAGGATCAAGGTATTGAAATAATCTGTATCCTGAGGTAAGTTCATTGTCTCACTTATCATTGGAGCTCTTCAAGTCTCAGATGTTTTCAAAATTGTGGAATGTTTGTTTTGCACCTGAAATGCTTTCGGGGCAGCTAGATGATGCAGTGGATAGACTGCTGGGTCTGAAGTCAGGAAGCCTCATCTTCCCAAGTTCATATCTGGCCTCAGACTCTTACTAGCTGTATGGCTCTGAGCAAGTCACTTAACTATGCTTGCCTCAGTTCCTCATCTGTAAAATGAACTGGACAAGGAGATGGTAAACTGCTGCAGTATCTTTGCTAAGAAAACCCCGAATGGCATCATGAAGAGTTGGATACCACTGAACAACAACATGCCTTTCACTTTACATTTAGACCTTTCTTTCCCTTACCACCTCCAATCTCTTCGAAGTCTAAAAAGAAGATACGATTACATATGAAATTGTAAACTTCATGGTATGTTTTATTTTGAAGTAGTTATTAAATTCATCAGGAAGCCCTTTTGAACTTCCTTTGCTCTCAACTATATATTTTTAAATGTTTCATTGTTGGCCTTTTTTTTTTGTTGTTTTCTGCTTCACCAATCATCAACACCCCTCTAACGACACACTTCCAATATGGAAGCTCTCCCTTGACACAAATAATTTTAGTCAAACAAAACAAATTTATATATTGTCTGTGTCTGATGCATGTTTCATTCTATATCTCTACTCTCCCACCTCTCCTCAAGAAGTTGGGAACAAGCTTCATTAGCAGCATTCTAAAGTCACTGTTGGTCATTGCATTGATTACATTACTTACTCTTTCAAATTAATTTTCCTTTACATTATTTTAATCACTGTATAAAGTGACCAGAACTAAGTTACATTACTCTTCAAGTGTTTGTAATAAGTCTTTGCGGATTTCCCAGAATCCTTCCTTTTCACTATTTTTCAGAACAATAATGTTTTATTGCTTTCACATATAATAATTTCCTCAGCTATATTTCAATTGATGTCCATCTGCTTTTCCTCCAATTCCTTCATACAACAAAAAGTGATATTATAAGTATTTTTGTACATGTGAGGTCTTTCTCTCTTTGATTTCTTTGGGATAGTAATAGTATTGCTGTTCAAAAGGTGTGTGAGGTTTATGCTACTTTGGGGGTCTATTATAGATCCAAGCTGTTTTCTAAAGACTTGGTAAACCATTTCACAGCTCCAAAAACAGTGAATCAGTATGGCTGCCCATCTGCAGCTACTCTAATAATTGACATTTTCCAATTCCCCTAATCTTTATCAATATCACATTTATTAAGTAGAAACTCAGTTATTTTGTTTTATATTTCTTTTAATATTAGTGATTTAGAGCATTTTACATGGCTGTTGATAGGTTGAATTTCTTCTTTTGAAAACTATCTGTTCATATCCTTTGGCCATATTTCTATTAGGGAATAGCTCTAATTCTTATATATTTAGATCAATTCATGATATATGTTGAATTTCAGATAAATTTATTATAAATACTTTTCACTGTTAATTGTACCCTTTATAATTCTCATTGTGATTCTTTTCTTTGTGCAAAATCTTCTTAACTTTGTGTAATTAAAATTGTTCATTTTATCTTTTATGGTCTGAGATAATAATGTATTTGCTTATTAACATTATCTTCCCAGTTCTATTCCCTCTTTTAAAAGCCTCTTTACTCTTTTCCATTATCTGACTACTTATCTTCTTACTTTAATGATTTCTTATTCAAACCTTTGGGTGTATGCAAGGAGAGTGAAAGGGGAGTTCAATCCTCTTTGCCTAGTTCAAATAGCTTGAGTTTCAGAAGTGGCCCCCTTCCATTATCTCCTTCATGTTGTAGGCTCTTCTGGCAAGCTCCAGTTATAAGAAATAGTAGTTTCCTTCTCTTTTTTCCTTATATCTTTCCTAGTAGAATCCTATTTCCATATTCCTTTCCTTCTTTTATAATCAATAATCCAGACCAGAATCACATCCAATCCCTGTGTTTCTTTGTTTACTCTTTTTTGCTATACCTGTAGAAAACAGGATTCTGAAGGGATACTTGTCTCTTTTCCCATCAGAATGTAAACACTTGATCAATTAGCCCTTTTCATTTATTCAAACCTTTCAGGTTTCTCTTGCTTCCTACATTTGCATCTCAACAGGGTTGACCCCATTCCTTGTTGTGGCCCTGATAGGCAATAATCAGAGGCAGAGACTACCACTTCTTAGGTCTTTGGAGAGTACCAGGAAAGGGATGTCTAGTGTTGAACCATCTCTCTCCTTGGACAGCCAGTCAATGCAATGGCCAATGCAGAGTCCCCTGCTGTCATTTTGAGGGGGGCTCTAGTTTCATGTCTTTTGGAGAGCCTTGAGGTTTTCTCCCTATTCTGTGATCTAATGGGGGCTAGACCCATCTATCAAAAGGCCAGGGCAAATATTCTGCTGGCTTTGCCTCGTTTTACATCCCCCTTTCCCATCTCCTTTTCCTGCTTCACCCTAGTTCCTTGAGGCTTCTGGTCCTATTGTATAATCCTGTACTGAACAAAGGAGATTACAAGTATTTCTCTTTGGCTATATTGATTATTCTTTCATCTGAAACTCTTTATAATTTTGTTGGGGTATTTCTCACAAAAATTGGACTCAGTTAGGAGATGCTATGTTGTTATAATTTTTTACCAGAAGTAAGACCTTTCCTTTTCATGAAAGTTTTGCCCTCCTAGCTTCTCAATATCCTTTGGGGTTGGGAAAGGGAACCGAGTTGAAAGTGCTTGGCCGCCCTGCGAGTCTGAAAGTGATCACTTCAGAGTCCCTCTGCCTTCCTGGAGGGGCTTCCAGGATATGTCAAGGAGAGGAAAATTCCTCTTCAGATCTGCATTTATCAGGTATGATTTTCAGCCTGGTTTGACTGGTAGAGAAAGTGTCTGGGAAAAAATTGAGTAGGGCTAGGCCAAAAAAGGAGTCAAGCATTCAGTTCCTGCTAGAGAACCATAATTTTCTCCACTCCCTTCTGCCTTCCTCAATCTAGGGATTTTTCCTCCCCGGAAACTTTGCTTTCCAAAACTACTCATCCTTTTCCTTAGATTAGAGCTCTGCAGCATGGGTAAGATTTGAGTTAAAGTTCACCTGGAAGGAGAAAGGACAGCTGTCTCTCTGCTCAGAAAGAAGCCAAATTTCAACAACCTATATAAAAGAGAACTGAATTAGTATAAAGCTTGAGGGCAAAACCACTTTCCGGCTTTGATTGACCACATCCCCTTATGGAAGGTGTAAGAAATGTAGCTGAGCAGGTAGAAGAGAGGATGCCCTTGAGTCCTAGGTTTGGTGTTTCTCTTTGTGTTAATCTCTTTCTACATCAACAAGGGAGAATAGAAGAGTAGAGTTTGTAAAACTGGAGAAACCAAAATCTCCAGTGCTATTAAAAAGTATTACCTGGTTTACAGATCAGCCACTAGAGATGAAAATTTGAGAAATATATTGAATCTAAACAGGATACAACCTCTGAGAAAGGGATCAGGAGGAGAAGTCTAAAGTACAGGCTAAGCCTAAGGGGAATAGGTAGCTAGAATGACCTGTTTGTTTGTTTGTTTCTTTTTTTTAGTTCATTCTTATTATTTATTGTTGTTTTTATTCAACAGATGTATTGTCTAGTGGGAATGTAGGTGGTGCAGTGGATAGGGTGCTGGAGTTAGGAAGACATCCTCCTAATTGCAAATTTGGCCTCTGACACCCACCAGCTGTGTGACTCTGGGCAAGTCTCCCAACCTCAGTTTCCTCCTCTGTAAAATGAGCTGGAGAAGGAAATGGCAAACTCTTCTGTATCTTTTCTTTTTACCTCTTAATAGTATTTTATTTTTTCCAATTACATGTAAAGATAATCTTCGGCATTTATTTTTATAAGATTTTGAGTTTCAAATTTTTTTCCCTCCTTCCCCTCCCTTTACTCCTCCCCAAGACAGCAAGCAATCTGATATAGGCTATATATGTACAATCATATTAAACATATTTCCTCATTAGTCAGGTTGTGAAAGAAGAATCAAAACAAAAGGGAAAAACCATGAAATAGAAAAAAAAAACAAAAAAAAGAGAGAAAATAGTATGTTTCAATCTGCATTCAGACTCCATAGTTCTTTCTCTGGATGTGAGAGAGTCATCATGAGACTTTTGGAAATGGCTTAGATTATTGTATTCCTGAGAAGAGCTAAGTCTACCGAAGTTAACTGGATGATGTATTTCTTTAGAGGAGGCTTTCTGCTGGTCCAAAAGAATTTTCTTCTTTCAATATAAATTTTATCATTAGCATAATCATCAATATACATAAACATTTCAGTGTACAAAGAATGAGTTGTATATAATACTATGAGTTTCTATTAAATAGTTTTAAAGCATATATTAAATTTAATACAGTAGTAACAAAATTTTCTTATTTGCATTCTTTTCTGAGTGTCTTTTCTTGTTTCTTTCTCTCTCTCTCACTCTCTCCCTCTCTCTCTCTACATATATATATATATATACACACACACACATATGTGTGTGTGTGTGTGTGTGTGTGTGTGTGTGTGTGTGGTACAGAATGAGACACATTTTCAGACTTGGCCAATGTGCTGTTTTATTTTGTTTGCTATGTAAAGTATATGGTTTCTGAAGTCAGAAAGTATGGGTCCAAATTCTGGCTGTGATGAGACAAGTAATTTATTTGTCTGACCTTGGGTAAGTTACAACTTCCTTAGGCTTCAGTTTCCTCAATTAGAAAATAAGGGGATTAATCTAGGTGGCCATTAAGAGAACTGCCATTTCTACATCCATTTCTAAATTATAAATCGACCTAGCAAAATGCTATGTAAGGCATTTTGAAAATGATAAAGCATTATATTGCATTATTACATGCTAACTATTATAACAAATGAAGACTAGCATTTGGAGGGTAGTGAATAAGTGGGTAGGGGTAGATATTGAAATTTATGTAGTGACCTCCACTGTATCCAGTCTGGCTTATTTTCAGGGTATTTGTTAATCAGTTTTGTGGGAGGCTCTGTTTGTTGGGGAAGGTGTCACGCAGTCTGCAGCTTTTGTATGGCCTGCTATCCAGCACATAGCAGGTCATCCCATACCAGTTAGCCAGACAGTAGAGGCTCATTCCCTTTATCTATCATCTCATTTCCTCAGGATGCAGAAATTGGGGAGGAGCTGCACTGCAGTGGCCCATTCCCTTTTGCTGATGAGGACTTATCCAAATCGTCTTTCTCCCATTATGAAAGTTGTCAATAAAAGCTAGCTCCACGTTGAATCAATCCATAGCTGATCTCTAGTGATCAGCCTATCAAAGCTACCTTGACATATTTTTAAAAAATAAATTCTTTTTAATTCTGTTTTTTTCCTGAGTTTTACCTTATTAATTAGGGTGAAAGTCTGAACAAATAATTTTCCTTTTATCGTAGAGATGCAAAAAAGAAAAGAAAAAAGAACATAAATAAAACCTTAAAAAGGACATTTTTTAAGGAGAAAAAGAATATTTGTTTTAAGCTAAAGAAAGCATGGTAAAGCATTGATGTTAAGCTAAGAAAGTATTAATCTTCCAGGAGGAAAAAATAGCCAAGAATTTCAGCTGAGCCCAAAGCAGATGGTGGCAGAATCTAGAAGAGCAGCATTCAGCAGCCATCCATTTGCAGCAGAGGCTGCAAGTTCAGCAGTAGGCAAGATGAGCACGATGACATCACTAGAAGATGCCACCTTATAATATGGGACCCACCCATAGGTGCTTCAGCTATATGTGCTCCCTACATGAGCTCTTTATTCTTCCTGCTAATGCAGTATTTGTGGGGTAGAAAGCAGTTTTGTTGCTACTTTTCTTACTCTGAGATTTCATTAAACACCTTGGTTATGAACTGCTGCTGTCTTCTGAATGCCTAGGCAACTTGTAAGACTATAAGATGTAAGATAGAGTTCTCCCATCTTGGTAGAGGGAATTTTCTCATTAAGAGTCATAGCCAGAGAGAGGATTCTGGGAAGATGGCAGAGTAGGTCAGAAAATTTCAAGTTCTCAAGATTTTCCTCCACAAAAGAGATAAAATAGTGCCTCTGGGTGAACACTGAGCAGTGAAAACAAGAGTAGGGGCAGAACAGGGGTCCTCTTGGGACATTCAGAGAAGACTTGAAGAAAAATCCCAGAACTAGATTTCATCCCTGTGAAGAATAAACACCTTTAGGCTAAGGTCTGCTTTAATTACTAGCAGCAAGGAGCTTAAACGAGTTGCAAGCCCTGGGGTTAGCTGGGTTGGGAGGGTGCCTCAGCCCCAGCCACAGGAACTTTTACCCTTGGAATGGTGAGGGAAGTTGGACATCTGACCTTGGGAAGATGTAGGGTACCTCTGCTGACAAGGAATGCCAGACCCAACTCTGCTCCAGAAAGCAGTGTGGTGAGAAGGAACCAGTACATGCCTGGTGAGTGCAGAAACAGTGAGGTGGGGACACGGTGGCTATGGGCATTTACTGAAGACTGCAGGTCTTGGTTTGAGTTCAAGGTCAGAGGCACCATCTCCCATATCCCAGGAGTAGAGGTGGCAAAAAAAGCTAAAGCATTACCAAAAAAAATATGCATAAGCAAGGGGGGAAAAAGAATCCAACCATAGAGAGCTACTATAGATGGGGTGCTTGGGTGCCTGTGCCTGGACCCCAATTTCAAAATCATATCAGTTCTAAAATCACATCTCTCCCTAGCCTCAAAATACTGTCTCAGGCAGTTCTTCTCCAGTTCAAGGGCAGCATGCCTTAGCAAAACACTTATTTCTCCTCCTGATACTGAGGCCAGCTGCACCTATAGAATTTATCGGACTACCTGTGTACGTGCTAATTGACTGTGCACTGGGCCATAATTATATTTACTACTTACTGACTTTACTGATATGTATCCTAGACATGGTCAAATATATACTTCATTACATTCATCTTGTCTAAAAAGACATTTGATGAGAGCCACCTGGATATTTCCAGTCATCTCTGACCATTAGTTGACTTAGTGAAGTTTCACAGTCAAAACCACACTTCCAGGTCGCCCCCACCCTGGGCTATTTCCCAGTGAGCTCTGGGTAAGATACATGCACAGTAAATACAGAAAGTGCATTTTCCTTTAAGAACTGACCACCCCTTAACCAGTCCCTAATCCCACCCCAAAACACTTAATTGACAGATTTTACCCGAAAGTATTGTATATATACTTTTCCTGCACCCCCGTAAGGTTGCAGGTTCCCTAAGAACTCTTGCCCGTTGTAAAGCATAATAAATCTT
The DNA here is from genome assembly GCA_028646595.1 of Phalanger gymnotis. NCBI lineage: Eukaryota > Metazoa > Chordata > Mammalia > Diprotodontia > Phalangeridae > Phalanger > Phalanger gymnotis. Next base: position 637,574,728 of record CM053622.1, on the reverse strand, counting down.
TGTCACCTTGACTTAAAGAATGCTTGAGATCATGAATTCAATCCAGATGGCCCTGACACTCTCCAGTACTCAGGTCCTTGAGGGGTACTCCCCCTCAATGACCCTGTCTGGGAACTCCAGTCTTGGGGTTCCTGGATCTTATCTCCCTCAACCTTCAACACTATGGGAATAGAGAAGACCTGAATTCATCTTCAGAGGAGGATATTGAAGTAAAGAAATCCTCTTCTACCCCAAAGAATAATGTCAGTTGTCACCTGCCCAAAAAGAATTCATTGAACTTAAAAAAAGACTTTAAAAAAATCAGAGATTGGGGAAAAATTAAAAAGAAAAATAAGAAGATTATAAGAAAAAAGTCTGCCAATTAGAAAAGGGAATCCAGAATCTTAAGGAAGAAATGACTCAAATATTAACATCGGGCAAGGGGAAGCCAGAGAAGTTACAAGATGAAGAAAAAAAAATAAAGAATGAAAAAGATAGAAGAGAATGTGAAACATCTCATAAGAAAAACAGCAGATCTAGAGAACAGATCAAGAAGAGAAAACATAAGAACAATTAAACTATCTGAAAATTCTGATCAAAAAATATTGATATAATAATACAAGAAATAATAAAAAAAATTGTCTTGGCACATTAGAACAAGTGAGAAAAGTTGAAATAGAAAAAATCCACCCATCATCACCTGAGAGAAATCCTACAAGGAAAACTCAAAGGAATATTACAGTTAAATTCTAAAACCCCCAGATCAAGGACAAAATATTATCGGCAAGAAGAAAAAAACAATTTACATATGATGGTACCACAATTAGAATCACACAAGACCCAGTGTTGGTGACACTAAAAGATCATGGGTCTTGGAACATTATATATCAAGGAGTAAAAGAACTGGGCCTCCAGACAAAAACATCATACCTGGCAGAGCTAAGCATAATTCTGAATGAAAAAAGTGGACATTTGATTGACTGCCAGCTTTTCAGGACTCTGTTAAAAAAACCAAAACCCTGAACTCAATAGAAGATTTGACGTATCAGAGCCAAGAGAAATATAAGGTACATACTGATGACCAATTACAAGGGACTAAATAAGGAAAGAATGTTTACCTTTTATATATGGAAAATGTAAAACCTATGTCTGATTGTTACTAGTAATTAGGTAGCTTATAAGAAAGATTGGGGTAGACCTGAGTATGATATGACTTTAAAAAGTAAAACTGTTCAAGAACAGCTAAAAGGGTAATTGTCTACAATTGAGATGCAAGAGGAAGAACCAATACAGAGGAATTAGATGGGGGGGGGGGTGGTGCTGTTAGTTCTAGAATCCTACCTTCACCAGGAATGAGTTTAAGAAGGGAAAATACATATACATCTAGAAGAGTATAAAAGTCTTCTAAATTAAAAAAAAAAACTCTAAGGGGATGGAGGGGAGAGGATAAAAGAGGGATCTTTGAAGGGGAAGTTGAGGGAATAGGTTAAAAGAGGGCTATAGAAAGGTGTTTAGATTTAGGGGAATGGGAGGATAAGGGAGGGATTGCTGGAGTGGGGCTAGGTTAAGTAACAGGAGGGCAAGGTAGCAGGTAGAAATAAAGTAGAGGAGTTAGGAGAAATAGGAAAAAAGAGATATGTACAAACATAAAAACAAAGATTAGGAGTAGAATCTCAGGAAAAGTATATGTTTATATATTATGTATGTATATGTGTATGTGTATATATGCATGCCTGTATGCATATATCAATACCTATATATAAATATATCCATGCTCAATTGTAGCCTTGGGGTAGTGGATAGGGGGGAGGAAAGGGGAAAAAAGAACAAGGTAAAAAGTGTATGGCAGAAAAATAAAAGAAAACCTACAAGGAAGCAAAGAAAAGATGGACAACTTTCAAAAATGCACAGTATTTAATATATAGTCTTTTTTGAAATGATAAGTCATTGCTATATATTTTGAATCTTCTCCCATGTCCTGCTGTGCATATGACATGTTTTTTCTTTTCTTATCTTTATTTAAGTTTAATATTTAAGTTTATAATGTTTCTTTTTCTTTTCTTATTATGTATTTAAGTTTAAAAAAATTAAATGAAAAAAAAAAGAGTTGTGGCCAAGGAAGGGAGTTATGATCTGGCAAATAATAGGGCAGAATCAGTGGCAGTGGTAATCTGATTACAGCTCTCAGAGAAGGAGATGGGCTTGGGGGAGGCTTTAAAGGTAAATAGACACCAGGAGTATGAAGCTAAAAGAATGCCTCAGTTCCTCCTAGGCATAGTTGGGGTTATATAAGTATTTTGGGGGAAATAGATTTAAATGACTTGAATACGTGAATAACAACGGAACATTCAGTTGCAAAGAAAAACAAGGCATACATTTTAATATTGCATAATTAATTTTTATTTATTTATTTAAAGAACATACATCTCATTGTGTTATTTTTCAACACAAAATTTTTATTGGCTTTAACAAAGTAAAATAATATTTAGTATGAAATATACAGTACCTTTGCTATCTAAATGCAGAATATCTTCAAAAGCCTTGCTGAAACTATTTCAAAGCATTTAGGCAATCAAATCCTGGCTTTAGGAGAAAATAAAATACTGCTACAAGTGTTTGCTGATTCAGCAGTTGTATTAGAAATACAGTTTTCATAATCAATTAAATTCAACAAGCACTTATCAAACATTTAATATATGCCAGGCACTGTGAAAGGAAGAGGAAAACATAAACAAAGCAGAAAAAAATCCTGCTGTCAAGAAGCTTACATTCTACTAGAGGAAAACATACAGAGCAGGCAAGTGAATACAAAAGATATATAAAGTACTAAGTAATTATTTTTTTGGGGGGAGGGTGGGGAAGAAGAGGCTCTGTTTCCAAGTTAGTTATCATTGCTTGTCATGTTATATCACAATGTAGGTATGATTATAACACTTTGTTGTAGAAAAATAAAGTTGTATTTGCATAGTGTCAAAGTTATAATGGTTATCATACTTCGGTTCTAGGAGGTTGGAGATGTAGCTCATTAGGGAAGAAATATATTTATTATAACCTTCAAACTGCTGATACTTGCAGGATCCTGAATACATTCTATTAAGTTTTAAAAGCTTGCCAATGATATGATTGACTGACATTTATAGGTCATGTATGTTATGTACCTGGTGCTGCATTATTCTGGTAGATGTGTAATGTGATAAATATTGTGCCTAATTCATATCTATTTTCTCAGATATGCACCATAATATTTTATATCTATTTCTAAACAAGCAAGCATTTCACAGAAAGCTAAAATCCCAGCTGTTCTAAGAGTTGAAGGATGGGTAAGAAATACCTGTAGATGGGATCAGAAATATCTGTGTGTTCACCATTGTAGGCATTTTAGAGTAATAAGGTGCAGTGCTGTTTCATTGAAAACAATCAAGAAAATATTGGAGTTATTTTTTTTATTCCATTGACTGCCTGTGTTTTAATAAGACAAACATAGCCTTAGTATGATTCCTTACATTATGTGCAAGGTGTAGGGATAGAGTATATAGGTTCTTTACCTGGGTTCTTTGAATATACATACATGCATACATATATGTGCATATGTATGTATTCATATACATAAATATGTACTCCAATGCAATTGATTTCCTTTGTAATCCTAAGTGTTTTATTATATGCATTTAAAACATTCTGAGAGGCAGTTTATATACTTTACCAGACTGTGAAAGGGGTCTATGACACATACTAAAAAAATAATGACTATTGGACAGAGGAAGCTAGCAAGATGGGTCAAAAGCTGAGTACAAAGACTTTGGGAGTGACTTCTGCATTTTTGAGAATGAACAGTTAAAATATTATTAAAAGTCAGCAGCTTATATATTTGGGAAATCCCATGGGACTTCAAGGCATAAAAATTTTAATTTAGAAGCAACATGAAACACATTTTAGATGTCTCAAAACTGATAAAAACTTTTATAATCAAAGATATGTGGTTTTGATACATACTTTTCCTGTGTAGGAGCTAAACCCTCAATAGCTGCAACTACTTTTATCATTGCAATTCAGGAAATCAGTAAAATCATTTAATTTTGCTGTTTGATCATCAGAAAATCTCTCCTTTTCAATAATTGTGTTTCTTAATCTATATGTGGTGGTGGTGGTGGTAGTGGGGGGAGCAGGGAGTGAAAGGGACAGATGTTACGAAAGGAGGACAGAGGCAGAAGTGATTCTACTCATGTGTTTTATTAAATGCAAGAAATTTTGATCCTGCCTCCCTTAATCGATGGTGCTTGTCTTTCTGAGCTGTTTTTGGTCATTCTTCTTTTGCAGAAGAAACAATGCAAATAATGCTCCTATATCAAAGTTGCTTTGATAGGGAATTACACCACTGTTTGAAGGATCAACTTTAAATTTATGTTGGTAAAAACAAAAGACAAAACAAAACAGTTGTTTTGGCATAGACTTACTAAAATAATATTGCCTTCGAAATTGGTTACTTTTAAACTTTTAGCCAATTGCTGACAAGTTGGAATTTCTACTCACTTTTCCTTCTCCCTGTCACCTTTGCCTTTGTCTTCCTTTCCTGTTTGGTCGGTTTCATGTTTCTCTCTCTCTTGTTCTATTATACTACCCAATGATGTTATTGAAGTGGGAGAATGGCTCATATCATCTGCTTCCTCTAGAGCAGAGTTCTCATTAACCTGATCAAAGTTTATGTTATCTTTAATAATTGGATCCCACCTGTCTCCATCTTTGTGATCATGTGTATCTGATACGCGTTCCCCTAAAACATGCTGAATGACAGGAGCTGACTCTTGCTCTTGTTTTTGTTTCGTAGTAACTGGTTCATAGGAAATTTGGAAAAGACACGATGACAGAAACTGCTCTCGCATTGGTAAATGGAGATGGTCAAAGTCTTCACTTTCACCTATAACACGTTTGGCAAGAGCAAACAGGACATCAGGACAGAAAACTCTATTGCCTCTTGCCACAGGCAGATCCATGGCCATGAGCTGGACTTTGTTTGGCTTTGCTATAAGAAGAGGAGAATCCAATGAAGCAGCAAAATCAGAGAGCTGACTGTAATCTATGAAATGAGTTGTGTCAGGATCAAATTTTTGCCAAACTTCATAGAAATTGTCAAAAGCTTCTTCACTCAGGGATTTAGCATTTTCTTCAGTCACAGCACTGAAAATCTCAAAGATAACAACAAGGACCATGTTTACAAGCAACAGAAAGGCTATGATGAGATAACTCACAAAATAGAAAATCCCAAAAGAGGGACTTCCACAATCTCCTTTCAAAGAAACTGGATGAAGTTTTTCAGGGTCACAGTCTGGTGGTCCTGTGTTAAGAACTGGTGCTAGCAAACCGTCCCAGCCAGCAAATGTGGTGATTTGGAAGAGGCAAAGTATGCTGTTGCCAAAGGTTTCAAAGTTGAACATATCATTAATTCCAGCAACTTTCTTAACAAAGGCGAAGTGGTGCATTCCAATGATAGCATAGATAATCATGACCAAAAAAAGCAAAAGCACAATGTTCAACAAAGCAGGAAGGGATAGCATCATTGCAGAGAGCAGTGTTCCTATGCCTTTGGTTCTTTTAATGAAATTCAGGACTCTTCCACACCTGATGAGACGGATTACTTGCATCTGGGCATAGGTCAGGACATACATGTGTGTCAATTCAGTTAGTAGTATAACTTTGGAAAAAACAAACATAAAAAGGAAAATATGTAAATATATTGTGAATTCAAAAATTGCAGATTTGAGCGGTTGATCCGTGATGGGAGCTACAATAGCGAGAGGAGGAGTAAACCCTGACCGTCCCCTCCTCCTTAGAGCCCCATCCAATGGAAAGAGAAAGGGAGGTGCTTGATTCTGGATATGCAATCCTTTATTTATCCGCTGTTTAATAAATAAAGCTAGTTTATATTGTGAAGCTTAATGGACAGACTTGGCAGAAGCTAAGATACTGAAGAAGTTCCTAGGTTCTATGAAAATGGAGTGAAATGAACTGATTAGTGAAAGGTCTTTAAAGTATGTTTAGGACATTTGCATCATGATAGTGATTTATATATACATACCACATAACATCCTTTTGAACAGAAATTTCCTTATCGTCTATAGTTAAACCATCATGGTTTAACTTTCCTCTCCAGATATATTCCCTCCAGTTAATTGTATCAAATTGCCAATTGCATTCCATACCTACAATAACTACAGATTGAATAGCACCGAGATTATAAAATAATTGGCAGTGTTATTATTGGGTAATTCTAGAATGTTAGTGAACTGACTTACTTTTGGTGTAGACATCTGCAACTGTGATTTTACCAGTGTGGAGAATTCTCGGTATATAAATTCCCCCTACTAAAATAGATTGGCAACCTAATTTTAATTTATAATGCTACAGAGATGACTGAAGCATTGGTAGATCATGACTTGTCCATGATCATACAAGCAGAAGGTCAGAGGCTATCTGGAATTCAGATTTTCTGACTCTCTCTAGCTTTCAATCTTCCATGTGATGTTCCCTTGACATGCTTTACAAGTGAACTGACTTCATCTTGAATATTATTACTATGAAGATCTAAAATGGCTAGTAAATAAAAATTTCCCAGTAGCTGCCCAAGGCCAGAGCTACTAACTCTTCACCTTTCTGTTTCACTTTTCTAACTGCATATTAGAGACGTCCAACTGAATGTCTTGGTGACATCTGAAACTTAACATGTCCAAAATCAAACTCATCATCATTCTCTTAAACCCTCTCCTCTTCTTCACTTTCCTATTATTGTTGAGGGCATTACCATTCTCTCAGTCACCCAGGCTCTCAACCTAGGTATCATTCTTAACTTCCCATTTTCATATCCAATTTCTTGAAAAATCTTGTCAATTTTACCTGTTATATATGTTCCACTCTCTTCTCTGACACTACTACCATCCTGGTTTAGGTCCTCATCAACTCACACCTGGATTATTGCAGTAGCCTGCTGGTTGGTCACCTGGTCTCAAGTCACTCCCAACTCTATTCTATCCTCCACTAAGCTACCAAATTGATCTCCCTAAAGTGCAATTCTGACTATGTCATCCTCCATTCAATTAACTTCCTCTCACTTTCAGGATCAAATTTAAAATCTTCTGTTTGATATTCAAAGCCCTTTATAACTTGGTCCCCTTCTACTTTTCCAAACAATGTATCTCATCACATATACATACCCTGAGATCCAGTCACACTGGTCTCCTTGTTACTCCTCACTTAAAGCACTCTATTTCTCAACTCTAGGCATTTCCACTGGCTGTCCTTCATGACTGGAACTCTATCTCTCCCCATCACTATCTCCTGGATTCTCTGAGTTCCTTCAAGTGTTAGTTAAAATCCCAGCTTCTATAAGAAACCTTTCTGATACCCTATAATGCTAGTTCATTCCCTTTTTTGACTTTCTCTAATTTATTCTGTAAATGTAATTTTTGGATATAATTTTTTGCGTATTCTCCCCCATTAGACTGTGAGCTTATTCAGATCATAGACTGTTTAAAAACAAAACAGAACAAAATAACCCCCAAAACTTTTTTGCATCCTCAGAGCTTAGAAAAGTACCTTGCACATAGTAGGTGGTTAATGAATGCTTGTTGACTGACTAAATGATAGCAATATGCTTTTATATATCTGAAGAGTGGCATCATGTCTTCAGTTTAGACTGACTCCTTAAGTGACTCTGTGATCTCTGGATGCCAGACGTTTTCCAACTTGTCTATGTTCTTCTGAAAATGTAGCACTCAGAGTAGAACACAGTTTTCTAATTGTGGCATGACCAGGGTGGAGTATAGCAGGACTACGTTTCCTTTATTATGGACATACATCTCCCAACTTTTGTGGTTGTCATTGTATTGATGACTAACATTAAGCTTTGAGTCCACTAAACCCTGGCATCCTTTCCCTATGGGCTATAATTTAGCCAAGCCTCTGCTATCTTCTTGATTGTGAAGTAGGTTTTTTTTTAAAGAACAAAAACATTGATCTTTATAATTATTGCTATTAAAACTCATGCTATTTGACTGGTTGACAAAGTCACTTAATGGGAAGTAATAGAATCCTGCCACCACTCTGGATAAAATTTTCTAAGTCTTTGGCCTTACTCAAGCCTCATGCATGCAATTCCTGTGGTGATTCTGCTGTCAGAATTTGCCCCAAATATGCCAAGGCAAGTGCCTCAGACCAAATAGATGAATCACTTCTGTGCTGCCTCTGATGCTGTTAAATGCTTTCAAGGGAGGCAGTACATGAAAATGTCCACTGTTTATTGCCAGCATGGAGACTGATGCAGCAGCCATACACTTTTGCTCTCTGTCTCCACAGTGACAGCTCTCCCCATTGCTTATGGTTATAGAGTGAGCATGACTTTCACTGATTTTTTGTTTATTTCTTTTTTGGTACCTTTGACTTTGTTCACCAGAAAGAGATCAGCTAGTAGGTTGCCGAGGTCACATTTGAACTCATGACAAAACCAAAAATATCTCTCTCATCATACAAAAGAAAATATTTCTCAAAAGACTGGTTTTAAATTAGGAAGCTTGTAACCTCTTACCTGCTGGATTTCAGATCAGTATGGGCACTTGAAAAGAAACATTCTTACCTGCAATGGAGATATGGACCACCACAAAATCAAAGATGTTCCAGCCCACAGTAAAGTAGTAATGGCGGAGGCCGATGAGCTTTAGCACACATTCTCCAGCAAATAGGCCAATGAACACTAGGTTAATCTGGTACAAAATTCCACTCTTATAGGCACTCTCGCTATCTGTTTCCACCATCATGATTATCGTGTTGAGACAGATAAGTACTAGGATGGTAATCTCAAAAGCATCTTTTGTTACAAGATCAAATATATATCCTTGGAATTTGTTCTATAATAATAAAAAGAATATAAAATGCAAAGGAGTCTTGCAAATGATATTTAAAAGTCATTAGGTTCATAATATCTATTTTTCTCAGTCAATAAAATTCAACTTTGATTCCTATAATAATTTCAGAATACATTATTAAGTGTATTGTTTTCAAGGACTTAGAAAGGAAAGCTACGATTATTAAAAGCCATTATGGGTTTCCCAAGAATAAGTCATGTCAGATTAATGACATTTTCTTTTTTGGACAGAGTTGTTAGAATGCTAAATCAGGAGAATGTCTAGACATAATAAAGTGACATCTGACAAAGTTCCTTACAATATTCTTGTGGACAAAATATAAAACCAAAATGTAGCATCTCTAGTTACCTGGCTAATTATACATGGATCCCTCAGAGAAATATGTCCCAACTTCAAAATACTTTCAGGAGACATATCTCCTCTAAATTTTATCTCACAAGCCTTCACTAATCTCTTTTTCCTTAATCTTCAAAGGATACAATAAGTTCAAATCAAAGGCATTTAATAAATTAAAAGAGTAAGAAAAGTAGTAATAAAATATCTCGTCCATAAACCTATGTACACACACTGTCCCTCAAATACACACAACACTAGTGGGAAAACCAGATTAAAAAAAGGGAATTCACATGGAGAGGTACAAATGTAGGGAATAAATGTTTTCAGGTCATCACATAGATGGGATCACAAATAGGAAATGTGTGGCTGGGAAAGACATAGAAGGGCAACTCTACCTTCCAAAATAAAAAGACTGCGATGTTTTCTACTTCTACCATTGTGATATTCTCACTAGGCTCGCTCTGCACTGATCTTGTGTAGTACCTATTCTCTACTAGACCTATGGATTTTATTTATTATTGGTTCCCTGATTCTGTGGTTTCCGACATTGCTTCCAGGTACAGCTTCACAGGGTATCAGGTTATGCAGCTTCCCTCTGCTTCCCACTTCTCACTTGAGTTATAATTCTTACCTGGGATACTGTCTTTTCTTCACAGAGAGAGTGTGATCTGCCATGCTTTCTTAGTTTAAAGCCCTAACACTTGATTTATGCTTAGAACACAGATGTGCTCAACACATCTAGCCATCGGATTAAGTTTAAAAAACTTTCTTGAAAAAATCAATAATTTCTCCCCTGATATTTTTCCCCTTACCATAAGGAACAATTTGTCAATTCTTTTGAATATATTGGCTATAAGAGACCTGGTCTTCAAATGTAGTCCTTGTTTTAGTCACCAACCTTTCTGGTACACAAAGCAGGGCCGTTTCCTGTAGCCTATTGCCTTCAGGCTAAATTCTTTTTTTAAATTATGTTTCCTGATCTCTGGGTCTTGCGTCCTTGCTAGATATCCCTCTCTATCTATGAGCCAGCAAATCTATGCGACTTGAACTTCTGGTAGCAAACTGACATTGAGTTATCATCTATGAATTGACTGCTTTTTGAAAAAATTGCCAAAGTTTTGAGGGCGTTCAATGTCCTCTAGTTTCTCAATTCTCACTTAACCCTGCCCAGACTCATTTTCCTCACCTGTAAAATGAGGGAGTTGTATTAGGTGCTCTGAGGCCCCATCAAACTCTAAATTCTATGATTCTATTAGCTATTATATTAGAAAACAGAATGAAGTTCAATGAAAATCTTGAGTCTAGAAAAATGTCTTGAATTAAATAAGATAGCATTTTTTATTGGCTAGAAAGGCTTATCATACTCTTTAAAATGTTTACATGGAAAGCATTTATACATGTACATATTGTAGTGAAGCTGCCCAGGGGGAATATAGGTCTGCAATTAACATGCAAATGAGATACAAAACAAAAATGATCTTTTCGGAAAAACTAAGAGCCCTTCTCAAGGCTTGGGAGGAATGGGAACAGTGAGGCCAACAAGGTCAAGGGTTAAATTGCACATTGATTCCGTGGGCAATAGAGAGGTCTGACTTGCCCCTACTAATTGGAATTTTTCATCGCATACTTGGAATCTGGCTTAATTTTCTGTCATGGAGGGATTCTCAAAGTAGTGCCATTTCCAACACATACCCATCTATTTGCTCCTACTTTCCCCTAAATCATCATGACAGACTCACCCAAATACGAGTAGTAAAATATGACTCAGGAGTTTTAGAAGATTGCAAACTCAATAATTCAGGAATGTATATTGTGGTAGCTGAAGAAGTCTAAATAGAACTGGATTGCATTAATAAAAAATATCATTCAGAATGAACAATGTTACAGTTCTGTGCCCTTGGCTCTGGAGAAATCACCTCTAGAATGATGCATTCAGGTATGGATCTGGTATTTTAGGAAGGACCTTGACAAACTGGAACATTAACAGAGAAGGTTGATGAAGAATGGAAAGTGAATCCTGATCATAACATATAAGGCCTCACTAGAGGAAGTAGGCTTATTAAAACTGGAAAAGTGAAATCATGATGACTATTTTCAAAAATCCAGAGTGGCTCCACAAGGCAGAACTAGATTCAGTGGGTATAGTTGGTACTGTGGAAGGCGTGTTTGATTTTGAGTCAGAAGAACTCAATTTGAATTCTGACTCTGCCACTCACTATTCACATGACCTTAGGCAAATCACCTAATATCTCTCTGGGCATGTTTCCTCTGTAAATTGAGGCATATGGACAAGACAAACTCTAACATCATGTTTTCCAACTTTCAGTCTATGATCCTATGATCCTAGTAGAAAGAGCACTAGTCTTGAAGTGAAAAGATGAGTCCCATCCCAAGTTCTGACACTCAGTGATTGTATCACTCTGAAAATCACTTAACTTCTCTGGTTTTCATTTTTTTTATCTGTAAAATTTAGGAGGTGAATTTAATGAGTTTAAGGTTCTTACATCTCTACATTCAAACATTCAAGGAGCTCAATAAATGTGTTGAATGAATGGTGGTTCTTAGAAAAGGTATTATATTATTCACTATATCATTTCACCTCCTCAGCTAATGAACTAAAATGAAACCTTATCAGGGCATGGTGGTGATTCTGCGCAGTCCAAGGCTATGCCAATATAACACAAGCTTCAACAGGTTTTCCCAACTTGAAAGGCTTTAAATATCTCACTGACAGAATGTCATTCAAAGCCTAGCCTTGCTAAGTTCAAAGAGGTTCATCACAGGATAGTTGTTCTCTTATTAACGAATTTGTACGACCATAACAATTTAGGAAACTACCCAAGTTATGGGCAAGAAGGTATTTCAATGGACTATGATCACAGATATACCAAGAAGGATCAGAGAAATATTGGAATATGTATAATTTGCATATATTTCAAGGTGATAAATGACAACATGGCCTTGGATAAGAATTTTAGACATAAATTCTTATATCGTCACATCTGTAGATAGTAAAAAGAGTAGATGAGTTAAAGATATTGTGATATCCCAATGATTTCTTTTTCAAAATCAAAGGCTATATATTTCCTCAGAAAACTAAAACTTATTACTTTATATTTTGAAAAAAAAGTTTTTAATAAAGAGCATCTTTTGAAAATCTGTGTAAGTGATAAGAAATTTTGCTTACCCCTGGGCGAGGTATTGGTTTCTTACACCTTAGCTTTTTCATTGAATTGTAATGTTTCTTCTGTGCTTCTGTCATAAAGATGGATTGACCTCTAATGTAAAAAAAAAAGAAATGAAAACTATTTAAAATGATACTTATCACCTCAGATTTCTCCAAATCACTAACATATCTTTAAAGCTATAGTAACATGTAGAATTTGACCCTTTTTAAAATGAATATAATTATGTGAATTGTAGAAGTAAATAAAACTTGTACTGTGGGTTCTATTTGTATGCAACTTCATGCACATAAATAAATACATTGAATGAATTGGCTATATAGTTCATTAATGACAATCCACTATTTGGCTGTGGGTTTGCCTATTTGTGACAGACATTTTGTTGTTCAGTCATTTCAGTTCTGTCTAACTTTTTGTGACCCCTTTTTGTGTTTTCTTGGCAAAAATACTGGAGTGTTTTGCCATTTCCTCTTCCAACTCAATTTTGTGGATGAAGAAACTGAGGTGAAGTGACTTGCCCAGGGTCACACAAGTAGTACATGTCTGAGATTAGATTTGAACTCAGGTCTTCCTGACTGCAGGCTTGGCATTCTATTCACTGAGCCACTTAGCTGCCCAGACTTAGACATACTCTGACTTCATTTTCTGCATGCTATTGGGCTTCTGTATGCATTCCACTGATAAACATATTGTTATCTATCATCTGTGGATTTTTTTATCATTCCCTTCTAAAATAGAAGGACAATGAAAGCAGAAATTAAGTGTTAAGTAAACTTGGTATCTCTCCCGGAACCTAGCATGGTGTTGTTTTGCATGTAATATGTACTTAAATATTTCTTGAATTAAATAAATGGCAGCTTCATGAGGTGAAAAATCTAGCATCTAGTGTTTTTTTGAGGCTTAGGGCTCGTATAAAAGTTTCTACATTCTGACACCAAATTGTTTCCGGAGATGACAAAGCTCTTGTTATCTGTCTTTTGCCCTCAATATTCAACTAAAACTTCTTTCAATGATCCATAAGATCGTTCAGTGTGTTTCTTTCAGGCCTCAGTGACTTAAAATTCTCTGCAGCTTTTACTACCATTGATCACCCCTCCCATCATTCTTCATTTGGCTTTCACAGATCCCTTAGAGAGACTGCAGAACCATTAATCTCTTACTTGATAGGAGATAGATACTGCTATCCAGGGTAATGATTTTCAGACTATGAAATTTAAAATAAAAAATACAGTTACTACAGAATTCAAATCGAAAACTTTGGAGGAGATTGTAAGAGATCACTACTTAACTGCTCTCCGTGAGCACAGATCCCTAGTTCCAGGCTCAACGGCATCGATTACAGGGAGGGTATTGAGAGACTTTGTGGACAAGAGAGTTGAATTAGTGCTGGAGACTGTTGAGCAATTATGAATGTGAAAGATGCCACAGGACTGCAAATAGGCAAGGGTTCTCCCAATGTTAAAATAGAATAAGGTGGATTCCTCAAAATAATCATTTCTTACTTTTTAATATTTATCTTTTAAGGCCCAGCTGAGGTGTTTCCTCCTCCATGAAACTATCCCTGGTAATCCCCAATGAAAGTGATCTCTCCCTCCTCACACTTTCCCAAAGAATTTTGTTTGGATCTCTTTTTGTGTCATTACTCTCTTCCTTACATTGTACTCATTTGTGTATGTGTAGTATTCTCTCGTATAAAATAAAAACTCCTCAAGGGCAAGGATTGAATTCTTCATTTGACATTCCTAGTGTCAAAATGATTTCTTTATGTAGTATAAACGCCTCGCTAATGTTTATAGAACCCAAGTGAATTGGATCAGGAAAGACAAGAATACTTATCTTTTTTTGTTGTTTGAAATAATCAATGATGACACCAATGAAGAGGACAAGTGGAAAGAACACTCCAAAGATGATAAAGCTGACAAAGTAAAGATACATGTAATGTTTGTTCTCATACTTAGGCTGGCCTTCTACCTGTAAAATAAGCAAACATTAACAATATATTGACAGTGATTAGATGGGATCTTTCATTTTGTATAAGAAAACGCATATACTTATCCTGGATGTTATATTTCTGCCCCATCCTCTGGGAACCACTATTTTGCTTTGATTTACTTCTAAGGTTCATAATCTAGAACAGAGGTTCTTAACCTGGAGTCCACAGACCCCTTGGAAATCTGGTGATATATTTTTGAAGGTCCATGAACTTAGAGAAAAAAATCATTTTTTTCTTTTCCCTAAAATCTGACTCAAATTTATCATTTTCCCCAATTATATTAAAATATTATTCAGAGAAGAGATTCATTTGCCAAAGAGGCCAATCTCTCTTTCTCTCTCTCTTTCTCTCTCTCTCTCTCTGTCTGTCTCTGTCTGTCTGTCTCTGTCTCTCTCAATCTCTCTGTCTCTCTATGTTTCTCTCTCTCTCTCTCTACCCCTCCCTTCCCCTCTCACAAATACACACACACACATACACACACATACATACACACACATACAGAAAAAACAGACATATACATACACACGAAGTTAAGAATCCTTAATTTCTAGGGAAGGTATAGCACAGTGTAGAGGTGAGAATGGTGAGCTTAGAGTCATGAAACTATAGTTTGTATCCTGACTGTGGCACAGACTCATTTTGTGACTAGGAATGATTTGTCTTACTTCTCTAAGGCTCGGTTTCCTTATCTTCAAATAGGGATAATTTCTACCATCTCCCTCAAAAATCATTCCAAGAAAGGTGCTCTGGACATATTAAAGTGTTATATAATTATGATACTTCATTTTCCTTTAGGAAGGAAAGGAATAAGCATTTATTAAGCACCTACTTAATCAATAATCCATCAATAAACATTTATTAAACAATTACTATGTGCCAAGCACCATGTTAAGCACTTTAAAATATTGTCTTATTTCATTTGGACAGCTAGATTTAGAGAGGGGAGAGCCATAGTATGTTGTAGTGGCAAGAGCACTGGATTTGACATCAGCAGATCTTGGTTTGAGTCTTGCCTCTACTACTTCCTAGCTTTGTGACCTTGGCCAAAATACTTCTTCTGAACCTCCATTTCCTCATCTCTAAAATGGGGGTAATGATTCTTGCACTACCTTTCTTATGTGATTATTTTAAAGAGCATGCTTTGTTCACCATAAAGTGCTATATGATGTGACTTTTATTGATACATTTGTTCCATACTTACATCAGTTGAATCGACAGCCGAATACATGATTTGCAACCATCCTTTAAATGTAGCCTGCAAATATGACATTTATTAAATTTGCCTCTGGATCCCATAGTTAAGAACAAGATAGAAATCAAGCTTGGTTAATGACAAGTCATGTCAACTAGCTTCTTATAGAACATTGGATTTTAGCTGGAACTTACAGGAAGTCAGAGAAGCCGGCAGACAGAGATGAGGAGAGAAATTTTCCTCCTTACTGAGTGAATAGCCTTTATTATTATTATTATTATTATCATTATTACTATTTTGCGAACTAAAGTTCTTAGCTGAGAGAGTCAGGATAAGGGAGCTATGGAAGTTTGAGGAGGGATGAAAAGGTTAAGAAAAGCCATTGTGATAAATGGAATAGTGAGTCAATTAGAGAAGAGTAAAATGATTGCCTTGTTGTAATAATTTCCTGGTTCAAATTGTATGTGTGTGGTTTGTTCTTCATTCTCCAAGAGGACCATGACATCAGGAAGATGATGCTGTGATTTGCAAGTGAATTGGATTTGAGCGAGGGAGGGCTGTGCAAAGTCACCAACTTTACTTTGTCCTCCAGAGGCATCTGGGTTCAGTGGCTAGATATAGATCAGGATGACTGGAAATGGCCCAGGATATAGTGGAAGACCTTGGCCTTTTTAAGCTAAGGTCTTTTCGAGTTCTCATTTTGACTGAGGCAACACCTATTCAGTGATTAGGGCTGTTTAAGAAGTAAGCCAAGGGATGGCTCCTTTAATAAAAAAAAATCAAACTGATATGGGGAGACACTCAGGGTTGTTTATGGTTACTATTTACTATTTACATTCACTCAGAGCCATAAGGGCCTAAAATAACCATTAAGTGATGCTCAGGCAGGGGCCTATCTCTGGCCAATCAAGTCGTAGTGGACCCAGTTAACATGGTTTCATGATGTTCTCCAGCACTGCTTGACAGCATATGAGTAAGAGTGAAAACAGAGAATAGTATAAGCAAAACAAGGTTAGGGTTTGGTAGGGCAGATCTTCAATAGGATAAAAGGGATATGTTAAAGGTCTGGGTTGAATAATCAATAACAACAAGATTCCATTGATAATTCACAAAAGTGCCTAAAATCCTCCATTTTGACTCCATCACCAGTCAATGGTGATGATTTTACGGCTTATGGATCCCTATATAATATGATTTCAGGGTTCTCGAGAAGAACACAACCTTAAAATGCTTTAATCCTCAGCTTTGCTGACTCCACAGTTACAAGTTTATTCATTAAAAAAAATAAAAGGAGCTTCTATTTCCTTTTCAAAGTTGAATTCTCCATGAAAGTCCTACTTTGATGGCTTTAGGGGTGATCCCAGATCATTGATTGGTAAGGATCTATCACCCTTCAGCCTTAAGATTAGAACCTTTGGTTGTTCTTACTAACCTGGTCATGAATTATGACTGGTATGGAATCTTCATCAATAGTTCATTTCTACACGAAAAAGTTAGAGCATAATTTAATAAAAATGAGAAAATGCAATGATAGTTCTTCCTTTGATAACCCATTTTATTTTCATTATCTCCACTCTAACTCTAGCTCTCTCTGCCAGGAAGCTAGGACTGCACAATGCAGTCAGTAGTAAATATAAGGGTGATAAATTACAGCTTGCCATATATAACCCCTTGCTTAGATGTTTCTTTATCACACTGACTGACAAATGTATTTGTGTACAATCGCTTTACCCCTTCCCCTCGGTCAGTGGTATAATTTTGAAATCCCTGTGACATTAAAAAAGGATTACAATTTTTATCTTGCACTAACAGTAGGTTTGGGGTGGCAGTGGAAGGGGAAGTATTATGAAGTCCATAGAAACCAGTTTTTGTATCCACTAGCCATAAATTGTCTTCCCATGCTATCAATTAAAGTTTTCTCACTATTTGGCTTATTCCCGTGTGGATATCTTTCTTAAAAGGACCCACATGTACGAAAATATTCATAACACCTCTTTTTGTGGTGGTTAACAACTGGAAATCAAGGGGATACTCATCAACTGGGGAATGGCTGAACAAGTTGTGGTGTATCAATGTAATGGTATACTATTGTGCTATAAGAAATGATGAGCAGGCAGACTTCGGGAAAACCTGGAAAGACTTGTACAAAGTGATGCTGAGTGAAGTGAACAGAACCAGGAGAACATTGTACACAGTAGCAGACACAGTATGTGAGGACTGATTTTGATAGAATTGGCCTTTCTCAGCGATGCAAGGACCTAAAACTTTTCCAAAGGACTCATGATGGAAAATGTCATCGACATCCAGAGAAAGAACTATGGAGTAGGAATGCAGAGAAAAGCAGACTCTTTTTTGTTTTGTTTTGCTTTCTTTCTCATGGCTTCTCCCATTCGTTATAGTACTTCTATGCAATATAATTAATGGGAAAATGTGTTTAATAGGAATGTATGTATAGAGCCCATATTGGATTCCATGCCATCTTGGTGAGGAAGGGGGGAGGGAAGGAGAGAAAACTAAAAAAAAAACTTATGGAAGTGAATATTGAAAACTGAAAATAAATAAATTAATTATAAAAAAGAAAGAAAGAAAAAGGTGCCACTTAGAACTCAAAACAATATTTCAGATATGGTCTTGACCAGTCATAAAACTATTACTTTAACTGATTAAGATATCACAAATAATTCCATCTGAGATTATATGGTATTTTGTAGCATTCTTGTCACATTGATGACTCTTGTTAAGTTTATCTCCAACTAAAACCTCCTGGTCTTTTAAATGAGTTGATTTTATATTAGGTTATCCCTCGTCCTGTAGTTGTACAATTGATTTTTTTAACTTAAACACAAGATTTACTTTTATTCTCCTAGAGGATTTAATTTTCTTTGTTTCGTCCCATAATTTTCAAGTTTATGAATATTGATTCTACCTTCTGACATATCAGCTATCTCTGCAAGGTTGTATTAATCCACCAGTATACTAAGTAGGCCTGCTACATCTTTTATCAAGTAGTTAGTTAAAAAATAAAATAGTGACTAAGACAACAGCCTAAACTATTTCTTAAAGAGCAGTTCTTGGAGCCTTGAAGACCTGGGATCAAGTTATGTATCTGTCACGTAGTAACTGTGTGGCCAGAAATAAATTACCTATCCTATTAGTTAAAGACTGTTAAACTTAAAGAAGTTACTGTTCTGAATTGGTGAAAAAGTTTTTTATACCAAAAGTTCACATGCCAATGAAATTATGGTTCTAAATAAAATTTATTAATGAAAAAGGTAACCCATACTGAGGCCGTCAAGGCCATTTTAGGCTGGATTCATGAAATGATTTATACTATGAGTATCACCTTCTAATCATATTTGACTATATTAAACTGTATTATCATCAAAATCACATTTTTCCATGTGACCTATCAAGATCTCATGGGATACTTTGTCAAGTATTTCTGCTTTCATATTTGGTTAGAAGTATAAAACCAAACATAGAAAACGGACATCTTGTTCTTTACTCATTCATGACTATAGAACATATGTTAAAAAAAACTCTAAGAGTAACTTACCATTTGAAAGAGAGAAAGATAACCATTTCCAACATTATCAAAGTTTACTTTTGCATTTTCCCACTGCACATCTTCAGTAATTTTCCCAAGTAGCACCTCTTTGCTGGTGTACATAAGCATCGCACATTCAGACCTATTGTGGACCAAAGTTTCATCAAAGCGTTCAAGACTTGTGATATTAATACACACTGAGAACTTGCCAGCAAACAGATTTACTCCAATAATGCTAAAAATTAGCCAAAAGGTAAGGCAGACAAGAAGCACTCTCAGGATGGATGGAATTGCTCTTACTAATGTATTCACAACCACCTAGAAAAGAACAAAAATCTGAGTCATGAAATTATTAAATAATTTTTGCATTAGATCATTTGAAAACTATTAATACCAAATGTATTGTAAGAATTAAGAAGGCCAATCTTTTAAACTTTTAAAACCACATGCTGAGTAAATAAACCAAATTTTAATATAATTCTTATGAGGCAGATAAATTAAAAAGAGAAGAAAACCATTGTTGGCAAGATGAATTCATTAAATCTTTGTATTTCAGAAAAGAGAAAAAAAATATGAAATGCAATGTATCCTATGAAAACAGATTATAACATTAGAACTATACATTAAACTAAAGACAATGAAGACTTGTAGTTTTGTAACATTTTTCTTCTTCTCATAGCATAAATTACTTATTTTCTGCAGTCCAAGTAACATATAAACATTGCTTTACATTTGGAGAATATGTAGGAACCAACGTGGGATCCAAGTTCTGCTAGCACTTGCGTACTAGCTAAAGTCAGAATCCTTTAAGATTTTATGATATTCAGACGTGGGGAATCTGCAGCCTTGAGGCCACATGTGGCCTTCTAGGTCCTTGGGTGTGGCTTTTTGACTGAGTTCAAGTTTTAGAGAACAAATTCTTTTATCAAGGGGATTTGTTCTGTGAAGTTTGGATTTAGTCAGAGGGCTGCACTTGAGGACCTAGTGGTCCACATGTGACCTCGAGGGTGCAAGTTCCCTGCCTCTGAAACAAAGGCATTCATTTAACAACCCCATTTTATAAGCTAACAACGACAACAGTAAATTTTAAAATAGTCCTAGGAGGTGTTGGAGCCTTAATAACCAAGCATAATTTATATAAGCAAAAGACCAAATAATTCACAAAAAGGATAATTGTGAGATCAGTAGTTCATTCTATTATTGACCCTCAACATCTGGGATCCACTACTTATCTCTAGCCTAATGCCATGCACTATTCAATTACTTTTTCCTTATTTAGGTATGGATTACTATTACTTTGTTTCTGGATGCTAACATAGTCATCCATCTCATTTTGAGCTTTAAAAGTTATATTTCACTATTGAGTTACATGAGCTCATTTTTCTTTTTGAATTTCTCTGTTGTGAATTAGAGTAGATTTCACTACTACGAGTACATATAAACTGATGGCTGATTCAGTTAAACATCTCAAACTGTATGCTGAACAGCAAAAAATTTACATTGGTCAATTCATTGATCAGAGATTTCATTTTCAAACCAGGTATTTCTGGGAAAGAAAGTCTTATTTATTAAAACAAAGTTTTTGTTTCCCTAGCACTTAGTACAATCACTGGCATATAGCATTTAATAAATTCTTGTTAATTGACTGAATAGCAAAATTGGAATTTCTTCTGAATTTTAAGATATCCCCTTCAATTATCAGATCCTCCATTTGACCACATTGAACATATATGTCCTGTGACATATAAAAACATGAAATCTAAATATTGAAAACTATTGTATAAGGATCTGTGGTTATGCAATCAAATGAGAGGCTGTGTCTACTGGTCCTAAGTATACAGAAAGAAGGATGCAGTCTGTCTCTAGGCTTCCCTGGCTTCCTTCAAACCCTAGCTAAAATTTCACCTTCTATAGGAAGACTTTCTCAGTTTCTTTTAATTCTAGAGCCTTCCTTTTTTTGTTTATTTCCCATTTATTCTGTATATAGCTTGTTCATGCATTTTTGTTTGCATGTTGTCTCTTCCATTTGATCCTGAGTGTATCTAGGGCAGGGATTGTCTTTTGCCTTTCTTTGTATCCTAAGTGCTTGTTAAAGTGCCTGGTACATAATAGGCACTTAAAAAATGTTTATTGACTGAAATCATCATTTCTACAAAGACCAATTTTGTGCACATTTTTCCCACAGATAGCCTACTGTAAGTTATTTTTCTTACCCTTGCTCTTTCAAATACAGATAGAATTCTTAGTGATCGGAGGGATTTCAGAGCAACAAATCCTGAGTATCCTAGGCAATTGGCTAGTGAGATAAAAAGACAGACCTGTGTAGAAAACAAACAAAATTTCACATTCATCTTGGCAAAGTCCTCTGTAAAATGAAAAAAAAAACAACGGCTATTATTGGGAAGAAGTTATAAAAACTATCTAAGCTAACACTAAAATCACCAGAGATTAATAACTTAGAAGAAAGTCCTTTTGTCTTGCATCAAGAGAAATAAAGTTAATAAAAATAAATAATAGTGACAACAAATATTATTTGTTATACTAAATAGATTCAATAGATTTTTAAAAAATTTTTATGGTTAATGGTTAAATTATACCAGTTGGAGAGTTTGAAACTGATACCAAAACCATTTTTCTAGTTAACTAGCAACATCACCATGTAACATGCATCAAAATGAAACTTTGAGTATTATTACATGAAGTCAACCAAATAATGGAGCCATAACATTCACTGGCACACAGTAAAAATCTGGGCAAAATATGACATATTTTGAAGAACCATTTTATGAGCATACTTATGTATGAGTCTCTTGCCTAGACTCTGGGGATAATAGGTTTTGAGCTTGGATTTCAGAAATCTGGTCTCTGCCTTTACTGAGCTTATAATCTAGTTGGTCAGATAGGCATGATATGTAACCAACGGTACAAAAAGTAGCGTATGCTAAGTGGCAGTTAAGTTATATAGAAGATATGTCATAGTTTTTCAGAAAAGGGAAGAGCAGCTGGATGTTGATAAGGTTAAGAAAGAATCTGGCTTGAAAAGGGTCCTCAAGGAGGGGCAGAAGTATTGAAGTAGGGATATCATGGAGCTTCAATAAGGATTACACAAGACCTAACAGCTACTACATTAAGGGACCATAGGCCTTGGAGTACTATATTCTGTAGAGCAAAAGAGCTGGGCTTACAACAAAGGGTAACTCACCCAGTGAAGTTAAGTATAATCTTAATGAAAAAAAAAAAAGGATAATGAACTCAAAGACTTTCAGATTTTTGTGACAAAACACCAGAACTTCAGGAAAAATTTGACATATAACACCATGAGAAATGTAAGGTAAATACTAAAGACCAATTATAAGGGACTCAATACGTTTAAACAAACTGTTTACTTTGTATTTGTGAAAACGTTAGCAGTACCCTTATGATCATCATCATTATTTGGGTAGTTTGGAAGAAAGATGTGGACTGAGCTGAGTATGATGGTGTGACTTTAAAAAAATAAAACTGTGTAGGAAGAGATGAAAAGGAGTAATAATTTCATACAAATGAAGCATAAAT
Organism: Phalanger gymnotis; assembly: GCA_028646595.1. Lineage (NCBI taxonomy): Eukaryota > Metazoa > Chordata > Mammalia > Diprotodontia > Phalangeridae > Phalanger > Phalanger gymnotis. The sequence continues at coordinate 637,552,029 of CM053622.1, read as the reverse complement.
GGAAAAATTGATACAGAAGACGCTAGTAGCGGGGAGGGCGGGTAGTGCTGAAACCTTACTCATTGGGAATGGCTTAAAGAGGGAACAACATGTATCCCTAAAAGGGTAGAAAGTCTTCCAAATTCAGAAAGAAATAAGGTAGCAGCTAGAAGTAAAATGGAGGAGTGAGGAGGGATAGGGAAAATAGGGTGAGAAGGATAGAGAGGAAAATAGGAAGGAGGAAAATACACAAGTAATTGTAGCTTTGAATGTGAACAGGACTAACTTACCCATAAAACAGGAATGGATAGCAGATTAAAAATTTGAATTCAACAATATGTTGCTTTCAGGAAACATAAAAATGAGAGATATGCACAAATATAAAATAAAGGGCGGGACGAGGATTTAGTATGAAAAAAACAGGGATAGCAATCATGATCTCAGACAAAGTTAAAGTTAAAATAGATTTAATCAAAAGTGAAAGAGAAACTACACCATGTGTCAGCAATATTATCCAATACTGTTTTAGACCATTTAAAATACCAAGACAGTATAAAATACCTGCCAACACAAACATAAGAACTAGGTGAACATAAACATAAAATACTTTTCATACAAATAAGCTCAGATCTAAATAACTGAAGTAATATTTATCGTTCATGGGTAGGTATAGCCCATATACTTTTAAAACTGACAGTTTTAACTAATTAATCTGTTCATTCAATACCATGTCAATTAATTTACTAAAAATTATTTTACTGAGTTAGAAAAAATAATAACAATGTTCATTTGGAAGAACAAAAGTCAGGAACTTCAAAGAAACCATAAAAAAAGATGTAAGGGAAATAGATTCAGCAGTATCAGTCCTTAAACTATATTATAAGGCAAGTGCATTGTTGAAGTGTAAAAAGGATAATTTTGATTATTTTAAATTAACACTTTCTTGTAAAAATAAAATCTATGGAGCCAAGAATAGAAGGAAGGTAGAAAATTGAGGGAAAAAAACTCTCACAGATAATCTCTCAGATAGGATGGGATTGGGTTGGAATGTTGCTGTGCTGTAGGAAATGATGAGCTGGTTGATTTAGAAAAACATGGAAAGACTTGGACTTAGGAAGGAAGATGGTGTCCACCTTCAGAGAGATAGATGATAGGAGGAAATAAGCATAGTATGGTCTTACATACATGTGTATGAATGTCTATGTGTATGTTTATATATATATATGATATGTATGTATATGCACATACATATATAGATATGTATATATCTATATGTATATTTATATGTATATAGATATATGTGTATATCTATATATCTCCATGCTTAATTGTAATCTTCCTTAGGGTAGGGGGGAGAGGAAAAAATAAAGCAAAAAGTACACATCAGAGAACAAAAGAAAACTAACAAGAAAGCAAAGAAAAGCTGGGCAGCTTTGAAAACAATGTATAGTATTTATTATATAGGTTTCCTTGAAACGGAAATTTATTGTTTTAGATTGAATCATTTCTTACAGTCTGCTGTGTACATGGCAATGTTTTCTTTTCTCATTTGCATTTAATCTTAAAATGAGAACAAAAACAATAAAAAGATTATGGAATGAATGGTTAGTGAGGAATTTGAGGTGTAAAATGCAGATAATTTGCTTGAGAAATTTGACATTAAAAATGCAGCTTGAGGAAATGTTGAGTCGAACTTAAAAAAAATATAAGGGGTGGGGCAAACCACAATAAAAGATACACCAAAGTTATGAAACAGAGATGAGATGATGGCTGGAGCCAAGTACTGAGGGATGCAGAAGGCAGGTTAAATAGCAAATTTGGAGGGTTTAGTATAGGCAGTTAGGCAGGAATAAATTCCCCAGGTAAGCATGGCTTAGGGGATAAGCCTTCAGTATCCTAGAGCCTTAAGGACTTGCAATCAATATTAAAAACCAAGTCTACAATTTTATTTTACAGATTAAAGTCCCATAACTAGTTATGATAGATTTGCTATTAGAGACTACACTTGAATCCCCTCTTAGCCATTGTTTTTTGTTGCTCTATACTGATTCTTTAGAAAGGCTGAAATCGAGAGGTCATTGAAAGAAGATACTCATTTCACAAATCTAATAAAATCAACAGATGAAGGAATTGAAGCCAGGAGAGATAAAATAACTTTCGCAGTGTAAAATAGACTAGTGAGTGCCTGAGGCAAAATTTGAACTCATGTCTTCTTGAATCTAAGTTGATCACTACCCACTGTGCCACCTAATTCTTCACTTTAGAAGGCATTGATAAAGTGAAACATATCTGTATGGAAGTGGGGGTAGCAGTGGGGTAGCCAGAATGGTAACGAGACTAGGATGTTTGGTCTTGGGAAGAAGAACTGTCAGTGGAAGGTTGGGAGCGAGTGGATGGGACATTCAACTATTCGAAGTGCCTGGCACGTAGTAGATGCTTAATAAATGTTGATTGATTGAATTAAGTATTAGACTGCTCTGTCTGGACAAAGAGTATGTAACTAGGATCAATAGACTGAAGTTACAAGAAGCCATTTGTTAGTTCATTGTAAGGAAAGACATTCTAACTTTCCAATAGCTACAGTTATCAAAAATGGAATAAGTTATCCTAGAGCAGGGATGAAGAACCTGTGGCCTTCAGGCCTCATGTGGCCTTCTAGATCCTTAAGTTCAGCCTTTTGACTGAATCTGAATTTTACAGAACATGTATGTGGTGAAGGCCACAGGTTCCCTACTCCTATCCTAGGATATTTCCCATACCTGGAGGTCATCAAGAAGTCAAAAATTATTTATTGGGAATGTTTAGAGATGATTCATACTTTGGAAAGGGGCTTGACTTGATGTTCTCTAAGGTATCAGATTACTCTTAGAGTCTCTGATCTTATTAATGAGATAACTCAAACTAGTATACAAATATGAACAATATAGATGAAAAGCAATGTCTAAGTTTTGTGCTTATTTTTTAACAATAAGAGTGAGTTCGACATAGTGAATAGAAGGTTGGTCTTAAAGTTGGGAAGACCTGGGTTCAAGTCTAGTCTCTGATACATATTATCTTTTTGTCATTTAACTTTTAATTGCTCTTAAGCAGCTCTCCAAGACTCAAAGTTATTGAAAAGTTGCTGTTCTACATTGAAGGAAGGGATTTCTGTAATAAGTATTCCCCACATCAATAAAACCACAGGTCAAACTGGGAATGGGTGTGGAATTGCTAATTACAAACATATTTATGATTATAATAATATTTGAAGCAGTTGAAAATTTATTTAAATATACATACATCAACGACCAAGAATTCTAGCCAGCACCAGGCATTAGTGAAATATGCTTTACAGCCATATGCCATCCATTTGAGAAGCATCTCCATAATGAAGAGGTATGTGAAAATCTTCTCAGCATATTCCAGTATAATTATGAGAGTCTTTCTCTTGGGAAGATACACATCATCTAAAGCCTGTGGAATAATAAAATAAAATACCACACAAATTTCAATGCATATGCAATATGCAGTTGACAGTACAGGAGAAAAAATATGAATTTTTGTTAACTACGTTATGCTAATGAGTGTAAGATCATGGGTTCAATGTCTAGAGACAAATTTAGTTTGTCTCTACTTTCGGGGTTGAAAATAATGTTTCGGCCAGTCATCTTGCACTTACTTGCCCTAGTTTACAAGAGGTACAGACAAAAAAAGGTTTAATGAATGACTACCAATTTGTCAAATTCTACTCATTTCAACAAATAGCTTAAAATGAACTGTATATAAAGCATAGTGCTAACTCTGGAAATAGAAAGACAAAAACAAGATATTTTCTTCCCTTGGGAGGCTTACATGTTTTGCTAGGAGAATAAAACATATCTCAGAATCTGGGATCAGATCTTAGCCCTGCTATTTACTCCCTGTGTAAACAAGGGCAAATATTGTACCCTCTCTTGTTTTCAGGTTCATCTGTAAAATGAAGATACTGGAATAGATAACTCATCTTTAACACTCCTTCTAGCTCTTAGTATATGAGCTTATGACCTATTTTTCTCAAATAAATAAATACAAACTGATTTGAGGAGGGAAAGACTCCTATCAACTAGGTGGAACAGAAAAGGCACTGAATAAGCAGTAGCATCTACACTGAGTCATTGTAGTATCCTGAGATTTCATGACATAGAAGCAAAGAAGTACAATCTTAGCTGGTCTTAGGGACAGCTTATGTGAAGGCATAGAAACTAAAATGTTTGGTCATCCTGTTTGGAGAGAATAGCATTTAAAAGGAGACAATTATGAAATAGAACAGTGGAAAGAACACTGACTTTGGAGAACGAAGACTTGAACTCAACCTGAACTCAAAATGTGTCTGTCATCTATTACTTGTGTGATCTCAGGCAAATTCCTTACAGCTCTGGCCTTAGTGTCTTTATCTGTAAAAGAAGAGAGGTTGACTAGATGACCTCTACAGGACCTTTGGCTATAAATCTATGATCTTATAAAAAGTGGGTGAGTTCCCAATATTGCCTGTGGAGCTGAGCAGAATAAATCTAACTCCTCTTCCTTATGTCAGTCCTTAACTACTTGGAGTCAGATTTCATGACACCTTAAAGTTTTCTCTCCTTGTTGTTGTTGAGTTGTTTCAGTTGTGACTGCCTCTCCATGACCCCATCAGGGGTTTTCTTGGCAAAGATACTGGAATCATTTGCCATTTCCCCTTCCAACTCATTTTACAGATGAAGAACTGAGGCAAACAGGGTTAAGTGACTTGCCCAGGGTCACACAGCTAGTAAGTGTCTAAGGTCAGATTTGAACTTACAAAGTTGAATCGTCCTGACTATAGGCTGGGCACTACATTCACTTCCTCACCTACCTGCCCCTCCTCCAGACTAAATACCCTCAATTCTTGCAACTCATCCTCATATGACATGAAACAAAGACCTCTCAATCATCTTGGCTGCCCTTCCCTCAACACTCTTTGCCCTAACAGTCTACACCTGAATATAATACTCCAAATAAAGTCCAACAAGGGCGGGAATACAAAGGAACTATTACTTCCCTGTTCCTGGGAGCCATGATTGTCTTATTGCAGTCCAAGCTGGCAGCAGCTTTTTGATACTGAATAACATTGGTAACTCATATTGACCTTTCAGTACAGTAAAACTCCTTGACCTTTTTTCCCCCCAGACAAATTGCTAACCATGCTTCTACATTTTTTTACTTAGGAAATTGATTTTTTTGAATTCAAGTATAAAACTACATTTATCTCTATAAGATTGCATTTTATTAAATGTACACCAGTGATTTGTCTTGTCAATATCATTTTTAGCTACTATCATCAAGTGAATTACCTGTCCCTTTGATGAGCATGCAATCTGTGCCAATGATGGATAAAAATGTTAAATAACACAGGACTAAACACAGATCCTTGGAGTACTCCACTGTAGACTTCCTTCTGTGGACCTGAATACATCTAATTATTTAGTCCATATCTCTTTTTCACAAGAATAATATGAAAGAAACTTGCTAAGAAAAATAGGAGGTAAGGCCTTGCCATGATGACTCTCTAATTAGCACCACAATTAATTTTCTGGGAGAAATTAATTTGTCATTATAATTTTTTCACTAAGGAGGATTTTGAAAGCAAATGGCTCTATCAGTGTCATGCTTGCTTGCTATTTCACTTACCAGAGCACCACAGCTGAGCAAGATAATAAGAAGTATGAGCATTTCAAAGCAACGGTGCTTTACTACCCTGTAGCAAATTTTCCTTAGGTTCCACCAGATCTTTCCTCTCTTAGACTTCTTGCTGGCTCCACAGAAAGGGAACATTTGCATGCAACCTAGCAAAAATGACAGTGACAGGAAGAAAATGAAGCAAATTAAAAAACCCCTATACAAACAAAATGCTAGAATGATTCTGAAGTGAATCATTCCAATATGCTCCAGAATTCATCTCTGTAGCTTTTCTAATGTATCTTTTTGAGAGGGAGGCCCCAGAGTCACAAAGAATAATTGCCTTTCTTTCACAATGCTACCACTATTATTGGGTAAGCAGAAGGGATAAAGATTAAGGGTGATGTCATATTTTTATCTGTTTTATCACTTGTGAAAGAATTCATTTCCTAGTAGCCATTCTTTTAACCACAAGTGATTGTGATAAACAAGGTTGGTCCTTCGGCAGCAAAAACAATAGCACATGCATCTACTGGTCCTATACCTTGAAGACCTTCCAGCTTGGTGAAAGTTGAGAGAACTTCTGGTCTGTTGGCATAGCCTTGGAGAACCCAAGGATCACTTCATATTGATATCATTCATCAGAGTAGGGGATTTATGGGGTGGTGGGGTGGTAGCACCACCTCCCTCAGTCCTACAACATACTATGTGAAGTTTTCTTTTTAAGTATCACATTGTCTTGCTAAGTAGCTACTAACCGAAGATTCATTTGGGCTAAGATTATAATAAAAATTTCCATCAAGGCTTACAAAGTGCCTCATATAAGTTATCCCATATTAAGTTATCGCTTATAACAATCCTGCAAAGTAGGTTCTATTGTTTTAAGACCAACTCTGAACAAATAAGTCATTTTGACTATTACAAATTCCAAATGAACTATAAAGGATATATGAAGAAGGATGCTATCTGAATACAGAGAAAGAACTGATAAATAGCAATATGTATAGAATAATTTTACAAAAATACATATATGTGTGTATGTGTGTGTGTATGTGCGTGTGTGTGTGTGTGTGTGTGCGTTTATAATTTGTATCTAATAGTAGCCATCTCTAGGCTGGGGTGCAGAAGGAAGAAAAAAATTTATATGATAACTTTATTATATATTTGAAAGGAATTGCAAGTTGTACATAATGGATTTGTAGTTTCATGTGCAATCATCTTTTTAATTATACCGTATTATGGAAATACTTGTTTTATTCCATATATTAAAAAAATAGATTTTTAAAAAATCCAAAAAATAAAAATGAATGTTAAAGAACATTCCCTATTATACAGATAAGTAAACTGAGAGAGGTTAAAGGCTAGGATCACACAACTAGTAAATGTCCGAGGCAGGATTTGACTCAGGTTTTCTTAACTTTTAAGTACAGTGAGCTTCTCATTAAGTGGATTTGGTTGTCTTTAATATATGTTATTCTGTGTAATGTAGATAGTTATACATTTTTACACACAGTTGGAGGGGATAACTAGGCTTCAACTTAATTCTCTCTCAGGGAGAAATGCCTTCTTTTGAGACTCCAATAATTTTGAAGAAGTGAAACAAATGAACAAACAAAAAACTCCACTCCCTCCCCAAAAAACCCAAGCCTGTTTTTTCTTAACAAACAGCGTAGTAAATAATAAACCCTAATGTAATTGGATAGAAATTTTAAAATATCTAACAACTATTATAGAATAAATGTTATATATGCATGTAACGATTGCATATAGGTTAATATTTTCACTATGGCAGCTATATTTTTTCTAGAATGAAATATATCATTCTACTTTTTAACGCAGTCTTGAAAAGTTATTTTAATCACATTGATTTCCTTCCATTTTCATTATGCAAAGGGATCTGTTACCTTTAGTGTTTTTTTCTCTTGATTTCATTCACTATTTCTTTCCAGCAATAAACACTTGTATATCATTCAGATCTGCCTGAACAGCATCTCTCCCATTATTTATTAGCACTGATTTCTTTTCTAAGTCCATAATAACTATATTCCTGAATGGAAATCACATCACCACAGTGGCTCTCGGTGGCTCATCCTTTCATTTTTTTTGGTGTTGGCATATTTTCTATTTTGTTAGACTTCTTTGCTAGAACCATGACATGATCACATCCTTCATCAATTTTGAAGAGGCAATTGTCCAGACAACTTCCCAACTTCAGTCAGAGTTAAAAAAAACACTTAGCAATAATGAGAATACTGACAGAACAGATGCCTAAATCAGTGATAACACTTTAAGTGGTGTGAGTTCTCTTTTCTCTTGGCTCCTCTGGCATTGGAATGAGAAATCTCCTTCTTGGTCCAAAGACCAAGTTTGACAATGGAAATGGTTAAAATATGGTTTGACATTTTTTCAGAAAAGTTCTTTCATGAATTAACTTTTCAGATTCTTCAAAGATAATTTGCATTGTGAGTCAGACCAAATACATATATGACTTTATTTTTCTTTCTAGAAATGTCTGTCTTAAAATTTAAAATCCTCAAGGGAATAATTCACGAAGATTTGTTTGAAATATTACATCCTTGGTAGGCAAATATGATGCTGGCTTATGTCAGCAAGATATCACTTATGCATACTTTTTTCCAGGAATGACAATGTGTTTCTGCTAAGCTATCCATCTAGTCTTGGCTGTATTCCTCTGCATCAGAGGATCTGCATTTATTAAAGAGATGGTTCTGGTTAAGGGGTATGACCATAGATATGTTTTCTCTTTTACAAATATAAATGGCTGTTGTAGGGATGAAACCTACACTCTCAGTCTCACTGGCATCTTATTTCCTACCCAATTCACTAGTCCATTGTACTTGGTCACCATTTTTGTCACTGATCACACATTTGAAAGTGATTATATTTTGATTTAGTTTTAAGAAACAGCAACTTCATCTTCTCATTAAAATCCTGACAATGTTGTGTCTTTTTGGTAGTTCCTTTATAACTAGTGTAATTAACTTTTTCTGCATTGGATTGTTTAAGATCCTATTTTTAGTGTGTTAATTTGGGTGGTTTATATTTTTTGTAGATAATCATTTTTTAATGCTTCATTTTGCTGATATATAATTATATATAGTAGATTTTGGTAATTTCTTTTTTCTCTGCTGTCTCTCCTTGTCCAGTTTTTTATTTTTGTGATTTGATTTTCTTTCTTCTTATTTTTAATCAGATTAGCTAATGGTTTATTAATTTTGTTAGTTTTTCAAAGAATTGTTTCTCAATTGTATAATTTTTGTTTTCCCATTTATTTTCCCATTAGTTTTCAATATTTCATTTTCTTGAGTTTATTTGTTGATTATTTTAGTTGTAAAAATGTGAATTCATTTAATTAATTCTCTTTTTTTTCAAAGATAAGTCTTCAAGAATACATTTTCACCTCTGTGTACTATCTTATCTTCAGTCTGGAAATTTTGGTATGTTGCTTATCATTCCCTGGCTGGCTTTTAGGGAGAGTAGGCTCCAATACATCTGAACAGGAAATCTCATGAACATTTTAAAGGCTTTTAATCAGAAAAGTTCTATCTCTCATGGTTGATTATATTAAGTCCTCTTAGTAATAAATTATACTACATCTAGGTATAATAATAAAGAAAACAAATTTTCTAAATCTTGAAAAATATGTTGTAAATTGTTTTTTTTATTAAGAACACATTGTTTTTATATGATGACATTCTTAGAGAAACTTAGAGAATCAAGTAAAAAACTACTTGAAATAATAAAAATCTTTAGCAAAGTTGCAGGATATAAAATAAACCCACATAAATCCTTGACATTCCTATATATTGCTAAGAAAGCCCAACAGCAAGAGATAGAAAGAGAAATTCCATTTAAAGTTACTGTAGACAATTGGTCATCTACTTGCCAAGAAAAACCCAAAACCTATTATGAACACAATTATGAAACAGGTTTCACACAAATAAAGTCAGATCTAAATAAATGGAAAAACATCAGTTGCTCATGGTTAGGCTGAGCTAATATGATAAAAATGACAATTTTACCTAAATTAATTTATTTATTCAGTGCCATACCAATCAAACTACCAAAAAAATATTTTACAGAGCTGGATAAAATAATAACAAAATTCATCTGGAAGAACAAAAGGTCCAGAGTATCAAGGGAACTAATGAAAAGAAATGATGGGGAAAGTGGCCTAGTCATACTGGATATTAAACTGTACTATAAAGCAGCAGTCATCAAAACTACTTGGTACTGGCTAAGAAACAGAGTGGTGGATCAGTGGAATAGGTTAGGTACATAAGACACAGTAATCGATGAATATAGCAATCTACTCTTTGACAACCCAAAGAATCCAGCTTCTAGGGTAAGAATTCACTATTTCACAAAAACTGCTGGGAAAATTGGGAAATGGTAGGACAGAAACTGGGCATAGACCAATATCTTACACTGTATACCAAAATAAAGTCAAAATGGGTTCATGATTCAGGAATAAAGGCTGATACCTGTCATGGGAAAGGGAAGAATTCATGACCCAACAAGAGATAGAGAGCTTTACAAAATACAAAATGGATAATTTTGATTATGTTAAATTGAAAAGTTTCTGTATAAACAAAGCCAATAGAACCAAGATAAGGAGGGAAGCAGAAAATTGGGAGAAAATCTTTACAACCAGTGTCTCTGATAAAGGTCTCATATTTAAAATATATAGGGAATTGAGCCAAATTTATAGGAATACAAGTCATTCCCCAGTTGATAAATGGTCAAAGGATATGAACAGGCAGTTTTCAGAGGAAGAAATTATATGAATCATATGAAAAATGCTCTAAATCACTATTAATTAGAAAAATGCAAATCAAAACAACTCTTAGGCACCACATCTCTCTTGTAAGATTGACTAACATGACAAAACAGGAAAATAACAAATGCTGGAGAAGATGTGGGAAAATTGGAATATTAGTACATTGTTGGTGGAGTTGTGAACAGATCCAGCCATTCTGGAGAACAATTTGGAACTATGCCCAAAGGGTATAAAAATGTTCATACCCTTTGATCCAGCAATACCACTTCTAGGGCTATATCCCAAAGAGATCATACAAGTGGGAAAGGAACCCATAGGTACAAAAATATTTATAGCAGCTCTTTTCATGGTAGCAAAGAATTGGAAATCAAGGGGATGCCCATCAAATGGGGAATGGCTAAACAAATTGTGGTATATGAATGTAATGGAATACTACTGTGCTATAAGAAATGAGAAGCAGACGGACTTGATAATAACCTGGAATGACTTATGCGAACTGATGCTGAGTGAGGGGAGCAGAACCAGGAGATCATTATACATGATTACATACACATGGTATCTGTGAGGACTAACTTTGATAGACTTGACTCATCTCATCAATGCAAAGTTCAAAGACAGCTCCAAAAGACTCATGATGGAAAAAGCTGTGCACAACCAGAGAAAGAATTGTGGAGTCTGAATGCATATTGAAGCAAACTTTTTACTCTTTCTCTTTTGTTTTTCCTTTTTTTTTTGGTTTTGTTTCTCCTTTCTCAGGATTCATTCCATTGGTTATAGATCTTCATTACAACTGGACTATTATGTAAATAAATTCAATGTGAAGGTATATGTAGAACCTACATTGGAATACATGCCCTCTTTGGGGGTTGGGGAGAGGAGAAGGAGGGAGAGAAAATTTGGAACCCCAAAACTTGTGGAACTGAGTGTTGTACTTAAAGTAAAAAATAAATTGTACTTAAAAAAAAGAACACATTGTTTTTAAGAACTCATATGATTCAAAATGGATGAAAGACAACTGGATTTTTAATGATACAACTTATCATCAACATTATAAAATGGGTCATGAAAACAGCCTGGAAAGCTAAGCCAGATCATTGTGTATATGACTGGCTCATTGCCACCTACTCAGAGAATTATGTTCTGTTGGCAAAATTCATCCATTATACATAATGTTATGTAATGTAGTCACAACACTACTTCTCCCTTTCTCCAAATCCCCACTCATCTAGTCACAGAATGGAAATGGTGCACTATCAAACTGATAGATGTTTTCTACTGTTAGCTCAAAATAGAGGCATAATAACAACATTGCTAGCAGCTGCTGTGGGAGTGAAAGACCAACACAAGATCAACAACAGGAGCACACAAAGGGGCTGCTAGCCAAGGTTATTTTATCTGCTTTTCTAAGGAAAGCAACTTTAAGGGGTTTATAATCTCACTTTAATTAAACATACATATATCATCCACTTAATTCAGGGGGAAAAGTCAGCACCCTGAACTTCAGAGCAAATACAAACAGAAATCACAAACAGATCAACGGACAGGCCTTGTCTGACCAAGATTCCACATACATAGTTACCAAAAAGAAAAGCACAAACATCTAGGTTTTCAAAGTCATGGGGCTCTTGATAATGGCTACCCAGAATCTCATCTGGTCAAATCACATGACACTCTTCCAGTGAGTGAGAGCCCCAAAACAATACACCGACTTCAGATCTTATACACCCTTCTCAGGCCCCTGGGGCACTTGATTACACAGTGCCAAGAAGCACTCAAACAAAAAACAGGAAGCAGAGCCATTTTGCTTGCCATTACATTTGAAAAGCAAGACTCATCAAAGGGACTTATTTCTAAAACAAAAGACGAAAGGGTCCTACTTACTTGTCCCATTCAAACAAAGGTAAGACTCATTAAAGGCACTTGATGGCCTTAGAATTCCAAAAAAGAAGACAACAAAAAAGTCCCACCCTCATTACCATTACACCATAGCTATAAATCTCTATAAGGAAGTAAGAACAATGAAGAATGGTGAAAGAATAAGGTCAAACTGCACAAATGTTGTGATTATTTAGAAACAGAAATATGAGTATAAAAAAAAACTTCAAGAAGTTCATGGCAAGAATATTTTGGGAGGGGGGTGGTGGAGCCAAGATGGCGGCTGGAAAGCAGGGACTAGCATGAGCTCTCCACCAAGTCCTTCCAAAAACCTACAAAAGATGGCTCTGAACCAATTCTAGAACTGCAGAACCCACAAAACAGCAGAGGGAAGCAGGGCTCCAGCCTAGGACAGCCTGGATGGTCTCTAGGTAAGGTATATTCTGCACGGAGTTGGGAGTGGAGTAGAGCAGAGCAGAGCCCAGCGTGGGCAGCGCGGACCAACCAGACCGGGAGCCGGGTGGAGCATGCCTTAGCACCCTGAATCAGTGAGCTGTGGCAGTTGCCAGACTTCTCAACTCACAAGCACCAAAGACAACAGAGAAGAACTACAGAACCCAAAAAACAACAGAGGAAAGCAGGACACTAGCCCAGGACAGCCTGGATGGTCTCTGGGTAAGGTCTATCCTGCATGGAGCTGGGAGCGGAGTGGAGCAGAGCAGAGCCCAGCTTGGGCAGCATGGACCAACCAGACCAGGAGCTGGGCGGAGTGTGCCCTAGTGCGGTGAATCAGTGAGCTGTGGCAGTTACCAGACTTCTCAACCCACAAACACAAAAGACAACAGAGAAGGTTAGTGGGAAAAGCTGCTGGGGACAGGGAGTTTGCAGTTTGGCTACCGCCCCAGGGGCAGTGGAGGTGGGGCAGCTACAGAACTACAGGTGCAGTTGCTTCTG
>CM053622.1:637508660-637538265 GCA_028646595.1 Phalanger gymnotis | reverse complement strand
AAAAAAAAAAAAGAACAAGAAAAAGAAATTGCAAGGGACTTACTAAAGTTGAACTGTTTACATTCCTACATGGAAAGATGATGTGTATGATTCATGAGACCTCAGTATTAGGGTAGCTGAAGGGAATATGCATATAAATATATATTTATGTATATCTATGTATATGTGAGTGAGTATGTATGTATATATGTATATGTATATATATACATATATATGTATATATGTGTATATATATGTATAAGTATATATATATACACATATATACATATATATATATATATATATATATATATAGAGAGAGAGAGAGAGAGAGAGAGAGAGAGAGAGATTATTGAGTTTATTAAGGCAGAATTTACCTACCTTAAAGGGTTGTTGTGAGGATCAGGTGAGCTAACAGATGGAAACAGAGCACTATACACATTCTAGGTATAATAATAATAATTACATTAATTATTATTAATATGCCCCAGGGTATAACATTTATAGCTATGGTACTGGAATAGTAATGCAGATTTTAAATAAAAAGTAGCACAAATTATGTTAACAATTGCAAAGAAACTCAGAACAATAGCAAGAGGTCACAAAACACAGTTATCAATTTTTTACTTACCATCTGAAAAACAAGCTCCTGGTTCATCTGATTTTTCAGGTCCAGCCATGAGTTGTTCTTCCTCAAGACCAAGAATAGGAGCCATGCTGTCTTCAGGAGAAATAGCTTGGCTAAGCTTCTACTTCACCCAACAAGTCAAAAAGAAAGTTTTTAACCATAAATTATATTTAATAAAGCACATTTAAATGGTATTTCATATTCAAAAGCAAGACACCTGTGAAAAGATCAACAGCGATATTATGATATAAAAATGCAGAGGTACACATTAAGGTTGAGTAATCTACTGGTGTGTCTGTACTGGATTTTCATTCGTAAGCATTTTAGTTTGTTGTAAGTTGTGGTAATATAATGAACATAGACTTGGATAGACTTGGAATCTGAAAGACCTAGGTTCAAATCCTGTCCCAGATGCTTATTATTTCTGAGGTCCTGAGACTTGATGGCACTTCTCAGTCTGAGTTCCTTATCTATAAAATTATGATAATAATATTTTACTGACCTCACAAGATTACTATTAGGATGGAGTGAGATAAGGTACATAAAGCATTTTCCAAACCTTAACCATAACTATACAAATGGGAACTTATATTCTTGCCACAGTATTATTGAAGAGCATTTTAAAATACATTAGATGAGTTAAAAAATGATGAACTTTTATTAATCAAAATTAGCATAATATGTAGGGAGAAGAATGACATTGTTCCTGGCAAGGTAAGTAGGGCAAGGGTCAGTAGTTCCACTTGGTCCTTTTTCAGTCATGATTCCAGGGAATGTTTTGCATTGTCAAAGTACAAAAGAATTGAAAGAAATTTTCATACTCTAAGTTAAATGGAAGATTTACTTCTGGGAGTAGCAGCCCCAAGCACAATCACAGGGGTGCAGAAGACAGAATTTATTTTACTCTGAGGACTTCTACTGAGTGGCAGTGATGAAAGGAGGAAGGAGTTGCAGTTGGGACATATCACTAGGTGTGTAAGGTGCCTTCTCCCATTTCTATTTCCTAGCCATGCATGGTTCCTTTGGGATGAGTGATGTGGTAACTCTTGGGGGATTATTCCTTCACAAATGGGAGCATTTTCTGCATCATCAATTTTTCTTTTCTATTTAAATAAATGTCTTTGCTTTGAATTAGTGTGTTCTCTGGTTAATCTGGTAACAGAAACCTTAATATGGGCTCATGAACTAAGACTCTGAGGAGATGTTGACTGCAAACATGCCTTAAAATTGGCTTGCCAGGGATAACCACATGTGAGAGAGCCTTGTGCTGTGAATAGAAAAAAATGCCAATAGAAATTCAATTATATAAAATATATACGAGAGTTTACTATGGTTCTCACACATATGCACATCTGTGTTTGGGTTCTATGCTTACCATACCCTGCTAGGTGCTGGGAAAAACACAAGCATCAATAAATATGGGACATATGACCACAAGAAATTTCTAATGTAGCAGGGGAAGTAGAGAAAGATGGAACATATGCAAATAAATGTGATACAAATTAGAAAATGATTAAGTGTTCTGGAACATTGTTATAGCGATATATCAAAAAATATCCATTAAGACCAAAGTAGATCATAGTAGGGATGCAAAGATGGTATAACATTAGGAAAAAGTAATAATCTATCAGATTAAAAACAAAAACAAGAAACTCTAAATCAATGTGATATCAATGGATTGAGGGAAAAAACCCTTTGATATTGCATAGCCCTCATGCTAAAAAGGGAAGGGAAGGGAGTGTTTATTGTCTGCTATGTGCCAAGCATTGTGCTAATCACTTTACAAAATATTATCTCAATAACCTTACAAAATTTAAGCATAGCAACAGGGATGTGTCATAAAAAGGAAACAACCCTAGTTCTGCAGGCAGAGGACATGTTTTCAAATTCCATGTAAGATATTACTACATGTGTTGCATTAGGCAAATCACTTAAACTCTTTGAGCCTAAATTTCCTAATTATAAAGTGAAGAGTAGTAGAGTAGATAGTTTCTGAGATCTCCTATAGCTCTTAATCTGATTTTTGTGGTCTTAATGACTTAAAAGTTTGATGGATACACACATATATCTATATGTATGTACCTATGTTAACATGTATGTATGTTATATATGTATATGTCATATCAACAGCCAACAATATATGGAATGGAGGAAACATTAGAGGCTTTACAAATAAGTATAGGAGTAAAGCAAGGATGTCCCTTTTCCTTACTTTTATTTGACACAACTGTAGAAATCCTAGCAGTAGCAATAAAACAGTAGAAACAGATAAATCTACAAACATGCAAAGAGGAGATAAAATTATACATATATCCTGATGATATAATAGATTAGTTAAAAATCCTAGAGAAATAAACAGAACTTCCGTGTATCAATAACAAAATTCAGGACAAAATAGTAAGGTATGTCTCATTCGAAATTACTACAAGATACATAAGATATATGGAGATGACCTACCAAGGAAAATACAAGATATATTTAGATTTAATTGTAAAACTCTCCCTCAAGAAATGGAGAATGAAATAAATGACTGGATAAATATTCAATTCTCATGGCTTGGTCATGCTGGCAAAAAACCAAAACAAACCATGATACTAGTCAAACTATTTTATAGATATTGTGCTGTAATAATCAAATGATCAAAGAGACACTTTATAGAGGTAGACAAAATGATAGAAAAGTTATTTGGAGGAACAAAAGATCACAAGGTAAACTATAAAAATTAAAGAATGAGAAGGAAGAGCATTTCTAAAGCTTGGATTATTCTATAAATTCGTAATCATGGAAACTATTTGGTAACAGTTATGAATAATTAAGTATATCACTGAAATTATCTAAATAAGGAAACAGAAACAATTACGCTCAGCAATTCAGTTTAAAAAATAAACCCAAGAACATATTACTTGAGGAATAACTCCTTATTTTATTTGAATTGCTTCAAGAAATGAGAAGTGGTTTGGCAGAAATTAGACTAAGATCAGCATTCTATATCACATCTGTGATAAGCTTAAAATGTGAGTGACCTGAATACTAAAGTTTATTCCATAAAAAATTAGAAATCCAGTTTAGATGCCTTTCACATTATTAGAAAGGGAGAGAATTCCTAACCAAACAAATATTAGAAACAATTACTAAAGAAAAAAAAACAAGTAAACTAAATTACATAAAGCTAAATGTATTTACATGAAGAATACAAATGCAAATAGGATAAGTATTGAAATAACCTACTGGGAAAATATCTGTGTGTCAAAATTATTCTTAATGGTCTAAGATTTAAGACACATAAGAAACAATATAAATATATAAAAATACTACCAAGAACCACTTCCTAGTGGACAAGTAGTCAAAGGATAAGCACAAATAGTTATTAAAAGAACAATTTCAAGCTATGTAATATCCACATGAAATACTGTCTCAGATCTCTAGTAGAAAGAGATCTGCAAATTAAAACAATTCTAAAATTTCATCTTACATCCAGAAAATTGACCAAGATGACAAAAGAGTCAGCGTTGGGAGTGTTGTAGAAAGATAGGCATGCTATTGTAACATTGTGTATCAGTCTTATTATTCTGAAAGGAAATTTGGAATTATGCTATATATTCTATAAATCAGAACTATAAATTGTTCCAACCATTCTGAAAAGCAATTTGGAATTATATTAAGAAAGTTATTGACTCAGAGATTTCCATGTTACTCATATAACTCTAGGAAAACAAAGGCAGAAAGGCAGGTCTTAAATATACCAAAATATTCATGATAACAATTTTTGTAATATCAAAAACCTGGAAATGAATTAGACATCTTATGATTGGGAAACGACTAAACAAATTGCAGTATATGGAGCTAATGTATTATTACTGAATGTTAAGAAATGCTGAATATGAAGAATACAGAGAAAGATGTTAAGATATATAAATTGATTACAACTGAAAAAAGTAGTTCCAGGAAAACAATAAATACATGAACCACATCAATGTAAGTAGAAAGAAGAATGACAAAAATATTGAAACTTTATGCCGTGAAAATGTAGTGACTATGCTTGGAGTCATAAAAACATCCTTTTCCCTTTGCAGAAGTAGTATACTCTAGGCATTAAAGTTCGCATATTTTTGCATAAACTTTGCTCAGTCTCAGAGAAACCAAGTATAGATGTGTATCTCATCAATATACCTAGATAAACTCCAAATGGGTATATGACATGATTTACACATAAAAGGTAACCTAATAGCTAAATGAGAGGAGCATGGAGGAAATTTCCTGACACAGCTATAGATAAAGAGTTAATGACCAAATAAGATAGTCCCTCTCTCTCTCTCTCTCTCTCTCTCTCTCTCTCTCTCCCCCTTAAAGTGACATGCCCTGAGTCACACAATTTGTAAGTGTCTGAGGTCAGATTTGAACTCAGTTCCTCTGGACTCCAGGACCAGTGCTCCATGCACTGCACCACTTAGATGGTCCTTAATTTTTAACATATATAAGAAATTGAGTCAAATTTATAAGAGCCATATCCCAATTAATAAATGGCCGAAGAAAATGAATAGGCAGTTTTCAAAGAAAGAAATCTAAGCTATCAATATCCATATGAAAAGTGCTCCAAATCACTAGTAATTAGAATGTGCAAATTAAAACACTTCTAAAGTACCATCCCACACACATCAGCTTGGCTAACTTGACAGAATAGGAAAATGCAAATGCTGAAAGGGCTGTGAGAAAACAGATACTTCAATAAACTGTTAGTAGAGCTGTGAACTGGTCCAACTATCTCAAAAGCATTTTGGAACCATGGCCCAAAAGCTATTAAACTGTACATACCTTTTGAAAAAGATACTGCTACTCAGTATATACTTCAAAGAGATCAAAGGAAAAGGAAAAGGATTCATAAGTATAAACATATTTATAGCAGCTCTTTTATGGTAGCAAAGAATTAGAAACTAAGGGGATGGTTATCAAATGGGGAATGACTGAACAAATTATGGTATATGAATGTGATGATATACTATTATGCCAATAGAAATGATGAAAGGATGCTTTTAGAAAACTCTGAGAAGGCTTGTATGAACTGATGCAAAATGAGTGAGCAGAACCAATAGAACAGAGTATACACCAACAACAAATATTGTAGAGATAATCAACTTTGAAAGACTTAGCAATTCTGATCAACACAATGACCAGGCACAATTCCAAAGGATTCATGAAGAAATACTCTGTCTACCTCCAGAGACAGGATCAATGAACTCAGAGTGAGGATTGAAGTATATTTTCTTTTCTTTATTTTTTGCTAGACATAGCTAATGTAGGAATTTGCTTTGTGTGGCTATACATATTTGTAATGGCCTTTATTTTCCTTGCCTTATCAATGGGTGAGGAAAGAGTAGTGGAAGGGAGAGAATTTGGAACTGAAAATGACACAAAATTGAATTAAAAATGAATGGACATTTGGAGGCCTTCTGAATATGGTAATTTAAAAATCTTAAACTTTTGAATGGTTACAACAAAGGTGACAAGGATTTTTATAAATATATATACCTGGATATTAGCTTGTCTTTACAGATTACCTAAATGCCTGCTCTCCCCCAAATGGGAATATGATATTTGGGTAATCTTTATGTTATTTATTAAAAATAAAATATGGCAATTAAAAACAATAAGAAAAGATGGCTTCCTTGGAACATGAGGGAAAGGAAATATTTTTGGAAATAAAGATGATATAAAAACAAAATTTATAAACAAACATTTAAGAAAATTAATAACTGTATGAGTGAGGTAGCTTTGCCAGGATTGAATCCCAATAACTCTGAACCTTACATAAAAATGCATGTTGGGAGGAAGCAAAGTTCTAATGCCAGTGAGTGAGTCCTCGGAGATAAGTCCTCCAGGGAAAAAAGTATGGCTGAAATTAGGAAATATATATGGGAGTTGAGATTGGAACAGCATTTCAAGAGCTGTCTCTGAGGAAGAGTAGGGAGATATACTGACATCTCCCTGAAGAGCTCTTAGATGTGTAACTGAGGTGGACCTATTCAGCTAGGCTTCCTTGTTTCTAAAGCAAGGAAAGTCCATCATCTGGCTATTCTAGGAGTAGGTCCTATGAATTGGAAAAAGAACTGAAAAATTCCCAACAAGGTTGGAAGAAATAGTCAAGTAAGTAAACTAAAATGAAAAAGAAATTGAGTATTCCATTCATCCTCAATCATGGGCAGGGTAAGGAATGGTTGGAATTCACCATGGTATAGGATTAGTATAGCTTTCAGAGCTGGGGAAAAGAGATAGGCTGTAGTTAGAAAATGTCCAATCAAGCATGGGCCAGTGGTGTCAGGGTGGTGAGCCAGACATAGGTGCTTCCTGAACCAAGGAGCTATAAGCAAGGAACAGGGTCTAGATTAGAAGATTCAACAGGGTTGAAGGAATAAATAGATATAGTCTAGAGAACAAAAAGAGAGAGGAATTTTAAAATTGAGTTAATAGATCAAGAAAATGAGTACCTTAGATTTTAGCGAAGTATTTGACATGCTTACCTTCTAAGATAAAACAAAGATGTAAGCTGGTTGATAGTGGTAAATGGATTCAGAACCAGTTGACTGACCACATTTTAAAAAATGCTCATCAATAACTCAGTGTCACTTGGAGGGAGATCTCTAGCAGCATGGCTTAGGTATCTGTTCCACTACTTGAAATTTTAAATAATTATTTAGATTAAGACATACCTATCAAAATAACACAAAACTGATAAAGTGTAATGGCAAGCAAAGTGGAATTTTGCTGGATTGAATGTGCATTGAGCTCTAGCCAATCAGATGTGCATGAATTCAGCCAGAGACCTGAGTTCTCTGCAAATCAGCAAATCAGATGCTGGCTAGAACTGTATATAAGGAGAGCCCAGAGTGTGAGAGAGCAGACATCAAGAAGGAGTTGAAGAGAAGACATTGAGAGACCTGCCAGCATTAAGAAGAAAAGAGACGAAGAAGAATGAGTTGTGAGCATTGAGATGAAAGGAAACCTAAGAAAGTTGGGAAGATACCTGTAGATCAGAGAGGAGATCTCCAAGAGTGAGAAGACCTTTGATGGCAGAGACTTGCTGAAGGAGCCTCCAAACTGTGAAGGCTAGTGACAAGTAGCATTGTCGTTACAAAAGGATAGCTAAAATACAGAATGTTAGTATCCCAAAATGACTCAACATACTTGAATGTTAGGTTTAATCTAGGAACTTTAGCGAGGGCAAATATTAAGTCCTATATGGTTTAAAAAAGAAAAAAAACAATTGCAGGTAGAAGAAGAGCTATTGCTAGACAATAATTCCTGTGAAAAGCTTTTGAGGATTTCAGATGAATGTAAGCTTAATATTAGTCAAGAGTGTAACATGGCACTCCCAAAATCTAGTGTAGCACTGCTGTATTCTGCCTTTTTCATATCATATTTGGAATTCTGTGTTAAGTTTTGAGGAACCATGTTTTGAGAACATTGACAATTTGCTAGGATGATAATGGGCCTCAAAGCCACGTCAAATGAGGATAAGTTGAAAGTACTAAGAATGAAGAGAAGTAATGGGAGCTAATGATAACTCTTTAGTTGTCTGAAGTATTCTTATGTGGAGGAGGGGTTGGACTTCTTTGACTTGGTCCCAGATGGCAAAAAGAACAAAAAGGGTAGAAGCTGAAACGGTGTAGATTTTTGATTTGACATAAGAAAAAAAATTGCTAAAAAGTGAGAAATACTCCAAAAGAAATGAGCTGCTTTGGGAGATAGTAGAATCTTCCATAGCAGTATTTAAAGGGAAGGCTAGATGATGATTCGAAGGGTTATTGTAGAGGGAATTCCTGTAAAGATACTGTTCATACCAGATAACTTCTAAGAGCCCTTCTGTCTTTAAAATTCTGTGAAATCTATGGAAAACTTGACCAAATGTATGGTACTTAACTCCTTGCAGATAAATTTGTGCTTGTATGCCCTACTGTATCTCTTACCATAGTTTCCTGTAAATTAGCTATATCTGGACAGCTCCCAACTGCTACCAGAAGATGACTTTCAATAGAAATGACTTCCTCAAAGTTGTAGTCAGTAGTTAACAATGATGAGGGGAGGTTCGGTTAGGGGAGGAGAATCAAAATTAATATGAAGACACTGCCTGGTGGAAGAATATGATGCAAAATAGAAAATGAAATAGAGGAAAGTTCGTTTAATAGATATGAGATTTTTTTCAGTGAGAATGAATTTAGACTTTGGAGAAAGAAGCAGATCTTTACTATTCAGGCAATAAAAGGAGCCTCCCCACAATCCTGGGCACACTGCTGATGAATGTCTTCATCTGTAAAATGAAAGGTTTGGACCAGATGATGCCAAAGGTTTCTTCCAGGTCTAAATCTATGACCCTAGAATACAGATGCCAAAAAATATGAGCAAACCTACTATTGGAGCTACAAAGGAGACAATAGGCAATGATTCCTGATTTTTTGATGAGATGCAGTGGTGAGAGCAATCTTATGCCTCCATGTAAATTGGGTTAGTTTCTGGTTAAAGACTATTGAAACAATCCTTGATGCTTTATTGGCCTAGAGGGCAAAAAATGCCACTTCCTAGTCACCTGAGTACAAAACAGCCATGAGGAGCTTCAGGGGATTTTTGATGCTTGGCTTGTAGACTTCCACGGGCAGCTTGGAGTCAGGGAAGGTTCATTTAGCTGAACCAACTCTCAATGTCAAAGTTATATATTCTTGTTACATATTCTTCCTTTAATATGGCTAAGGAAATCTCTTACTGTTATCTGTTGAGTGACCAAAAAATGTCTCATTTCTTTCCAATATCACATTTAATCTACTACTCAGGCCCAGCCCACAACAGGGATAAAGTGCTGTTCTTTTGTAAACCTGCCATGACCAATTAAGAGAAATGGTCGAGAAGAATGTCAGAAGGCAATGAGCACAGTGAACAATGAACGACACTATGAAAAAATGAAACTGACTAAATATTAATATGCAACTGATATGGGATCCATTCAGAATTAGTTGTATGCAGTCAAATCATCCACTATGTTAGAGAAAAGGTCAAATCAAGAGCAAATTGGAAGAAAGGGGGAAAAAGGAAAGATATTACATGTATTTCTATTACATGTAATTACATGTGGTCCAAACTGACTTATTAAAAGAAGCTATTGACTAAAAAAAGTGAGGTCATTGACTATGATTATCTTCCTTTATTAGAGCAGTTTGTTACCAGAGAATTGCCAAAAAAGGGAAAAATAAATGATTCACCTCACAAACACTTGACTGCTTTGCTAAATGGACAGTGAAGTGCAACTCCAGTTTAGAGTACAAACTAAATCATAAAAGATTTTAGAGAAAGATAATGAAACATTCTGAATGGCATCACATCTCAAGATTGAAAATCAGTGAAAGGGAAAATTAGTGTGCAGAGACCCAACTAAGCCAGATCATTTTGTGAGCATTAAGATATGAGATTGGAAAAAGAATGTCAAAGAGCCATTAAATGGAAGATATTTGGCAGTATTTATACAGTAACTTAATCTTATCATTCATGACAGTGTACCACTACATTTGGGTTCTAAAACCTTTACACCAAAAGTGTGGCAGTGACACTTTAGATGATAGGATTGGGAAAGCTGAGGAAAATAACTGAATACTTATGTAGGAAATTTGTGTAGAAATGATAAAATATCAAAAGCATCACATTATCAGGTTTTTTTTTCTAGATCAAAAGGAAGATAATTTCAAAGGAATGAAAAGGAACATAGATAGTACTATCTCCAAAAACTGAAAAGACAGAAGTGACTCCTAATCTGTAAAATTTTATGATAACAGTTTAAACAGAAGTTGAAGGTGTCTTTGATTAAAATGCTCATGTAACAGTTCAGAGTCTGTGGATTATTTTCTATGGCAAACCACATCTTCAAAGTAAAATAATTTATACAGAGGCTTAAATAATACAAAATCATGCCGTGAATATTGTTGATTTTAGTGTATTTTATTTGGAATAATAAATAACCATTGCGATTCTCCTCTAAAAAGTATCTTCAATCAATTAAGAAGCGTTTATTAAATTCCTACTATGTGCCAGTCAAGGGGGTTAAATATGGGAGATAGAAATACAAAGAATGGAATGATCTCTTCTTTTCTGGTGCTTATATTTTAATGGGGAGAAAAGTACATACATAGAAAATAAATACAAATAAAAGGAACTAAATACAAAGCAGTTTTGGAGGGTAGGACACTATCATTGGTGGTGGTGGTAATTTGGGAAAGTTTTCACCTAGAGAGAAGTGTTTAAGATGTGTTTTGAAGGAAGAAAGGGATTCTCTGAGTCAGAGGTAAGGATGGAATGAATTCCATGAGGACTGACCATTTAAAAAGTATAGAGATAGGAGATGGAATGTTGTGTATGAGAATCAGAGGGAAAGAGTGTGGGAGGGATTGTAATGTACAATGAAGCTGGAAATACAAGTAGAGACAGGCTGTGAAGGGCTTTACGAGCTAGATAGAAGTCTTTATATTTTATCCTAGAGGCAATCAAGTAACCCTGGAATTTATTGCATAGCAGATTTACATGGTCAGATCCATATACAAGGAAAATGAGTTTGGCAAAAGTGTGGAGGACAGATTCAAGTGGGGAGAAACTTAAGTCAAGGAGACCAATTAGGAGGATCTTGAAATGTGCCAGGTGAAAGGAAATGAGGGCCTGAACTTAGATGGAGACTGTGTGAGTACAGATGAGGGCTTTGATAAAAAGATGTGATGTAGAAATGGCAAGTTTTGGGAACTAATTAGCAATAGAGAATGAGAAGTTGAAGATGATGCAAAGATTCTGAACCTGGTAGATTAGAAGAATGGTGATGCTTTTGCTGATAATAAGGGAAGTTTTGAGGAAGGCTGGCTGGGTCTGGAGAAAGATAATGAGTTTTCTTTTAGACATACTTAGTTTCTGATATCTCTGGGTCATCAGCTTGAAATGAATGTTAGGAAGTTGGCTTTATAAGACTGGGGTTGGATTCATAGATATATGTCATCTGCACAAAAATTATAATTAAATCTACAAAAGCTTATGGGGTCACCAAAAGAATAGAAAAGAACCAAGAACAGGTAGAATACACCTACAATT
Organism: Phalanger gymnotis; assembly: GCA_028646595.1. Taxonomy (NCBI): domain Eukaryota; kingdom Metazoa; phylum Chordata; class Mammalia; order Diprotodontia; family Phalangeridae; genus Phalanger; species Phalanger gymnotis. Next base: position 637,526,552 of record CM053622.1, on the reverse strand, counting down.
TGGGGATATAGTATGGATGATGAGCCAATAAAGCTGATTGAAAAAGAATAGACAAATAATTATGAAGGGATATGAGTCATGAAGACTCAAAGAAGAAAGAGTATCTAGGAGGAGAAAGTGGTTAATAGTGTCAAATTCAGGTAAAAGGTAAAAAGGGGTGAGGACAGAAAATATCCAATTTAACAATTAGGAGATTGTCAGTAACTTTGGAGACTGTCTCAGTAAAATCCTGTTAACAATAGTTTTAATTGGATAGTGCAGTTGGATACTAGACTGAAAAAGTTTGGGAATGATTAAGAGGTGAGGAAGTAGGGACAATGAATGTAGGCAGCTATTTCTAGGAATTTAAATGAGAAATGGAGGAGAGATATAGGACAAAGGATTGAGAGATGGTTGAGTCTAATGAACATTTTTAAGGAGAGGGGAGACAGCTTGTTTTAAGACAGTAAGGAAGCAACAAGTATGTGGGAAAAAGAAGATTAGAGTAAAAATGATTAGGGGAGGAGAAAATCAGCTGGAAGAGAAGGAAAGAGTTGAGATCAAGAATAAATATGGAGAAGCTGGCTTTGGAAAGGATAAATACTGCCCTGCCTCATTATCAGAAACTGTAGGAGAAGAAGAAAGAGTTGGGGAGTGATAGTAAGGAGTCTGAGATGAGGAAAATGGGAAAAGAAGGTAACTGAGCTCAATTTTCTCAGTAAAGTAAGAGATAGTATCCTCAGTTTAGAGGGTAGAGGTGGGGAAACACAAGAGATTTGATGAGAGATTTGGAATAGCTTTTGTGGATAGGAAGTTAATTGGGGAAAACTAAAATGATTCCTTTGCTAAGGTGACAGCCAGTTGAGATTAACATGAATTTTTACTGGACTCAGTTAACTGAGTTAAATGATTTCTTCCATTTTGGCTCAATAAAAATTGAGTAAGAGTAATGATAGGAGCAATCCAAGCTCTAGGGTTTGGTAAGGAATAAGGAGAATAGGAATAGGAAAAGGCGACAAAGAATTTGAGAGTATACAGTTGAACTGGTTAGTTATATAGTTGAAACTGAGAAGGAAAGAAAATTGTTAAAAAAGATAATGGCCTAGGAAAGTACAAAGAGATGGAGGAATGAAGGGTCATTATGAGGTCAAAGATAGCTCAGTAGAACTTAGACATAAAGAGAAATGGAATGACAGGAAGTTATAGTGAGATAGATGAATGCAAGAGTTATTTTTTTATCATGAAGGTGAAATGCTGGGGTCATGGTACATGTAGGACATGGTTATCTTTTTCATGGCTAGAGTACAGTAGAGGCAAATTATAGGGTTTTAGGAAGCTGAAAATCTAAGATGTTTAAAAAAGTATCAAAAATGCATGTTGGAGTCCCTTACAATAAATTTAGGAATTGGAGAGGAGAGGAAGAAAGTAATCCAGGTGCTGGATTCATTGAGAAAGGAAAGTGAATAACCTGAGAACTGATAGCTAAGTATGTAGTACATAGAAAGGATTGAATAATGCTGATTGACTGACTGAAATTGACCACCATAAACTGCATAGGGTGAACATTTTTAGTAGAGTCAGCTTCAAAGAAAGAGATTTTGCTGAGTGATGGTAGCAAAGGGAGATGTTGAAAGTAGTAGTATGGAGCAAAGAGGATTAAGATTTCTACATTGGGACCAATGCGCCTATAGGTATAATAGAATTTGGAGAACATTATCAACAAGGATAATCTAAATTCACTAAGGCTAACTTCCTGGTGAATTCTACATAAACTACTGTTGAGAAAGATTGGTTCTTTGGACCTGATGAACTTTTTATTTCCTTGCTGTGTTTTGTTAGCAATCTGGGAGCATCTCTATGGGTGGGAACCTAGAGGGCTGCACTTGTCAATGAATATTTTTGCTGAGTTCTTTGTAAAAGAGATTTTTAAATGATATGTTACATTGGCTCTCTTTCCAAATCTAGACTATCAATATGAGGTTAATACGTGCCTGGCTCAAAACAGTAAAGTTTTTAGTAAGTCAAAATAGAGGATGACTCCATGGTAATGGAAAGACACATATTGCTGATGATAAATTGCCATCCAGAAGTGATATAAAATATATCATTATGTACGTGTTTGTATGGCAGAAAGAACACTGGACTTAATTTCAAATGACCCGGGGTAATATTCTGGATCTGCCACTTATTATTTGGGTAGCTTTGAGTAACTATTCTGGGCTTCTGTTTCTATATTTGTTAAAAAAAATTAGGGTGTTAGACCTCTAAGGTCTTTTCTAGATCCAAGCCTATTATGTATAGGAGGCAGGCCATTTATATAGTATGAATGAGAGGCGATTGCTGAGTAGCCTGATTGCTGTGCTGGCTTAAACAAGACATTGAAAGACCTGGAAGAAGACCTCCAGAGTAGTGAGCAGATTCTATATGGAATGCCATGGACAAGAATTGCATTGGAAGAGAAAACATGGTTAAGTTCAGATCCATACCAATGAAGATAATACTCACATTGAGATCATAGATCCAGTCAAAGTCAGATATAGCTAGAAGAAATTTGTGAAGAATATCCAACAACTGTACTATAATATGGTATCAAAGAATAAGATTTCTTTATCTTTTGGACCAAGTTTAAGATAGCGGAATAATTATGTCAGAATGCTCTATATTTAAAGGGATTTTTTTATATGATCAAGAAGTCTTTATACTGAAAACAGGAGGGGGGAATGCAATATATAACTGTTGAACTAACTTATGAAAAATTTCATTCATAGCATAAGGAGACGAATCATGTTGGAGGAAGTGTTCAGTAATTCTCAGGATAAAATAACAAGATAAAGAGATATAATATGTTAAATTTTATGGGTATATAGATAGCAAACCATAAAGCTTCAGTTACAATTCAAGTGAATTTGACATTTTAATGCAATGGAGCACATCAAACTGTATGTGTATCTCACTGAGAACTAGTGAAGTAGACCTTCTCCTAAAAGGGATTCATCACTACAAATGTATATGATATTCCAAAGAAACTGAGTTGATTGGAGTGATAGATCAGTGTTCTGGTTATCTCCCTTCCTTTCTATTTTTCACTACTAATACTCCATTTGAAGACCTTATGACTTTCTCTCTTAATTATTTCTGTAACTTCTTATTGGCATCCCTGTTCCTTCTCTTTCCTCTTCAATTCATCATTTACACTGTTGCCAGTTATCTTCCTAATGTAAAGGCTCGATAATGCCATTTTACCTGCTAAAAATAATCTTTAGTGGTTTTCTGTTGCCTACTAGAAAAATACAGAAATTCATTAAGCAAGCATTCAAACCTTCTACATTCTGATTCTAATCTGCCTTTCCAGTTAGATTTCATAGCACCCTACCTTTTGCACATAATGTGTGTTCTAACCAAACTAGAGTACTTATGTTCCATAATCTTGTCCTCTCTTCTCACAGGCTCTCCATCTCCTATGGATGGAATGACTTGCTTACCTCTGTCTCTGCCTATTGATATCTTCCTCTCATTCAAGGGACTAACTCATGCATAAATTCTTCTATGAACACCTCCGAAAATTTCCCCCAGTGAGAAGTTATCCCTTAGTCCTTGAATCTCTCAGGACTCTCTTTTGGACCTATCTTTTGCACTGAATCATTTCTTAATTTGTATTATAGATATGTGTCACAATCTTCCTTGAGATTGTAAGGATCTGGAGGACAGAGATAGCAGTGTTTTTCACTTTGTATTTTTAGCACTTAACAAAGTGTCCTGAACATAGCAGGTGCTTAAGAAGTGTTTGTTATTGGATTAACATGGAGAGATATTAAAGGGAGTGAACAGAAAGAGAATTATCCCCTAAGTTTATGAGAACACTTGTTTCTTTCTAGAAAAAAATATTGAACTGGATATTTTTTTTAAAATCTCCCACCTTCTCTAATCATCTTCCATCTTTAGAGTCTCATACCATCTTTTTTCCCCTCTGAAATTTAGAAATTTCCTTTTTACTAATGCAAACCTATGTTGTAGGCAAGCCACATTTGGATGCTAAAAAGAGAAAGGAGCCATAGTGAAAAATCTCTCATTGTGGGAATGTTATAAAGCAACTGGCAACAATAAGGAAATACATTTGATCTATCTCTGTATGTGCATACATGTATGTAATGTGAAACTCTTACATAGGCAAGATAGTGTCATAAAGGAAAGCTTTTAACTACCAGGCAATCTGCTTGGAGTCTCATTCTTTTTCTAAAGGCAGATCATTTAATAAGAGGCTTTCTTGACAGTTTTCTCTCTAGGTGCTATAGAGATAAAATGAAAGACTTGGAGTCAGGGAGACTTGCATTCAAATCTGGCCTCAGACACTGTCTGTGTGACCCTAGGAAAATAACTTATCCTCCATCTGCCTCAGTTTCTTCAACAGTAAAATTAGGATAATAACACTTAATCTCTTAAGATTATTATGAGGATAAAATGAGATAATATTTATAAGATACTTTGTAAATTCTATAACAATATATTAATGTAAATCATTATTATTATCAGAAAGTAAAAGAATCCATGAAAGAAACTGTTTTCCTGGGTCTAATACTGACCAACTAGCAGGGTGTGTTTGGTGAACTGAAAGTGACTATACCTTGGGAATGACCATATCATCTTATAGTTTAGGGATCATGAAGGACAGAAACATCAGATACATAGTCTTACATTTACCCTAAATATTAAGGTAGTGAAATTATAAAAACTCAAAGTGAAGATTCAATAGCTTAATGTTTTAAAAGGAGAAGATGGTTTAAGAGAGATAAGAGGCCTTCGAAAACTTAGCCTAACACTTATTCTTATTCTATTAGAAAAGTAGTACTTTCATTCCCTTCATAAACAATTCCAGGCATGTATATTAGCCTATGTCTTGTGCTTAGTTTTTGGATGATAGTTTCTCATCTTTCTGTGTCTTTTTTTAAAAAAATATTTTGGATCTCCATGTGGAAACTCCTGTTAGTTTGGAAATGGGTTGGGTCTTTCAATGAGATACATAACAGGATTACTCTACCTAAGACAGAATTTATACTTTTGGCATGAGTTCAATTAAATTAGTTGATTTCTGAAGTTGTTTAGCATACATTTTTATGATTTTGCATTTCTAGGATTCTGCTTATATCCAGGAAGATGTTCATGCTGTAGCAGATGAGGACAGCACCCCTTTCTCTTTGCTCAAACCTATGAAGACTCTACCATAGTTGTCAGCCTGTAGGATTAAAATAAGCTGGGATAAGAAACTATGAAGTTGAGACCTACAAGAGTCTTTGAATAAAGATAATGTTAACTTGTTCCCTTCATGCTCTGAGTATATGCATTAAGAGATGTTTTGTTCAGAGAATAAGCATAAACCAAGAGCAAATGGGACTCAGGTTTAAGTCTTAGCCCTGGGTTAGGAAGATAAGAAAGGAGAAGAGAGGGGTCAAGGAGCTCAGAACGCCCCTATGGGCAAAAAACTGAGGAATGAAGAACCTTATTAGATGGAAAATTTGGAAGAAAAAGCCAGAGTACTGCCTCCTAGAGCACTACAATGTGTGAACCAGGTGGTCCTTTGCATAGAATGGGTAATTTAGGAAAAGATCATTAGCAAATTATTATTAAAATACCAATCCATTTGAAATATGACTGAATATATACTAGCCTCTTGTCATGTGTTTTCTTCATTGGATAGATATTAATAGTACAATGCTAATCCTATCAGATGGAGTGGGGAGTTGTGATATCGAAGAGGAAACCTCATCCTAGATAAGGTTGGGAACCACCAGTCTAGCCCAGTGCTTCTATATCAAGTGACCCAATAATATCACAAGGAAGCATGTAAAATATCTTACCTCATTACTGCCATCAACATCAAATTCACTGCTAAACTCTTTGGTGTTTGCATTGTCAGAATCAAATTCTGCAAGAGCAATTGGTGCTTGCATGCCACTGCCAGAGGCAATGGTTCCCTCTTTTTCATTCTGGATATCTTGATCATTGCTTATTTTATTAACTGACTGGCTGGATGTCTCATTCTTTTTCTCCATACTTAGATTTTCCACTCTTTTGTTCTCTTTTGAAATAGTTTGCTTCTTAGTAAAAGCTTCTGCAATGAGGTCAAATAAAGTTCGTTTCACATAATGGATCCCCTTTTTAATTCTTGCCATTGCAAGATGGAGATTTTGTGAATCAGCTTTCACATCACTCATTACAGGGTTCTCTGAAATAAATGAGCTCAACAAAGCCACAAACAGGATAAGTACCTAAATAGGGAAAGAAAAAAAGGAGAGAGTAAAAATGCGCCTTTTATTTTTGGACTGACATCACCAGTTTTTTTAAATGAATACTGTGGACCAAAGAGCAAGTAAAATTAGAAGCTCCTTATTAGTGAACAGAGGTTGAAACCATTTCTTCTCTGGAGAGGAGTAGGCCTAATGACAACCTCTGTGTCCAGTGTCATGTGAAAGTGTCCTGAACACCAATGGGGAATAACCATAGTAGCAGAGTCATAGCAAATGACCTTAAATATAACCTGGGACTCAGTTATTGGCCTTGATAATGAACCAACTACATATTCCACCTGTATCTATTGTATCTAGGGGAAGTTAGGTTTCACAATGGAGTCAGGAATACCTGAGTTCAAATCCTGACTCAGACACTTAATAGATACATCATGTTGGGCAAGTCATTTACCCTTTTTCAAACTCAGTTTCCTTATCCATATAATGAGAATAATAACACCTTTCTCACAAGGTTCTTGTAAAAATCAAATAAGAACATATGTAGAATGCTTTGTAAACCTTAAAGTGATATGTATTATTATTATTATCATCATTTTTATTATCATTATCACTATAGTTGTCTTTTAGGTATATATCATTTCTGGAGAAAGAGAGAGATAGAGAAGAAAAGAAAGACACTGAGACAAGGAAGAGAGGGAAAACCTGATATCACATTCTTCACAGAACCCTGAAAGATGACCACCCTAGTTAATTAGTTACTTATGTATTCTATGACTAGCATCCTCTTACTTCCTCTTGCCCTTTCTTTAAATTCAAGGTCATTATCTGCTGAAAAAATTAACTTACCATATTACCCCACTCTTCCCTCTCCTTCTCTATTTCAGTTCTATCATCCTGTGCTCTACAAATTCAATTGTGTCCTCTGGGACTACTGCTTCATCTTTCAATTTCTCATCTGATATAATCCAAAAAGAATTTACTAAACACCACGCATAGAATAAGCGTGAATAAGACAAAAAATATCCCTGCCCTCAAGCTTAAATTCTACTGAGGTGGGTCGGGGAAGGCAAGATACAACAAGGAAATAGGTAATTATAACCAAAATAATTCCCTCCACTCTTCTCTATTCTACCAGTTTATCAACTTTTTCAGCATCCATGACTTTCATCTTTACTCCAAGTAGAGCTACTAAAAGGATGGCCACATGTCAAATCTTACCATTACCTTCCACTGTGCACTGAAAGCTTGAACTCCAATATTCTTCTTTCGTTACAGTCTTCTGTCCTCCCTTCTCTCCATCTGCCTAGATACCTAAATCTCTTCTTCAATTTCAGTATTATCTCTCTTACATCTATTCCCAGATGTTCGCACAGGTCATCATCCTTGCTCTAATCTTAATTTCTTTCCACTGCAATCTTAACTCTATCTTCCAACTACACAATAACATCTACCTTTGAATCACTTGACCCATTGTTTCATTACATCTCAGATCTTGTCAAACCCATACCCTAGATTACTCTTATTACGTTCCTTCTACCCTTCTACTTGTGAGCTACTGAACATTCTGGAAAACAATGTCATGCAACAGTGCCAGTTGAGTCCACTAAAATTATGTTATCTAACATCACCTTGATTCTTTGTAATAATCCATTTACTTACTTCTGAATGAATATCACAATACCCCCAAAAGTTATTATAAATTGTCTCTTTTTTTACAAGACCCCTATACCATTTCTATTCCCTTAATCTCAGATGACCGTAATTCATATTTCGATGAGAAAACTAAGGCAATATACATTTAACTTCCTCTTCTATCCTTTTCAAAAACATCTCTATGCAACAGCAGAATTGAACAATGAACATGTTCAGATTTGCCCTTCCTCATATGCAATAGACAATATGTACAGATATTCCCTTCCTAACCTAAGTTCCAATATAGGACTTTGGAAGTCTGTTTCCAGCCATGCATGAATAAGGGTCTAGTACTATGTAGTGATAAAAAAAAAATTCTTCTATTTGCCTGTGGAGTGAGAAGAACTAGTGACTCAGCAGGTACTGTGCCAGAACCGAATTTGTATAGAGAAGGGATGATCTCTTGATCTTTCAGTGTCTTTCTTTTTGGTGGCAAATAAGACAAGGACTGTTGTGAGCTGCTGGATGAAGATATGGACAGCTACCCTATATACTACTGGGATGCAATTTTTGTGTAAGCACATGGTGCCTCTCTTTCTTTTGTTCATTTTTGCCTTATCCAAGGTGAAAGAGAATTCTGAGAGGAGAATGTGTGTTCTGGAAAGTCAAAGTCCCACCAGTTATTGGAGATTGTAGCAGCAGCCACTAGAATAGTAATGGCTGAGGAAACAAAGTACTTGCATACAGTTGTAGAAATATAGTCATCTGAGCTTCAAGTCTTATGAACCCTTGTGACAAAGAGAAGCGTCAAGTATGGACTCTGGAAAGGCATGCACCCTTGGAACTCAATGGATAGCAACACTTAATTAGAAACCTCATAAGGATTCTATAAAAGAGAGAAATGGCCTTCCAGTGCAGGAAGTCAGGAGGTACCTGTTTGCCACATCTGTTTTCTATACATGTGCTTCACTATCATTGTACTCTGAAATACGTGCACACAAAACTTGTGCGTGCAAGGGCAAGTGTGTTCCTTGGAATAGGGGACTGTTTGTAACTATTATTTTTTTCCTATATGTTCTCGGTAAATCTCTTTTCTAACAAGCCAATAGAGTTCAACTGATATGGATTGATAATGGGGAAGACACTAATGAAGGAACTTGGAAATCACAGTCTTAGAAGGCAACATCTTGCTTAGAATTTCTTCTAGAACAGAGATGTCAAACACATACAGGGTTGCATGTGGCCCACAACATTCCTGAGTACATCTCAAACCAGATGGAAATGGCACCAGATAATATTTATTCAATTAAAATACAATAAAACACAAGTAATGTCAATATGTAGTTTTCTAAGACAATATGTTGACCACAGGGATACTTATGTACCATTTAGTAGCCCCAGTTTCTATTTGAGTATGACAGCCCTGTTTTAGAATACTTAGACAGTGGCTAGTAGTCTCTCTTTGGGGGACCCAGTCTGCTGCTGAAACTCCAAGTTGGGAGAACGATCCTAATGGAAATTCTACACATATATCATCTCTTTTTATCTCTTCCTTTTCTCTCGTCTTAGAGCAACAGGTAGTCTTCTTGCAAAGACCACTTCGTAATATCTATTTTAAATGTATTTTATTGATGCCTTTTGTCTTTATATCACAATTATATAAACTTCTCACTTTGGAGATGAAACCCTCCTTTATGGCAAAGAAAAACAATATGCAAAAATATTTGAGATATGGCTCTATCTGAAAGTGTATACAATAGTCCCCCCCACCAATTTCAATTTCCACATCCCCATCTCTACCAGGAAGGAGAAGGCATGATTCTTTATCTGAGATTTTCACAAATTGTTAGAAAATTGCTCAAGTTTTTTTCTTTTGTCCTGTTTCTTCTTTCACAACATAACTAACATGGAAATATGTTTTACACTATTGTATATGTGTATATATATGTACGTATATATGTGTATGTATATATGTGTGTGTGTGTAAATAACCTACATCAGATTGCTAACTGTCTTAGGGAGGGAGGAGGTAAGGGAGAGAGAAAATTTAGAACTCAAAAATTTTTAAAAAAGGATGTTAAAAATTGTCTTTACGTATAATTGGAAAAATAAAATACTATGTGAAATAAAATAAAACAGAAAAAACACTCAGATTTTGACTCCTTTTTTTCAATTTTTTCAATCTTTTCATTATATTTTTGTACTCTCATATATAACTTTCTTGGTTTTGCTTATTTTGTTTTCTCTCTCTCTCTGTCTCTCTGGGTCTCTGTCTCTTTCTCTGTCTTTGTCTCTGTCTGTCTGTCTATCTCTCTCTCCCTCCCTCCCTCCCTTCTTTCCCCATCTATTTACCTTTTCTTCTGTTGGTCTCTCTACCATTGCTCCCCCCTTTAATCTCTTATCTTCTGATTCTTTCCCTTGATGCCTGTTAAAATCTACCCTTATGACGAATACAGGAAAGCACTGAAAGACTTATGTGAACTAATGTGGAGCGAAGTGAGCAGAGCCAAGAAAACAACATATAAAATGACTAAAACAATGTAAACAAAAAGAGTAACTACCACAAAAAAATCAAAAGTGACTATTGTGGAATTACAAAGAATAATCATGGCCTTAAAGAAGAAATTTGGGAAAACACAGTCCCCCCTCATCCCACTCCTTTGTAGAAGATCTGTGTGTGTGTGTATGTGTGTGTGTGTGTGTGTGTGTGTGTGTGTGTAGTCACATATTGCATATATTTTAAGATCCTTTCAGTATATACTCATTGATTTTTGCTCCCCCTCTTTTTCATTTGCTTAAAAATTTCTTTGTTATATGGGATGGCTTTCAGGGTGGGGATGGCGGAGACAGTGGAATACAGGGGGAAATTAAGTCATTTAAATTAAGTCATTTAAAGTCATTTAAAAACCAAACATATCAATATAATGTTTTAAAAAATCCTTTGCTTGATCTGTTATATCTTTAAGATATTATTCTTTATCATTTTTGCCTTTTATAGACAAACTCCTAGAAAATGTTACCTGTACTTATTGCCTCAATTTGCTCAAATCCCACTCACTTGTAAACTCAGTGTAGTCTAGATTTATAACACCACCAGATAAATTTCTCTCTTGATGTCTATGAATGATCTTTTAACTAAATTTAATGACCTCCCCCACCCCATCCTCATTATCGGTCTCTCTGAAGGTCTTAACACTGTAATCACCTTCCATATTCCCATCTCCCTAGATACTCATTTACCTTTTGGCTCCCATGAAATGGTTCTTCCCTAGTTCTCCTAATTATTTATGAATCTCTTTTGCTGGATTTTCAACCATCTCCCACTAATTAAGTATGAATATCATTCAAGTTTTTTGTAGACTCTTTTCTTTCTTGACATTCTCTTTCTTAGTTATCTCACACTCCCCATTGATTCAATTGTCAAATTCAAGCTTGCATCATCAGCTGCTTACTAGGCATCTCTACCTGGACCTCTCACTGGCATTTGAAACTCAACATGATAGAAAAGCAACTCATTATATTTCCTGATAAATCTAATTCTCTTCCATACTTTATTATTTCTTTTGGGAGCACTACCACCTTTTTATTCACCCAAGTTATCAATCTAAGTCATTTTTGACTCTTTACTTTCCCTCACTTTCTGTATCTAATGCATTACCATGTTTTGTAGATGTTATTCCCCAACACCTTTGGCATCTTCACCATAGTTCTCCACTCATATGACCACAATCCTGTGTTAGCTGCTTGCATTTTAACTCATTTGTTCTCTATTGCTTCTAGGTTGAAATACAACCTAGCTTGGCATTTAAAACACTCCATAATCTGGTTCATAGCTGCCTCATCAGATTTTTTCCCCACGTTCCAGGCAATTTGTCCCACTATCTGCTTTTCAAGCTAGACAGTTCATCTCTTAAGTTCATTCTTTTGCATAGTCTGTTCCTTAACACAGGAATTTATTCTTCCTCATTATAGTTCTATCTCTGAATTGCTAGTTTTCTCCAAGTCTAAGTTGAAGGAGTCCTTTATGATTTCTCCAGTTGTTAGTGTTCACCTTTTCTTCAAATTATGTTGTTTTTCATTATGAGTGTGCAGGGTGTAGCTTTCTCAATGGCACATAAACTTTTTGAGGGCAAAAACTGTTGCATCTGTGTCTTCATTTCCTTAGTATCTAGAGCAGGGCCTTTACTCATGGTGAGTACCTAATGAGAGTTTGTTGAATTGAGTGTGACTCCAATACTAGAACTAAAAATAATAATTCTGTCTTGAAATTAAGATCATACTTCTGGGTTCACCTAAATCTCATTAACAATTTTATTACAATTCGTTTCAGATAGTAACTGTATTTTGAATGAGTATTTCACATCTTCTGAATACTTACTAGTAGATTTCCAATGACAATAATCCCCATGTGAAAGACAAGGCACATTGATTGCCCTGCCACCTCCATGCAGTCCCACATGGTCTCTATCCATTCTCCACACAGTACCCGGAACACAAGGAGAACGGAGTAGGTTATATGATGCATATGCCAACGTGTAAGTGAACAGTCAGGACTAATCTTGCAGACATTTTCTTTGTAGTTGTGACCAAAGAACTGCAGGCCAACTACCGCAAAAATAAGAATGGTGATGACCAACACCAATGTCAAGCTTCTAAGAGCCTTCACAGAGTACCCAAGGATCTTGATCATCATTTTCATCATTGGCCAATATTTTGTCAACTTGAAAACACGGAGCTAAAAATAAAGAGGGAGAAACTACATTTGCATGCAAGTTATAATTACAGTTTAATAGCTAATAGGAAATGGTCCTCAAAATAACTTTATGAAAATGCTAAAACTTGGGTAAAACTAAGATCTCAGTCTAATGAATAAAACCTACCTAAAATTAGCTTTTTACACTGGTCATTTTAAAAAAACTTGAATATCCATCTTCTTTTTGCTTGACATTTGCTCAAAGATAACTCTTTTATTTCTCTTAATGCTTTGCATGATTTGATTTAAACTGAAATTGTTATCACCATATCAATTACGAGAACTAAAACATCAGCAGAGAAGCAAGGTCACAGGAGAATTAATGTTTATCAAACATAAATTTGGGAACTAAAGTTTATTAAAGGTGCCCAGAAATAGGAGGTTATAGAGCCCTTGATCTTATATACTTTCTTAACATCTTTTTTGAGGTTTCAAAATATATTGTCTGATCCTTGTGAATATTACCTTCAACTTATCTATCATAAATCATTCATGACTTCTTATCTTGTATGACTTTGGTTTATATCTTCTCATAAATCCTCAAGGATCCAGAGTCATACTTTTTGGCATCTTCAGGGACTCAGTGTAACATCATGACTCACTTTGTCTATTAGTTAGCTATGACTTAAACAATTGCTTATTTTAATTTCTATATAGCCATAATCTCCAGATGGCTTATTTTATTTCATATCTTTGGTTCACTTTGAGCATTGTCTTTTGGAAGCAGATGGGCCTACCCTGCTCCCACGTCTACCTTTTTAACCTCTGATGTCTGAAGCTAACTGTATCCTATTTCCTCTTCCTATGTCCTTGACCTATGGCTGCCCATAATAGTCCTAGAAGTGACAACCAGTTCCTCAGTGTTTTGCACATTTGCACATTTTACACAAACTATTTCATGCATACTTACCCCTCTGAGTAAGATGAGAAATTGTAAAAGTGAAATATATACTGCATCTGGTATCCAAAGGGGATACATCACAAATTCCCCTAAAGCAAGGGCCACAATAAAACTATCAAATATGTTCCACTTGTCTTGAAAATAATTATATGGATGCAATGCAATAATTTTCAAAATAATTTCCAATACATAAATTCCAGTAAATACCTAAATAAAGGAAAAAATAGTTTAGAATAAAAGACTTGCAATTACATTTTGCTGTTGTTAAGTTGTTTCAGTCATGTCCAACTCTTTGCGACCTCATTTGGAGTTTTTTTTTTGGCAAAGATACTGGAGTGGTTTGCCATTTCCTTCTCCAGTTCATTTGACAAATGAGGAAACTGAGGCAAACAGGATTAAGTGACTTGCTCAGAGTCACAGAGGTAGTAAGTATCTGAGGCTGGATTTGAACTCCATTTTTCTTCACTTCAGGCCGGGCACCTTATCTATTGTTCCACCTAGCTTCCTATTGCAATTACATATACATATATCACGAATAAAAAGCAATTGAACTATGTCTTGTTAGATGTTTCAAGTCACTTAACCCTCTTTGCCTCAGTTCTTAATCTGTAAAATGAGTCAGAGAAGGGAATGGCATTTCATTGCTAAGAAAACCCCAAATGGGGTCATGAAAAATAACAGAACAACAATACAAATAATGGAAGGGGAGATTGAAAGTGTACCTATTTCTTAGCAAGAATGAGTCAAAAGAACTTGGTTTAAGTTTTAATTTTTTCATATATAGTGTAACCTTAGATGAATCATGATCTATCTGAGCCTCCATTTCCTCTTCTATAAAATGGGGAGTAATACTCCTAGTCCAACGGATCTTATACGGATCAAGATAGATGGCATATATGAAAGAAAGTTGTAAACTGAAAAGTGCTTTACAAATGTGACTAATTATCATCAATTATGTTTTAGAAGACTAGATTATAACATCTGATGCCAAAAGTTTCTTCAGTGATCCCATGTTGGATGATCGGTTTTGAAGTACACTGGTAAAAGTCTTTCTGGCTGAGAATAAAAGAACTATAGTAATGAGTGATGGCATTTTAAGACATTTGTCTCTCCTAGTCTGAATATTCCTAGAGCCATAAGCTACCTAAAGATTTAAAGGAAGAGGAAAAACAATAAGTGAATAAGTAACAGTGGCATTCCTGGTAAGGCTACTGAAACTCTGACACAAAATACATGATTAATTCAGGACTTTCATAGCAACCTGTCAAAAATAGAAGCTCAGGAGTTAAGATGAGTGAGCAAAGGGAACTTTATAGCTGAACTCTTTCAATATCTCCCTCTAAATAACTTTAAAATAGCACATCAAATAACCTACAAAAGGTTGGGATAAGACATTTTTCCCAGTCCGTAAAAAATTAGGAGGTCAGAAGGAGAGGTATGTGGCACCAAGGTGAGGGCGGGCCAGAATCACAGCATGGCAGCAATTCCAGCTATAGACCTTGGAGGTAGTAGCTGCAGTAGCAACAGCAGTATCAAGAGCTATAACCATCCATAGACAGAAAGGGGATTGAACACCTGGGCAGAAAGAGAATACAGGGGACCCCTGTCCTAACATTAGGTGTAGGTCTCAACATTGTTTAGAAATTCCATTGCCTGATACCCATTCTAAGTTTCAGGTCCAGAGTGGAGAGGGGCACGTGGATCATAAGGAAGCAAGGGCCATAGTTCTGGGTCACAGTTCCAGTGAGGAGAGGTGTTCTAGTAGCAGAGACTAAGGGCACTAACTGCATGAGGACTGGAATACAGACCACACCTCTCCTGGGATCATACCACCTTAGAACCACAGAAAACTTATGGGTCCCCAGAAATATCTATAAAAACAGCAGGTCAAAAAAAACCTTGAAGCTTTGGACAGGGACCCCTGTACCAGGTGAAAAGAGCTCAACTCTAACATAGAGTTCAAAGTTAAGAAGTAGGCTGGAAGAAGGAGCACACAATTAAAAATCACCTCACCATGAAAAGCTATTATGGTGACAGGGAAGCTTACGACACAAACTTAGAAGATAACAATGGCAAGAAAACATCTGAAAGTCTCAAATTTAAAAATACAGACAGGACATGACCCCAACAGGAATTCTGGGACCAGCTAAAGAAAGGGATAAAGAAGAATAAAAATGATTTTAATAATCAAATAAGAGTGGTAGAAAAATTGGGGAAAGAAAGGAGAGAATTGCAAGAAAATCATGAAAGGAGAATAAACAGCTTGGTAAAGGAGATACATGAATACTAAATAAAATACTTCCTTAAAAACAGAATTGGCAAAATCATAAAAGAGATACAGAACCTCACTAAAGAAAAATAGTTCCTTGGAATTGGGCAAGTGGAAGCTAATAACTCCACAAGGCATCAGGAAACAATAAATCAAAATCAAAAGAATGAAAAAAGAAAAAGTGAAATACCTCATAGGAGAAATAACCAATCTGGAAAATTAAGTAGAGATAATTTAAGAATTATTGCACTGTCTGTTACCCATGATTAGAAAAAGAAACTAGGCATCATATTTTGAGAAATTATAAAGGAATACTGCCCAGATATCTTAGAACCAGAGGGCAAAATTGAAATCAAAAGAATCCACAGTTCACCTCCTGAAAAAGATCCCAAAATGAAAACTTCCAGAAATATTATAACCAAATCTCAAGGAGAAAATACTGAAAGCAATGAGAAAGAAACAATTCAAATACTTTTGAAGGCACAGCCAGGATCAGTCTAGATTCAACAGCTATCATTTTAAAGGAGGAGAAGACTTGGAATATATATTCTGGAAGGCGAAGGAACTAGTATTACAACCAAGAATAACCTATTCAGCAAAACTTCCTCCAGAGAAAAAAATGGACATTTAGTGAAATAGATTATTTCTAGGCATTCCTGATAAAAAACAAAAGCTGTATAGAAAGCATCATTCAGAGACAAAACTTGAGACAGGCATTAAAAAGTAAACATGAGGAATTTAATAAGGTTAAACTGTTTGTATTACTAAAGGAGAAGATGATACATGTAACCACCAAGAACTTTATCATAGGGTTGTTAGAAGGAGTTTACTTAGATAGGGGGTATGGGTGTGAGTTGACTATGTTAGACAATTTTAAAAGAAAAATGGAAGACTGAGAAAGAAAGATGTACTGGCAGAAAGGTGAAGGGCAATGAAGAATGGGAAAATGATTTCACATGAAAGAGGCATGCAAGGAAGAGTTTTGACAATGGAAGGGGATAATGGGGGGTGGAACAAGCAATTCTTGAATCTCACTAGGTGGTACTGGTTCAAGGAGGGAAGAACATATTACATACACATTCAGTTGGGCATAGAAATTCATATTACCCAAGAGGGTGATATTGGGGAGTAAGAGAAAATAGGAAAGAGGCTAAAAGAAAGATTGCTAAGAAGGGCAGATTAAGGGAGACAGTGGTCAGAAGGAAAACAGACCTTTGAGGAGAGATAGGGTGAAAAAATGAGAGAGAAGGAAAACAAAAAAATAGGATAGAAGGGTAATACACAGTCACTAATGATAAGTGTGAGTGCAAATGAGAAGAACTCACCCATAAAATGGAATTGGGTAGCAAAATGGATTAGAAATCAGAATCCAACAATATGTTGAAACTTGAAACAGAAAGACACAGTTAAAATAAGGAGCTGGAGCAGAATTTGTTTTTCTTCAGATAAATTAAAAAAGGCAGGAGTAGCAATAATGATCTCAGACAAAGCAAAAATAGTCTTAATTAAAAGAGATAAACATGGAAACTACATTTTTTTTAAAAGGCACCAGGGAAAATAAAGTAATTTCAATACTAAACATATGTGAACCAAATGGCATAACATCCAAATTCTTAAAGGATAAGTTAAATGAATTCCAGGAGGAAATAGTAAAAGTATTCTAGTCAGAAACCTGAATTTTCCCCTCTCAGAGTTACATAAATTTAGCCACAAAATAAATAAGAAAGAAGTTAGGGAGATTGTTGGGGGAGGGAGTGGGAGTGGCTAAGGGGAAGGAGTGGGAGTGGCTATGCTTTGCTGTACAAATCTATCCATATATGGTAAAACTGTATTTGGCGTTCTGGGATTGGTCGAGACTGATCCAGGAAGTGCTTGGGTATATAGAGGCGCGCACGCCCTGGGGAGGCTCTCTCGGGATGTGATCGCCTAGCAATAAAGACCGCTTCTGCAACCTCTGGTGCTCTGTCTGGTTCATTCCTCCCTGAAGATGGGGAGGCCGGAGACGTGCCGAAGACTCGCTCTACCGGTGAAGGGTGAGTAAGAGGACGACCTAGCGATAGGAACTTAGGAACCCAGCGGGTAGGAACCCAGCGGCGCAACGCCGCAAGTGGCGCCC
>CM053622.1:637466059-637508560 GCA_028646595.1 Phalanger gymnotis | reverse complement strand
AAGGCACCTTTACAAAAACTGACCATGTATTGATACAAAAACCCAAAGTAAATGTGGAAAAGCAGAAACATTAAATGAGCATTTTTGGGATCATAATGAAACAAAATTCATCTTTAATAAATTGCCTCAGAAGCATAGATTCAAACAACTGGAAACCAAATAATCTAATAATAGTAAGAGTGTAAAACAACACAGCATGGAAACAATAAATTACTTCATGAAAAATAATTATAACAATGAGGCAACACACCAAAATTTGTATGATAGGACCAAAAAAGTACTTAAGAAAATTTAAAGATGAATGAATTGGGTATGCAACAGAAAAAAAAAAAACCTAGACAAAGAACAAATAAATTTTCTAGTTAAATTCCAAAATAGACTTACTATTTAAAAATTTAAATTTAATTTTTTTAATTTAAAATTTTAATAAAGAAAAAAGAAATAAAAATTTAAAGAAAATTTCAAAGAAGGTTAATAACATTGGAAGTAAAAATAAACTAATAAATAAAACTAATATCTAGTTTTAAGAAAAAACAATAAAATAGATAAACTGTAGGCTATTTTGATTCTTTAAAAAAAGAAAATCACATCGCCAGTATCCAAATTAAAAGGGATGAATGCACTAATAATGAAGATGAACTTAAAGCAATTATTAAGAGCTATTTTACCCAATTACATGTCAATAAAACTTGGAAAAACTTGACCAAAAAACATGTCAATAAAAAAGACAATTTAAATGAAATGGATGAATATTTGCAAAAACATAAATTGTCCAGAATGATAGAAGAGGAAATAGAATATTTAAATAATGTTGTCTTAAAAAAAGAAATTGAACAAGCCATAAATGAGGTCCCTAAGGGAAAAACAAATCTCCAAGTCTACATATATTTACAAGTAAATTCTAACAGACATTTCAGTTAGCAATGTGGCACAATGGATAGAGTGCTGGGCCTGAATTCAAGAAGACTCATCTTCCTGAGTGCAAATACAGCCTCAAACACTTACTAGCTGTGAGTGCCTGGGCAAAGCACTTAGCTCATTTGTTTCAGTTTCTTTTTCTGCAAAATGAGAGGGAGAAGGAAATGACAGCCCACTCCAGTATCTTTGCCAAGAAACCCCAAATAGAGTCAAAAAAGTTGGACACAACAAAAAATGACCGAACAAAACTTGAAAAAAAATAAAAAAGGAAGTCCTAACAAAATCCTTTAACAACACAAATATAATTTTGATGCCTAAACTGGAGAGAACAAAAACAGAGAAAGAAAACTATAGATCAATTTCCCTCAAGAATATTGATGCAAAATTTTTAAATTAAATATTACCAAGGAGACTATAGTAATATATCATGAACATCATATATTATGATTAGATTGGATTTATACTAGGAATGCAGGGTTGGTTCAAAATTAGGAAAATCATTAACATAACTAACCACATCAATAAACAAACAAACAAACAAAATCATGATTATATCAATAGATGCAGAAAAAGCTACGGACAAACTACAAACACTAGAAAGCATGAGAATAAATGGAAATTTTCTTAAAATGACAAACAGTATCTACCTAAAACTAAGAGCAAGAATTATTGAGGGTGAACTAGAAGCCTTTGCAATAAGCTTAGCTGTAAAGCCAGGACGTTCATTATCACTTTTGTTATCCAATATTTTACCCCAAATGCTAGCTACAGCAATGAGAAGAAAAAAGACACTGAAGGAATAAGAATAGGCAACAAAGGAGTCAAAACTATCGCTCTTTGCACATGATATGATGGCATACTTAAGAAAACTCTAGAGAATCAATTAAAAAAAACTAGTTGAAACAATTAACAACGTTAGAAAAATTTCAGGATATAAAATAAACCCACATAAATCATCAACACTTTGATACATTACCAACAAAACCCAAAAGGAAGAAATAGAAACAGAAATTCCATTTTGAAAACCTCTGACAGTATAAAATACTAAGGAATGAACCAGTCAAGACACATACAGGAACTATATGAACACAATTACAAAACATTTTTCACATAAATAAAGATAGATTTAAAGAAAAATGAGAAATACTAATTGCTTATGGCTAGGCTGAGCCAGAACACTAATGCATTGCTGGTGGAGTAATGAACTAATCCAACTACTAATATGGAGATCAATTTGGAACAATTCCCCAAAACTATAAATATCTGTGCTTACTCTTTGACTCATGAAAATCACTATTATATCTGTATCACAAAGAGATTAAAGAAAAAAGAAAAGGACTCATAAGTACAAAAATATAGCAGCTTTTTTTGTGGTGACAAAGAATGGGAGATTGAGGGAATGCCCAGCAATTGTTGAATCACTGATTCTCCATCATATCTCCATTACAATATGATTGTGATGGAATACTACTGTGATATAAGATAGTAAGACATGATGAATGGTATGGTTTCAGAAGGAAATACTTGGGAAGACTTATATGAACTGTATGTGAAGTAAAGTGAGCAGAACCAGGAGAACAATTCATACAAAGACAACAAATATGGTAAAGACAAACAACTTTGAAAGAATTAGGAGCTCTGTTTAGTCTAATAACCAACTACATTTCCAGAGAACTAGTAATGAAACACATAACCCAACTTCTAATAGAGAGATAAAGAAATCAGAGTGCTCAATGAGATCAATTTTTTTTGACATGGCCAGTGTGGAAATTATTTTGTTGCAGAAGTCTGGCTCCTGAGAAATTGTTTATTTTACTAAAGTTCTATTTTTTCCAAATTTAGAGGTGGAATTTTGAAAATTTACTATTTTCTTTTAATGATTGCCACATCAGCATCAACGTTTTGTGACCAAGGATGGCAGGGAATTGAAAAGTGACCAAGAATAGCACCTTCCTTTCCTGACAAGATTTGGTCTCTGAACATAGTTTAGTGTTTTGGCATGTTTTGTTTTTACTTATTTGTACCGAGAACCCATCTAAATTTTCATGCATAACCACTTTGCTCACTAGTCCTCATGATAGCACTTAAAAGTCAATACTGATTAAAAATAGTTGTATAGATGATCTCCATACACCTACTGTAAAGAACGATGGCCTCATACATTTATCTTACATTTCTTTAGACACCACCATAAAGATCACTCATTTAAGTAGTAGAGAGTTAACTATTGAAAATGGGGAATATATTAATCCTAACCTGGACCTTTCCAAATTATGTTTTTCTATTTGGTCACAAGGTAATTTCATAGTTCTGGACAATCTATCAAATCACATCCATTTTTTTTCCAAATGATTTGTAAAAAATAAATCAAAGTGAAATGTAAAGAAATTAAAATGATGCTCTCCCAAATGGTTTTTGGCATTAATTTCAATCATTTTCATAGAGACTATCATGGAGTGTGAAGGGCTAGTTCATTTAAAACTGCAGTTAAGAAAGTTTTAGTTAAAAGCCACAAAGCATTAAGTAACAAACTCACCTGGTGTCCCACAGAGAGGACAGAGGAGAATTCCTTAGTCATTGGGTAGTGTTCCATGGCCATAAAAAATAGGTTCATAATGACACAAATAACAATAGCCAAATCAAAAAATGGATCCATGACAATGGAATGGATAAAATCTTTACATTTTAGCCAAAAAGGACAGCAATTCCAGATCAGAAACGTTTTAGCAAATCTCTTCCACCAACTCCTTGGCCTGCACTTGTCAAATTCTGGGAAGGAAGAATAAAAAATAAAGAAATTCAGTTGTTTTATTTCTTTGTAATTCCCAATGAGTTAGTAAAACTTCTACCTCTTGGTTTTTTTCTAAGATAACTTTAAATCAGGCTTGGCAGTTCAAATTTCGCAAATGGAATGGGAAACTACAGATTAAAAATACAATATATTTCACACATTTTCCATAGAACACAAGAAAATACATATATTTTCATGCTAGGGAGACTAAGCATTGAGGAAGATAAGTGTGAGAAAGAATAAATTGAAAGCAATTGATGAATAAAATAAACACCTGAGATATGGTAGTAGATATGAAAACTAACAACTTTTTTAAAAAGAGAATTTTGTTAGAGCTTTCAATTTCATGAGATAATACCATCTTATTCTTTCTACGATGAAACATGGCTTATATTTGAACATTTCATTAAAAAGGACTTGTGGAGGTTTCCTCATCCAGTCTCTGCCTTAAGCTCCCCAAATTATTCTGTAATACTTAAAACATATGCAGAGTAGATGGTTCTATGCCCTTCCTTGGTAATGCTTTCCAAAGATGACAGTGTCATGAAACACCATATTTTCCTCAAACTATCCTGAGTCTCTCATTCTATTTTTTAAAAGTCAGGTCACAATTTACCTGGAATTCAGCAGCGGCAAGGGGGAATGGCATAACATACCTTTCATGGTATTTAATATATTGGCTCTGCTCATTGCTGTTTCTCTAACAGTGGGATCTTCCAGCATATCCATAGAAACCTGGCAAGTATTTATTTGTCTTTCCTTCTCGTCAACTTGCATAGTGCTTCCCTGTAAAGAAATTTTAAGATGAAGCCTTTAGACCGGCTTCTGCCCAATAAATAAAGAGCATATCGTGATTATCTTTGGTCTGATCTAGAAAGGTCACGTGGAAGTCCCAGAAATCAACATAGGGTGGAATCATAAAGGCAATTTGGAGCATCTACAGTTGATTCTCATTTCTTTTTCTAATCTTCCAACTTTCCTATCTAAATTTCTTAATTTTGTACTACGTACAAACATATCTAAGTTCCTTCCATACTTAAAAAAATCTGTTATTACCATCTATTTAAGCTATCATTCTGTCTCTCCTTCCTTCCTCCAGTCAAACTCCATGAAAGAGCAATTTGTATTCCATTCCTCCACTTCCTCTCTTCTCATTACTCTTAACCTCCTCCAATTTGTCTTTCAACCTCAAAAGTCAACTGGAACTGCTCTCTCCAAAGTTACCCATGGTCTCTTAATTATCAAACCTAATAGCCATTCCTAAATTGTCTTCCTTCTCAATCTCTGTGCATCATTTGGGACTGTCGAATTCTTCCTTCTCCTGGATATTCTCTCTTCCCTAGGATTTCATGACACTAAACTTTCTTGGTTTTCCTCCTACTTGTCTAACCAACTTTTCTCATTCTCCTTTGCTAGATCATTATTTGTATCTTCCCCTCTAAATGTAGGAATATCTGTAGGCTCTATTCTGACTCATATTCTAGTTTCTTTTGTTTCCTATTTGATGTTATCATCAGCTCCCATTGGTTCGATGACCATTTCTATGGAAATGACTTGCACATCTATACATCTAGTCTTAATCTCTCAAACTTTAGTTCTACCAACTGCCTATAAGTTATTTGATCTTGAGATCCAGTAGTCATCTCAAACTCAATATGTCTAAACAGAACTCTGAGAGAAATGATTATTTTTCTATTATATTAATATCTAATTACTAAATTGGGATCCAGGTTTTTCTTTCTTATTTCCCTATTCATGAATCAGCCCCTGTACATCTCTGAAGGACAAGGCTGATAGATGAGAGTGCCCAAATACTCTGGGAACATGCTCTTGGATTTTGGATGGGACCCCACCAAACTAGGAGACCTTATTTCTGCTTAGAGTATAAACAGAATCTAATCTAGGTGAATTCTAGTCCCAAAGCATTAAGCTTATGCGCTTGTACCCAGCTTGGAGTTTAGGGTGATTAAGCCCATGAAGGTGAAAGCCAACCCGAGTGGTCTGGGTAGAGGTGGATTTCTCTGTCCAGATTGCTGGAGATGGCTGAGTCTCATAATCAAGTCATGTTCACAATAGGAGGAGCCAAGGACTTTTAACCTACCTCCTCATTTAAATGTTCGCTCCCTCGTTAATTGCTCACCAATCATGCTTGATTTTCATGTCAGGGGCACATCCTTTTCCAAAGGTATTTAAATCATTCAGTGTCTCCATGGTTTTGTTTTTGGTTACTGAGAGAAATCACTGACCACCAATTTATTGATTATCAGTTAGTCTCATTAATAAATTGATCATTAATTACCCAGAAACTCTGTCTCTCAGGTTTTTCATTCATATCAACTTTCAAATCAATCTTTTCCTCTCCAAAATCTTCCCCTGTTCTGAGCTTTCCTATTACTTGTGAGGTCACTTTTAGCCTCCTACTAAGTCTGCTACCCAGAGGTATCCATCACTCCTCACTCTGGTTTGCCTGATAAACTCCATGCTTCCCACTTCAATAACACCTTTTTTCCCTCTTCTTTTCACACACAAGACTAAGACTATCACCTTGGTTCCAGCACTCATCAGCTCTAAACTAGACTATTGCAATAACTTCCTAATTGGTCTCCATACTTCAAAGTCTCTCCCCCACTCCACTCTATCCTCCACCTGGCTTTCAAAGTGATTTTTCCTAAAGTAGAGTCCTGATAGTCTATCCTTCTTCCTTGTGCCTTTGCACTGGCTATCTCCCATGCCTGGACAACTTTCCTAGTTTCCTTTAATTCTTTAGTTTTTGAACAATTTTTGCACTTTTCACATTTTGATTTGGGTAAAGACAGTCATGAGACAACAGAATGTAAATAGTGTCAGAAATCTCAGGTGTGGACTTGGGCTCAAGTTAATAAGGCAGAGGAAAAGGGTCAGATCAGAGAGAGAATTAGGTAGGTGAGAATAGACAAGTACAGGACAAAGCATGGCTTCAGGTAATTCTAACAAAGGTTTTAGTCTTCCTAAACATTTTCATTATAAGTAAACCCTACTAGGTGGCACAGTGGCACAGTGGCTAGAGGGCTGAGGCTGGAGTCAGAAAGACCTGAGTTCAAATCCATCCTCAGACACTTACTAGCTGTGTGATCCCAGGCAAAACATTTAACCCTTTTTGCCTCATTTTTCTCATCGGTAAAATGAGTTGGAGAAGGAAATGGCAAATCACTCCACTATCTTTGCCAAGAAAAACTGGAAGAATTAGAGATGACTGAAAATGAATAAACAACAAACAACAATAGTGGAAAAAACAAGCCCTAGGGTTAAAAGAACCTTAGCCACAATGATTTCTGATTTCTTTAAGGTTGTCTTACTCAGTTTATAAATAAATCTTCAGCATTTGGGTTTGAACAGATGGTCACATTTTCCTGCCAAATTTAAAATTTTCTTGAAGTTCAGATTTCTTGTCCTAGTAAATACAGTGACTAAAACTAGGATCCCAGTATCTTTGTCATCATTACATACTTTTCTATAGCTGAAATTTTATCTGGTGAGTGATTTAATCCAATGCAATCTGCATTTATTATATGGGCTAGGTGCTGGGGAGACACAGTCAAAAACAAAAGTTTATGCTCAAGGAGATTGGATTCTAGTTTAGGAAGGTATTAATGGTAAGTGGCCTGTGGCATTGTGGAAAGAAAATTGGTCTCAGAGTCAGGAAGCCCTAGGTTCAAACTTCATCTTTAACACACACTGGTTGTGTAAGTTTCTGGAAAGTCTTTTAACCTTCTGGTGTCCCCAGGTAACTCTAAAATGACAAGTAGCTTAGCAGGTGAATTACCTGTATTGGCAGAAGTAATTTCCTTATGGAGAGGTTTCTATATCAATGAAAATACAATCTTTCTTTAAAAATATGCAAATCAATGTGCTCAGTGGTTATGGAGTATGTACACAGATGAAGTCAATACAAAATAGAAGACATTTTAATTAAAAGGGAAAGTACTAACATTGGGGGAGAGAGATCAGGCTAGAACTGATGTTTCAGAGATCATCCGTTTGAGCCTTAAAAGAAGTTAAGGATTCCAAAAGGCAAGGTGATGAGGGAAAGCATTTTAGGCATGCAGCAGTCTGTGCAAAAGCACCAAAAAGCATCGTACCCAGCTCAGCTCCTGACTCCCTGTATTACTTTTCTACCTCCAATCCAACAGCCTTCTCAAGATGGAACTGCCTCCATTCCTATGGCCTCTTTCACTTATTGGAGAGTACCTTTTTGTAACCTCCTTCTGTGTAAGCATCCTTTATAGTCATGCTCACCTCTAACCTGGCTCAGCTCCTGACTCTCTGGACTGTTTTCTAGCTTTTCCCCTTGCCTTCTTAAGTCCTCCCCATCCCTCACACTTTTGGTTTCCTTTTTCATATTATCTTTCTTCATTTGAATGTAAGCTCCTTGAGGCCAGGGAGGCATACTCTTTCCTTTAGCTTTTATTTGTATTGTCAAATTCAGTGTAATTAGTATAGTTGCACTTAATACATGATTTATCTATTTTTAACTTGTGTAGAAAGTTATGCGCAGCTTCACGTACAATCAGAAAATAATTTCACATTCATGCCTGAGTGGTTATGGAACAAAGCATAATATAATGATGGAAAGAATCTTGTGTCCTACGGAAAGCCCTTTTTAAAATCCCAGCTCTGACATTTGCTAGCTGTGTGTGTTACAATGGGCAAGTCACTTAATTCTTTGTATATTTCATTATCCTCATTTATACAATGGAGATAACAAACTTCCTACCTCACATGGATAGGATGAATTTACCTTGTAAATCCTAAATTCATCTCAAATGTGACCTTTTGCTGCTACTAGCACAATTATGTGAGAGGCACCCAACACACAGATGCCTAATTTTCACCTTTCCAAGTTATATACACTATTTTTAAAAATATCATGTCTAGACCTAAAAAAAAGAAAAAACAAACAAAAAGAATGCAATGTAATGGTAGACCAAAGGTTTTTTTTAAGTGAAGGTACGTAATTTGCTTCTCACATATTATATAATCTCCAATATGATTTTGAAGGAAGAAAGATCCCTTCCACTTATAAAATGATTCAGCCTCTTATCTCAAAGAGATTATTCTTTGTGTCCTCAGAATTGTTCCATTTCTTAATTGTCTAAGGTTTTCTTATTTAAAGACTTTGTTATTTCTTATTTAGAGATTTTTTTATTTTCCCAGAGGAAAGAAATCTCTTGTGAAAATAGTCTCATTTTCAAGGGAAGCCTTGTAACCCAACATACTCTAGAATGCTTTCAGTTAAGATGCCTCTTCTAAAGAAATCAGATTCTTAAAAACTATATTATACTGAATGAACATATCATAGTAGGTGCTTATGAAATAATTCTTCCCCACCTCCTCCTTTTTTTTTCTCACCAAAAGTGGAGGGTCACAGAGCAATTTTTACCTTAGAATAATCAGATTATAGATTTAGAGTTGGAAAGGGCCTTGGAGGTCCCATAGTTCAATTTGTTTTACTTTTATAAAAGGAGGAAACAACCAGGGATAAGTGAAGTGGCTTGAATAAGAGTATATAGACAATAATAATTGGCAGATTAAGGATATGAACCTAGGTCCCTTGACTCCCAAAGCCAGTGTTCTTTTCACTAGTAGGCAGCTGGATGGCACATTGGACACGGAGTTAAGAAGATCTGAGTTTAAATGTGGCCTAAGGCACTTAACCAGCTATGTGACACTGGGCCAGTCCTAGCCTCTGTTTATCTCACTTAACTAAACTGTAAAATGGGGATAATAATAGCACCTCTTTCTCAGATTTGTTGTGAGGATAAAATAAGAGGGTAGTTGAAAAGGATTTTGCAAACCTTAAAGCACTATGAAAATGATAATTAGCTATTGTTGGTGTTGTATTATGCTGAAAATTAGCTTTACAGTGATGTGAAAGTTGGATTGGAGAGAAGAGAGGCTAAAAGCAGGGAGGCTAATTCTAACAATGACATTATTTATATTCTTTAAAACATTCACGTATGTTTATATTCTGCCTCTGATTTAAATAACTGATAAAGTATCAATTCATAAAATAATCACAATTACACATTCAACATGTTTCCTGTCATTTCATCATACTGCACAAATTCACATACTTTAAAATGTGTTTTCTTAAATAATTTCCACATCCATGATTCATTTTTTTATATTTATTTTCCAAGTGAATTTGTGTTAGAATATTTATCATTTTGAAAGTACACCACAGAGAGAATGTGGACTTCTTAAAATCATAAATTCATTGCAAAAACATCAGATCTAAGAAGAAAGACACATATTTATCTTTTCTCTACAAAGTTACCCCCTTAGCCTGTCCCCCACACACCAGTTTCCCTCCCCATTAAACAAAAAACACTATGTGATTAGGATAAGTTGTTCTTAGAAATTTTCTTATCTGATCATCAGTCATATAAGAAAGTTACCTGCTGAGTAAGTGACCCCTTTTTGTACATTATTCTCTGAGTGTTTATAACATGATGGGAAATTTTTCTTCTGATGCAGTCTTCTGATTCAAATTGATGCAATTTTGCATCGATTTCCTTTTCCTCTCTATCAGCCTGCTTCTCCTGGTGCTCTTTCTTGCTTTGTTCCATTTTCTCATTACTAAGATCTGAGATCCCATTGGATGTTTCAGAAGAACTTTCATCTTTGCCAATCTTTTTCTTTTCATCTGCTCCAATAGCTGTCATTGCCTGTTAGGCCAGAGTTTAAATATGGCTTTAGTAGCAACACCAAGAAATTTCCTCAAAAAAATCAGTAATGCTGTATGTCATAAGTCAGTTCAATATAGACTTGATTTGTAGCTCAAATACTGGCCAAGTATACAAAGAAAGATATGGTGCTTTTCCCTTGCTACAACTAGGAAAGGCCATGAAATAGGTATTGCCCTTATCCCCAACACTGGCAATGTTTTAGAGTTTTATTGTATTTTAGCATGTAGCTATTGCATTACTTATAAAGGCATTGTGATTCTAATCTTAAGTCAAATTTGCAGGACAGAAAAGTGTCTTTCCTTAGTTCCCTGTCACATAAAAACACAAAATAAATGAAGCTTCAACTGATCTGTAAGTATAACTAGATTGAAAATGAGTTATAAGTTTTCAAAATAGCTCATTATTAAGTTCGCAAATAAAATGTTTATTAATATATAATAATAAATAATAAATATAATAGAAACTAACTCTTTGACTATAGAAATTTAATATTTCAGTACATTATAGAAATTTAAAAGATCTCTCAAACTAAAATAGAAATCACCAAATAGAACCCAAGGGAAATCCTCAGCAGTGACATTTTGGGCTTAGAGGAAATCTAGGTCAACTGGTTGTGACACTGAGTGGCAAAAGACTCCACATTGAATCCCCTGGACATCTTGGTTCCTTTTAATACAACAGATTCACTGTCAAAAATGTTTGATTGGATGATTCTTGCCAAACTGATCTGGTTCCTTTTAGTATATTTCAAATCAAGCAATAGATATGTTAATTTAGAATGAGGTGATGACAGAACATTAATTTGGAGACAAGGTGATACATAGCAATGCCTTAGGAGGGCCATTTGAGTCTTTTGTTTCTATGAAGTCTTTTATAGTCACAATGACAATACCTGAGTAGCTTCTTGCTCTCTCTTGCATCGGTATAACATGGCTTGATAGTTCACCTGTCTTCGCTTTGCTGCTCTAATGGTTGCCCGATTCTGTTTTTCATAACTGATGGCAACTACAGTCAGTTTCAAGGTTACCAGATAAAAGGAGCAAAAGAAAATTACTACCACAAAAAATACCATGGAGGTTTTCCCAGTGGCTCGTAGGATCTAAACCAGGATGGAGGGAGAAACAAAGAAAAATTATTTTTATTTAGTTAAATTTCATTTATTTATTTAAATTTCTATTTTTAAAATATATATTATTTTATATTTTATTTGTATTTATTTTTTAATGTTTCTAGACAAAAAAAATTGTTATGAAAGTCATCATTATCCAGTTATATGTTCCAATGGATAGAGTCCTGGACCTGGAGTAAGGAAGTCCTGAGTTCAAATGTGGCCTCAGATACTTACTAGTTGTGTGAACTCTGTGTTACAATTACTTCATATGTTAAAAAAATAGAGATAATAATAATAGTGCCTACTTCCTAGGATTATTGTGAGTGAAGATCAAATGAAATCATATTTGTGAAGTGCTTGCAAATCTAAAGAGCTATATAAAGGCTAGCTATTACTATTATTGTTATTTCACAATTTCAATTTCCTGGTGAGGAATTTACTAGAGAGAACACATAGTTTAATATAACTTCACATTATATGTCCTTTGAAAATTAGAGAAATATTGTATGCAACAGTATATTTGGAGTTAGAGCACCTGAGGTCAAATCTCTACCTGTGTCTTCTTGGGCAGGCCACCTCGAAGTCTTAGTTTCTCTATTTGGAAGATGAGAAGATTGTATAGTACCTAAGGACCTTTCTAGCTCAAAATCTATGAACCTGTGATCTAAAATTAAAGCTATCCGTACTAACACACACACACACACACACACACACACACACACACACACATACACACACACACACTTTTTGGAGAATATTAAACAGGGTTCCTGTGGTTCTTAGCCTCTGGGTTTTCCAAATTAGGGGAAAGGCAACATTAAAACACAGAAACTGTATTTTACAAGTTATCTTTCTCCCACCCAAGGTCTGATAGTTTCCTATGGAGATGGCAAATGCTAGCACTATTTTTATTTAGGAAAAAAATTTAGTTACTTCACAGGAAGACACATTTTTAGGAATTTAGGTAAAACTGACTTAGTTGTCATATAATGTGATTTTTTTTCCCTAAATTCCTTATTTTAGGAATATGGTAACAGGATAGAAAAATGGGGGAAGAGATAAAATGAAGCTATAAATACTTTGAAGAAAGAGGAAAGAGGAAAACAATTTTAGTTTTGTTATTATTTGTTATATAAAATAATTGTATAGCTTTTGCTGTCTTTTCTTGGAAAGTTTTCTTATATCCATTTCCTCCTGCTAAAAAAAAACAAATTGCTGATTGCTTCCCCCCATCAAGCTACACCACAAAACCCAGTCCAAATACAACTAGGTCACTTGTTCTTAATCCTCAGAGATGAAAAACTCAATCATGTAAACTAAACTATGATAGGTTGTGTTTAGATAAGGTAAAAAGGGGGCAATGATTTACATTTAGATTTCAAAATGAGTATTAATTCCCTTTCATTTAGAAGATCTTAATTATCTAAACAAAATTAAATAATATATCAAAATATTGACATAGTAAATTATATACAGAATAATATAGAACCACTTCGAATTTAAGATATTTTTAGATCATGTCCTTCCCTTACATATCCTCCATCCCTCAGCCTTCTCCAAAGTTATGAAGCTTAATTAAGTAAAATTATATAAGCAAACATTGGGAAGACCAACCATTGTCTAGATTAAAGACTTTCAATTGTTTTAAACAAAGAAAAGTATTATTAATAAAAGAGTGGGGTAATATATTAAAAATGTCAGAAATTTCTAATTTCTATCAGAATGATTTCTAATGCCCCTTTTACTTTTTAATATATTTTGTATATTGATTAAGATGCCAGATAATTCTCATGAGTAAATCATTTTCCAAAGCTGGGCTATTTTGACCATATCATGGACTTTTTTAGGCCATTGAGATGGTATAAAATATATGAAAGTTATAAGCCAGACATTGAAGTTTGTATTTTGGCCATCTGGTGGCATTGCCCTCAGGGTACCAACCTTGTGGCTGGCTACATTAGAAGGTATTCGATGCTAGTGTTTGGGCAGAGGGCATTCAGACTAAACAGAGTAATTTACTCCTCTTTTTTGTAGTCCCTAGTTCTCTCCTGCCCTGATCTCCTATCTAACCTTAGGAAAACTTCTTATTCTGAATTAATCAAACTCATTCATAAACTATTTTTTACAACCATATGGTTTATTAAAATCTAGTAAGGTAAGTGTAAAGAAGCTTTCAACTAGCAAAACTACAAAGAAAACACTTTTTCCATTTGATTCCATTCTTATTCTCCTATGGCCAGCATCATTTCCCATGAGGAGAAAGATCAAGGGAGGTAGTTGAATGATTAGAATTTACCAAGATTGTCCTAACAAGCAAATACTCAAAGAAAACAGGGGCAAAGTTGCCAGTGGAACCAAATCTCTTTAGACTCACCATGCTGGGGGAATTTCATCACAATTTCCAGTCTAATCTAATTTTCATTTGGGGTCTGGTTCCTACAATAAGGTGTAGTTGCAGTTGGCTTGTTCCACCATAGTTCTATGTGATTTATCCTAGACTGTGCCAGGCTGAGGCTGCAGTGGGCAAATAGGCTATCTCTGCCCCTCTCCACGCGCACCAGCAGAGTGGAGTTAATGGAGTGCAAGACTAAGTTTTTTTTTCTGGGAAACCCTGAGGGAAACAACCCAAGTGTCAGGGCCAAGTTGACAACTATAAAAAACTGTCATCCAGCTATCTCTCTCTAGGGCTTCATCCCTGTCTTAAACTAATAGAGTGTGGAAGCAAATTGGTATTGAAGAGGAGGTGAGATGGTGGTGAAGGTTACAAACCTTGTTACACTTACTAGGAAAGTGACTGTGAGCAATGTCACTGAAACTTTTTAGCCTTAGTTTCTTCATTTGCAAAATGAATATAGCAATGTGGTATGACCTAACTCATAGAGTTGTGAGGAAAATGCTTTGTAAGCTATAAAATTCAAAGTAAATGTGAGTTGACATCATTTACTATAAAATAAATTATACTCTCAAAATAAATTTAGAGATTCTGTTAGTTCTCTGGCTATATTCCTCTCAATCTTGGAAGCAGCAATCAATTTGTGTTTAGCTAGTTTGACCATATATATTTACATTGACTATTTGGATGGAATTTGCTAAAACTCAATTATTCAAAATAACTACAATAAGTTGCATTTAATAGTTTATTAGTGAAAGTCTTTTGCTTTTCCAATTATTCCACGGTAAATTATTTATAACAAACAGAATAATATTATGGAATGAGAAAAGATGGTGGGTCTAATGATCAGGTAGACCTCCAGAAAAATATCAATAAAGTTTGCGATTCAATAATTAGTCCTTCAAAAATATATTTTATTGCTTCTGAAAATATGGCATAAGTTCAATTTTAAAATGTTATCAAGAAGGTTGATTGTTAAAAATAAACAGCTTTTAAAGAATCCTACATGATGATAAATCTGATGAAATTACATGAGATTTTATGTCATTACTAAAAATGCAGCATAGGACTTGATTCTCACCTGTTGGTAAAGGCTTTCCCAAAAATCCAAGGTCATTAATCTGAATATGGACAAGAAAGCCCAACCAAAATTATCAAAATTTGTGTAGCCATAATCAGGATTTCCACCAGTTTTCACACACAGGTATCCTTCTGGACATTGACTATACATAAAAAGAGAAAGAATTTATTTATTTTAGTTTATTTTAGATCTGTTCAAGAAACAAGTAATGAATACTATGTTCTAAACCAGCTCACCTTCACCTAAATATGGAACAGAATGCCAGGTGTTCTACTTTCAGTTATATATGGAGTCAGAATCAACCTGTATCATTTATGAGGGTCTGAAACCAACAAACTACATAAAAAACAAGTTTGGCCACCAAGATTCTGTTCCACTTCTTAATATTGGATAAGTTTCTTGTGTGCAGAGATAATATCATAATCATCTTTTTATGCCCTACAGATCTTACTATAGCACATGTCACATGGTGGAAACTTGCTGAATTGAATTCTTCCAGCTAAAGTGGTACAGGGAAAAGAGAGTAGGCTATTTCATATCATACTTTAAGTAACTTCTGCAAGCAAGAATATCCTTTCATTAAGATGATTTTATGACCTTTATCCACAGGGAAAATGACAATCATCTATCTGAAAGTTGACTCAGCTGCTCCAGGAAGTAATAGCCTCCTCTTCACTAGAGGCTTCAAGTAAAGGCTAGATCACTTGTATAGGTCGTAGACACAGAAGATTCTTGTTTGGGTACAGAATGGACCTGATGGATTCTGTGGTCCCTTCCCACTCTAAGATTTTGTTACAACCTGTAAAGGGGAACTTACCATTTCAACTTCAGGTTCTTTATCTATAACATGAGACCTACCTGAACTACAGCATTCATTCTGGGGACAGAGCTTTATAAACTATAAAGGATTATATAAACTTGGGTCAGGTGATATTATCATAAATCTCTTTGCATCTCTCAAGGCCTTGCATACAACAGATTTACAGTGAATATTTGTTGGTAGATTGATATCCTATCATCTGATGCAATCTGTGAAGAAAAACACAACACAATACAACAACTACTTACCCTGCAAACGTATTGTTGCCACAAAGGAGAGGATTAAATCTTCCTTCCAAATAAAAATAGTTATAACCTGAAAAGGTGAATGGGAAAATATATTAAACTTGCACCATTACTCAGGATCTTAGAAGCTCATTTTATCCATATCATGTATTTAGGGTCATCTCTAAGCAAAATCATGCAGTAGGTTACATTTACCCTGGCCTACACTTCTTGCATTTCATAAGACCAGAGATCATCTACTTCAACTCTCACATTTTACAAAAGAAAAAAAAATGAGTCTTAGAAAACTTATGGGACTAGTTCAAGGTCATGAAAATAGTATCAACTTAAGCAATTGAGCCTCAGGCCTGAAAACCCAGTGGTCTTTCCACTATTTCATAGTGACTACTTCATAGTCCTTTAAGTCTATAAGCCAATAAACATGTATTAAATACCTACTATGTGCCAGGCACTGTGCTAAGTGCTGGGAATGCAGAGGGCAAAAGGTCATCCCTGCTCTCAAGGAGTTTATAATCTAATGGGAGAGACAACAAGTAACCGATTATGTACAACCAAGCTATATGTGAGATAAATTGGAGATAATCAACAGAGGGCCAAACATTGGAACATAAAGGAAGTTAAGAGGCAGAGATGAGATGGGAAAGCATTCCATGCATGGAGGACAGCCAGTGGAAATACTCAGAGCCAGGAGTTAGAGTGCTAGGTTTTAGAAACAGCAAAGAGGCCAGTGTGACTGGATCATGGAGCGCATGGGAGGGTGGAAGGAAGAAAACTAAAAAGGTGGGGAGGGAGGTGGGTGATGTGAAGGGCTTTGAATGCTAAACAGAGGATTTTATATTGGATCCTAGAGGTGACTGGGAGTCACTGGAGCTTATTGAGCAGGGCAAGTGAGATGGTCAGAATACCTTGTTTTGCTTTCAGACATATTCACCCTGACATACAAATACCTGATAATTTAATGAGGAAAACATTACTGATTAAGTGAAAGAGAGGTTATCCTTGCTTGGATTGGTCCAAGAGTGCAGAGCAAGGACCAATGAGACAAACTATGTAGAAATATAATTTTGTTTAATATAACAATGAAGCCAGATGAAGGAGGCAACACAAAGATGCAAAAAGCTTTCCTTCTTTGTTCACCAACAATCGTGATGAAGGTACAGATGAACTACTAGCTATGTTACTACTGAACTAGGTCATCAAAGATGGCATTTGTCAAACCCTTTACTACTTGGTCTCTGATACTCAATATGACTTGATTTTTCATATGGAAGATGAAGGAAGGAGATGATGATGATGATGATGATGATGATGATGATGATGATGACCATGATAATGATGACCATGATAAGGAGGAGGAAGGAATGGAGGACATTGATGAAGAATGGAAAGAAAATGAAGAGAAGGGAAAGGAAGATGAAGAAAAAAGATGGCTAATTGAACACAGGTAGATTACAAATTTCCTCTTACCTTTTAAAAATTTTATCCAGTCTCTGTGAGAAAGTTAAATCTTTTTATTCTAAAATTTTCTCTTGTGCTCAGTTGCCCTCAGTTCTTGTGTTTTCTCTCTCTGCCTCTGACTGTCTCTGTGTCTTTTTTGTGTGTATATCTCTGTCTCTGTCTCTGTTCATTCCCCTTTTCTCCCTTTCTGCCTTTTCCCCCTCTTTACATGATTTGCAACTGGAATCTTGGGGTGAGCAGGATAAAGTAGGAAAAGAATTCCACCAAATAGTTCTTTTCTAACTTCATTTTATCCTTTTGGATAAAAATAATATTTATAGATGTAGTATTATGTTGGGGAGAAAAAGAATAAAGTTTTCTTTACGTTGTTGGAGCTAAAAGGAATGAGGCCTTTATGTAGGAGTGCTCAGAATTCGAGCATTTTTCCTTTTTCCTTTGTATACTGAATTCAGGGATAGAACTATTTCTCTGTGAATATAGACAGCTGACATTTACCAACACAAATCTGTCTACTTTGTCTCTCTCTCTTTTTTTGATTACTTATAACACATACACATGTTATAGCCAGTTAGGATGGGTTTGGGATATTTCAGTGGATTAAAAAGATATTTTGATATCATAGCTTCTGCCTTTTTATATATTTAATTGTGATCTTGTCAGATAATCTTGCAGATTAAGATGACAGTCTCGAAAAGATTCTCCCCTAATGATGTCTTTTGTTCCTCCCAGTCAATGGAAGATAGAAAATAAAAGTTTTAGTTTGGAATTGATGTTCCTGATTGTAATTTAGTTTTTTTTTTAAATTGCCAATTTTCATTTTCATTCACTTAAATAATTATGTTCAGTTTTAATGTGAAAATGTACAAATTGATCTGCTACGATAAAACTAAATGCATACACAGAGAGTGAAGAGACAAGGGAAGGATAGAGAGAACGAGATAAAGAATACGATAATCAGTAATGGGAAGCTGAAGAATGCCAAGAAAATAAGACAAACAGATGAGTACAAGATTTCTAAGGAGGAGAAAATGCCATAAAGGTGAATATATGTACATATAATACACACACACATATACACATACATACATAATACATATACATTATATATATATGCGCAAAACAGAAAAAAATATTTGCCTGACTATGATTTCTAAATTATTCCTCATTTGGTGCATATAAGGCTATCATTTCAATAAGTAATTTTGAAACCAAGAGATTCTTGAAGCAGCAGCATTTGACACATAAGAACAAACTATGTCAACATTTTATTTTTAATTGGTCAAAAGATATGTTTAAGTTTGAGTGGTTGATTATTTGAATATGGAAGAAGGTTGATTATGCTCCTGACAGCCTATAATAAACTACACTTCATAGGATTTTCAATAAACAGTAAAGATCTGAATTCTTATAAATGAATAAGAATAGAAATTGCATTAATGTATCTAGTATGTTGGTTTCTCTAACACTGAGATGAAAATGTAAACAACTCACATTTCTTTAGTCCTTAAAGATTTACAAAGTGCTTTTTTTTAAAAAAAAATCTGTGAGGTAGATGGTTCAGTTATTATCATTCCTGTTTTGCAGATCACAAAGGCAAGGATCAAAGAGATTTAGTGATATACTGTTAAAAATTAATAGTACTGGCATTTGAACTCGGGTCTTGACTTCAAGTCTAAGGATCTTCTTCTGTGTCACATTACCTCAGTAATTTTTTTCTTTGCTCTCATCTGTAATGCTTTTTAGAAATAGTTACAAATTCTTTGTAATCCTTTGCCAAAAGGCCCTCTGAGTGTCCCATTTCAACCTCTCTCTAGCGATGCTATAAAGAAAGGGAGTGGGACCAGATGACCTCTCAGATCCATTCTAGTACTCCACCTATGGTCTCCCATTAGAAGGTAAGCCCCCTGATGTCAGGGGTTGTCTTTCTGCACACACACACACACCTATTTATACACACATATACCAGTAAATATATATGTATGTTGAGTGTATGTGTGTGTGCATGTGTGTGTGTATACACACATAATTTATATAGTTAGTATTCTCAGAGCTTAGCACACTGCCTGGTGCACAGTAAGTGCTTAATAAGTGCTAGTTGACTGACTGTTAATAATGGTCTTATGATCCCATAGACAGTTTTTTAAGCACAAATTTCACTAATGAGAGCTTCCACTCTTCTTGATTAGAATACCTGGAAACATAAATGAGATCTTTGCAGCTCAAGTCAGAAAAGGAAAGACAGAGGAAAAATACATAAAACTCTCTAGATTCACGCCCAAATCAATTAAATGTCTTTGAGTCATTGTGACTTCACTGGAGTCCAGCATCAATACATTTGCTGGAAGACTGCACACCTTTGGAATTGAGATGCTTACTTTCATAGGCCAACAGAGTATCAGTCAGATTTCTTTCATCTTGAGGCCATGGTAAACATTTATGTCTCAGGCTGCCCATAAACAGCTGCATCCCCATGACAGCAAAGACACTCAGACAAAATACAGTTAGGATTACTGCATGACAAAACATCTTTGCTGAGTGAGTCAGGGTCCCGATGATAATTCTCATACCTAAAAAGAGGAAGGGAAAAAACAGCATTGCTACAATGAAACCAAACATCTAACTGAATACATTATCCTTTTTTTTGTTGCAAAACATATGTAATGTTTCAAACCAATGACCATATGCCACAAGTGACCTTGTTCTTCTTGTTCTGTTGTGCCCAACTCTTTGTGACCACATTTGGGGTTTTCTTGCCAAAGATACTGGACCAGTTTGCCATTTCCTTCTCCAGATTTTACTCCTCATTTTACAGATGAGGAAACTGAGGCACGCAGGGTTCGGTGACTTGCCAGAGTCAGATAGCTAATAAGTGTCTGACCCCAGAATTGAACTAAGGAAGATTAGTCTTCTTGTGTCCAGGCCTGGTGCTTTATTCCTTGTACCACCTAGATACCCATAATGCCCTAGTTTTCACCAAAAAGGCTAAGGTAGGTGAGAGCTCAGTGTTTACATATAGCAGGGTTACTATAAAGGTTACTGGATCACATTTCACATGACAAAATATTCTCCTGAACACTTGCAGGAAAGCTTAAATGAATGAGCTGCTTGCTATTGTTTTTATCACTTAAAGGGAAACTATCTATTTCACTAGTTCTTGTTAAGCACAGTGTCTTCCTTTAATGGGACGTTGGTTGAGCAACAACATAATGTTGAGCTGCAAATCCTGACAACATGAATAAGGTTTTGAATTAACATGTGGTTTGTTAGTCACAACAATAACCATAAGACATATACAAAGCCTTTCAATATTTGCGTAGTTCTTTACACATCTCATTTGAGCTTCACAACACCCTTGTGAATTTGATATTAAAAGAACTACTAGCTATGTTACTACTGAAATAAAGACCTCAGCATTTTAATTGGATTGAGATTTCCTACCATGAGTATGCAAAATAAGAAACATTTAAAATTATATTTTAAACAGGAGAGAAAGTTTCTTTTAACCTCTATGGGTCTTGTGTTGACTAGGAAATCCATAATTTTGAATTAAACTTTTGAATCTCCTTTTGAGTAGTAACATTATTTTAAAAAGATTATCCTTTGATTTTTGCTTTTGATAGCATTAATATCACACAACAAGGTTTATGATAAAAGTCATTTCATCCCTACCTATTCTTGTATCCACTCCTAAAATAAAAATTAGCAAGAAAGTACCACAGGCTTCATAGTTTCAGAGTGGGAAAGGACATTAGAGGTCCTTTAGTTGATTGTACTTCATCTTATAGTGGAGGAAACAGAGGCCTACAGAGGTTAAGATACACACCTAGGATCAAATAAATGAGCTGATGACCACCGATTCCAAATACATTTCTCTGGCATACTTCCTTACATAGTTTTCACATACCAAAGAAATATTATTATTTAACCTAGTTCTCAGACTTAAATGGTTGTCTAAGTGTGACATAGAAGAAAGAGCCCTGCGTTTGGAGTCAGGGGTCCTGGGTTTGAATCCTAGTTCTGCTATTTAACACCTATGTTGTTGTTGCGT
The DNA here is from genome assembly GCA_028646595.1 of Phalanger gymnotis. Taxonomy (NCBI): domain Eukaryota; kingdom Metazoa; phylum Chordata; class Mammalia; order Diprotodontia; family Phalangeridae; genus Phalanger; species Phalanger gymnotis. The sequence goes on along the minus strand of CM053622.1, from coordinate 637,486,968 downwards.
AGTCATTCAGTCGTATTTGACACTTCATGATTCCATTTAGGGGGTTCTTGGCAGAGATACTGGAGTAATTTGCCATTTCCCTCTTCAGCTCATTTTACAGATGAGGAAACTGAGGCAGACAGGATTTAGTGATTTGCCCAGAGTCACATAGTTAATAAGTGTCTGAGGCTGGATTTGAACTCTGGAAGTTGTCTTCCTCAATTCAGGCCCAGTACTCTATCCATTGAAGAATCTACCTGCTCATAACTCTGGACAAATCACTTCATTTTTCTGGGATTCAAGTTACTCTTGGTTCAGATAAGGGAAGTTGTGTTAGACGACAGCTCAGTTTTTCCCAAGCTCTACGTCTGTGATCCTAGGAGCTAAACAATTCTAAAATTTCTCAATTTCAAAATATTGTCCCAGGCTATATATACTATTATATAACTGCAATCAAGAAGTTCACATACAACCATACCAAGTGCCTTCCACCCCTAAAAATACCCACAGGGCTAGAAAGGCAATGATCCCAAAGGCTATGCAAATCACATCTTACCTGTGGTTAGAGAAATAGCTTTCAAAACTCTCAAAAATGAGAAAATTCCAAGAGCTGGAATACTCTCCAAGTTTACAAATATGCTCAGATACCTGTAGAGTTCAATTAGAATTATTAAAAATTTAGACAGATTTCAAAGGAACCTAATGATAGTATTTATCAATTTTTAATGTTTTTTTGAACTTATTAGGAAAAACTATGGTCAAGTATTATCTTCTATATGCAATAGACATATATTATCAGAAAGAAAATGATTTTAATAGAAAGAAATAAGAGTAAGAGAACTGGAAGGGATTTCAGAGACAGACTTGTCCAATGAGACAAAAATCCCTGGTGCCATCTCTGATTAGAAGTGATACAGCCCTTGGAAGGAGGCCACTAGAAAGGTGGTATCCATTGCCTTCGGATGACTGTTACTGTCAACCAGCACTCCTTATTCTTCTTTTGGGCATGAATCAAAATTATAATCAAATATACAAATTTAATCAGTCTAATTCTTCTTTTCCATGAGAACCCATCAAATACTTGATGACAAATATCATGTTGCTCCAATTCTCCTAAAATCTCCCAGACGTCTCTCTTTCTCTCTCCTCTGCAAAAGTCATCTTTGCTTTTCTCCAGGCACAGTTTAGTAGTTTAGTATTTAAACGATAGAGTACACAAGTAAGATTCATTTGGTATTTTCAAATGACCATGTGGCAGAGTGCAAATAGGTTCAAATTCTGGCTCTGCATTTATTACCTGTATGACTTTGGACAAGTAACCACCTCCTTGAAATTCTCATCTATGAGATAAGAAGGGTGGACCTGATGATCTTACAGCTATAAATTCTATAACCTAATAAAATTAATTATGAGATGTTAAAATAGGGGAAAACAATACATTCTTAATTTCCCATACAAATATATTGTCTATGAAAATATATTCAGAACTAGGAGAGTCTATATTTCCTACTATAGCCTGGGTAAATATATTACATTTAGGAAAATGAACACCCGCCATTTAATTTTTGGTGTATCAAATAGAAACACTAAAAGATTTTGATATAAAAGTAAATATTTTGACAAGAAAGACTGTAAATATGTCTGCACTAAAGACACTGTTAAGCAACATTTCATTTAGGAAAAAAAGGAAGAGCTTGCTAAATATCTCTGGTTAGAATGTAAGCTCCTTGAGGACAGGTACTTTTAATTTTTGTCTTTGTGGCCGTAGTGTTTATAATGCCTGGAACATATGAGACATATAAATACATATTTGTTGATGGAGTGATTTAAAACCCACCTATGAATAGTTAAAATATTTAGGGTAGTAATCTAAAGATTGTTTTTGATAGATGATTTAGGGGCAGCTAGGTGGTGCAGTGAATAGAGCACTGGCCCTGGAGTCAGGAGGACCTGAGTTCAAATCTGACCTCAGACATTTGACACTTGCTAACTGTGTGACCTTGGGCAAGTCAATTCAAGTTGCCTTGCCTTCGCTCCTTAAAAAAAAGAAAATTGATAGATGATTTAATTCTTATTTTTAAGACATGTGTAAGTACTGAAGTAATGTAAGCTAGCAAAAGGAACCTTTGGCTAAGAATCAAAGTCTCTGATATTCAAGGGCTCTGTTCCAATTTCTAAATGAATTTCCACCCATTTTCTTAGGTCATTTTGGACAATGCACAGTCATTTTTGCATGAATTCCCCTAGCTTTAAAATGGAAATATAATCACGCACTCTTTATTTATAGCTAAATTTTGAGGATGGAGATAACAAATATGCAACACTTAAGGTTCATTAAATCTACAATATGTAAAATTCCAGTTACAAATGAATATGATTTATGAATTATCCTTTAGATATGAAACATTTTTAAAATATTTGTAAAATTGTTACTGGTTTTCAATTTTAAGAAAAAATATGAAAATACTTACGCATACGCAAGAATATGGACATCAAACCAGTTCCAGGGATCACGAAGGAATGTGAACGGTCCTATACAGAAGCCTGTTGCAAGGATTTTTACAAGGATTTCAAAAGTATATAGTCCAATGAAAAAGAACCTGAAGGCAAGTATCCACAGGTATATTAGATACAAGAATGACACATCAATAGTCATAAAAGAAATATTTGAAAATTTGTATAAATCTATGTATCAGACAAGTCTCTTATAAAGATCAAAGGCAGAATTTTTAAGTGGCTATTCTTGGAACTAGCCACCTTCTCGCTCCAAAGCAAGGGCTAGAATAAATCCATCTTGCAACCCCAAGCAAAGGCTTCTGGATATTCAGGGTCAGGGATTCTAGAGACAGAAATGCCTTGGATGCTATCATTAGGGTTTCCAACATTATGACTTGAAAAAAAAGTTGGCAAAGATGCATAATATCATTAATAACCAACCAATTTCTAAGATGAAATACCTGCTAAGCTAGTCAAATATGGGCTAGCTGTCACCACTAGTTTGAGAACAAGCAGCAAAGAGGAGCTTCTGAGGAATTCTCTTTCCCAAAAAGCTGTGGAAGAGTCTAACGCTTTCATGATAGTTGACTATTTTTTATTGTCCCAGTGCTAGTATTACTCAAGAGAGGATGAATATAGCTTTAACCCTGATGGAAAGAAAACTACACAAAACAGACAGAGAAATCAATGATTTATTGATGCAATATGGAAAAACACATGTTCTAATTAAAATCTACTTTAAAAATATTTTGTTAACTTACTCAAAGTAATTTATCCAGTATGGAGGGTCAAGGTTTGTCAGAAATGTACAGTTGAACAGGAAAGTGCCCATAAGGATCATGTTGAATAAGGTAGTTAAGAGTCAAGGAATGTAAGATGATAAATTATATTGAAGATTTCCTATATATATGATCAGGATAGTTATCTAGATGTTGATAATATACAACTTCTTACTATAAAATGACTGTCAAATTACTTTCAGAAAGCCATTTCTCCCTCTACTTTACACAGCTTTGCAAAGTGAAACAAATATTTGAAATGTTATCTTTAAATGAGGACAACTAACACGATTATTCTCCACAAAAGTATATTTCTTTTTCCACTTAATTACAAGAAAATTGATGGACCAATATCAGAGATTCTTTTGAAGTTGAGAAAGGAATGAAAGTCAGATGTGAATGCTAAAACAATTGTATTCTTTATTTTGCTTTTAAGAAAATAACTGCTGATGAGTCACTGAAAAAGGATATCAATTTACCAGAATCTTAATCGATAGTCTTCTGATAATATGGAAAGGAGTTAAAATGTACAATGCAGGAGAGGCATTGAATCGGAAAATAGTTTTTCTTTTATTCAACACTATGAAAGTCTGTAGGAAGAAATAAGAATACAGTGAGAAAATAGTCTTGTTTTACAGATATTTAATTGACATTCATTCCTATTGATTTACATTACTCCTTAGGATAAATAATATTGTATATATTACATATGTAAATGATATTACATCACACACATGTGACATATAATATATAATATGAACACATGCATAACAAGATGTACATATCTGTACATATTGTAGAATAATTACATATATATGTGTTACACATGTGTGTATATATGCATGCAATATGTCTTCTAGTTGTATGTGTATATCTTGTAATTTTATGACACTGTGCAAATGTATGATTATAAAAGGTTAGAGACAGTAGACAACATCTAATCATCTCACTTAACAGATGAAGAAAGTAAGACTGAAAAGCAAAAATAACTCTCCTGATGTCACATAGCTGATGTCAGGCAGAGCCCAGAAGACAGCTCTGATCTAAGCATTGGACCTACTTGTGGCCATTCCTAGATACTTGAAGTTCTGAAGGGTCTGTGGAGAAACCACCGTCCCTATCAGTAAGCCATCTTCATGAACTGCTGTGACTGAAATAGTCATTATCTTCTAGGAAACCTGGTAATGTCCCTCTCTGAATTTAACTGAGTTAGACCTTGGATTCTAAACATGTTATTGCCCAGTGAGTTAACAGAGAGCATCTTATCCAAGAAACATAAAGAGACCTAACGGAAGGTCTGCATTCACTTGATCCTTAATGGAGGATTTGGTGAAGAATATGGGAAATGTATTGCATGAGATGAGGATTAGCAGATAGATTGCAGTTTGTACCAGTGAAAGTATTTACTATCTCATGCCTAGAATGGAACCCCAGTCTTTGCTTTTCAAAATCTCTTTCTCTTTCAATATCTGACTCAAGTGCCCGTTCTTCCACAAAGTCACCTCAGATTTGCCATAATTGAAAGTATGATCACTCCTCAAACTTCTCCTGACAATTTATTTGTGTCTTTCCTTTTCACTATTCATATTCTACCTTGTATCACTTATGAGAGCTGGAATCTATGTTTTATGACTGTCTTTGTATCATTGCATGCCTAGCACAGTGTGTTTCACATAAAGACAGGGACAGTTGGCAAACTTGTGCCCCCACTGATACAGGAAACTCCCTCCCTGATAAGGAAATACTTTCTACATACTCAGGTTGAATTTTTCCCTGCCATTTATAGTCTTAAAGTGTTGTCTAGGCTAGAGCACTGAGGGGTTAAGTGGTTTGCCAAGGTTGGTGTAGCAATCAGTATCAGAAGGTCTTAAACCTAGGTCTTTTTGGATCTGAGGATTGCATTCTATTAACTATACCATTCAACCATTATGTAGAATATAAAGAAATGTGTAGACCAAAGGAATATAAAAGATCACAAATATTACACTGATTTGCAGACAGGTGGCTCTGGAAGACCTGAATTCAAATTTTGTCTCAAGCACTTATTAATTATATGACCTTGGGCAAGTCACCCAACATCTCTCAGCCTCAGTTCTCCCCTCTGTAAAATGAGTTGTTGTGAAGATCAAGTGAGATAATATGTAAATAACTTTGCAAACCTTGAAGTACTATGCCAATACTAGCAAAAGAGGAAGATGATGATGGTGATGAACTTTATTTTGTTAAGAGTGCCTTTGATGCTAGGCAAAATTCTGGAATGAATTCTTATGAATACTTTGTTCTAGAATGGAGTATAGTAATTTCTAGGAACCACATCCATCACATTTTTTCTCTTTTGATGTAGCTAAATTATTAGAACAGGGTGATACTGTATATATATGTATTAAAAAACATCAATGGTCAATATTGGTTACTTGATCTTGTCTGTGAACAAGGAGATATGTGGAGTGGAAAATGATGTGGTTAGATGGATTTATACTCAAAGGAACTGAAAAAATAATATCACACTGTAGGAAAGTCGCTAGTGGGATGCCTTAGGTCTTTGTTCTTGGTCAAATCTTTAAAAAATTTTAACAAAGAGTTCAATGAAGACATAGGACATTTATAAAATTAGCAGATGATACAAAACTGGAAGAGTTAATTCATCAGATGCTAATATCATAATCCAAGAAACATCTCAACAAGATTAAACAGTGAACCAAATCTATTGTGACAAAATCCAGTAGGAATAAATCTAAGTTTTGTATTTAGGTTAAAATTTTTTTAAAGCTCAAATAGTAAACGGAGATGAGTCTTTTTTTTACACAAGTCTCCATCTATACAAGGTTTGCTTTTATTGAAATATCAGTGACTCAATAGCTTGATGTGACCAATATCATTCAAAATAGCATACCTACTTCAAAGGATCTTGATGAATTTCAACACACATAAATAATGTACGTAAAATATTTTTTTCAAAATTTAAAATAGTATATAAATGTCAAATCTTCATAATGTCACATGGTGGAATACTGATTTATGTTCTAATCCTTCCTCTTAGTCCACTTGTAAGTAATTCACATAGGTCCTTGATGGCAGAAGCCATGTCTACTTTTTTTTAATGCCCTACAATATCTATCACATTGTTTATCACCGAGTAGATATTCAACAAAAATATGTTGATTGATTGCTTAATGGTCAGTCATTGGTGTTGGATCAGCATATCAGATATTTACTGAATATCCATAAGAATACTTTAATTCTATAAACATTTATTAAGCACATGGTATGTGCCAAGCATTGTGTTAAGGACTAGTTATAAAAAGACAAAAATTAAACAATCTCAGGCCCCCAAAATTTGCATTCTATTGGGCACCACATCATATTTATTTATCACTCAAAAAGTAAAGGAATCAAAATATCAGTGACAGAATGAACTTGTATTAAACCTAAGAAAATATCTTTGAGAATTCAAAATTTAAGATTTTACTGTCTACTTATTCATCAAGCCCTATCATATCCCAATTCAAGTCTTTTCATTCATGGAGGGTAAAATAGAAACATTCCCCCTGTTCCCATAGGAAATGCTCACATTTTTTTCCAGGTAGTATGGATCCAGGTCTTCCAGGGGCTCTGACACCATGCCTGGAGGAATGTCGCCATAAAAACATGGCAGCTGTTTACCGGCTTTCAAGTCACTATTTGGCTCTACTTCTTCTTCTTCCTCTTCACTTTTCCTGGTAGCAGTGCATTCTTCAGCAAGAACAAGAGATTTTCTGGTGAAGTAGTTGAAATTGTTGGGCCTTGCCATCTTTTTGTCTGATTGGCTTTAAATTTCTTTTGGGTTCTTAAAGAGCCTTGAATAAAAAGCAAGAAAAACAGTAGTGAGAAAAACACATACAAGGGGAAGGGAATATAACAAGAAGTTCATATGTTTTCAGTTGTGACCACAAAATGCAAAGTATCAGATCCCACTTTTAATCTGGCTTTGTATTGAACACATATTCAAAAGCCCTTAAAGCAAATAATGTTAATCAGTAGGCCAAACATTGCAGGAGCTTATCACTCACTACTTCCCAGGACCCCCACTTCAATCTTATCATTCCTGTATATCTTTTCATATGTACAGGAAAATATGTATTGTCCTCATTTTTTCCCTCTCATTTAGATATTGCTTTGCAATTGTTTCTATATTGCCATTTAAGCTTCTCAGATTGTCTTCTCTTCCCAGTTAGATCAAAACTTTGTAAGTGTCAGTGATCATCAGTGATTATTCTATGTCCTCTAAAGCTTCAATAAAGGAATATCTATCTATCTATCTATCTATCTATCTATCTATCTATCTATCTATCTATCTATCTATCTATCTATCTGTCTATCTGTCTATCTGTCTATCTGTCTATCTGTCTATCTGTCTATCTGTCTATCTGTCTATCTGTCTGTCTGTCTGTCTGTCTGTCTGTCTGTCTGTCTGTCTGTCTGTCTGTCTGTCTCTGTCTGCCTGTGTATCTATCTATTTATCTATCCGTTCATCCATCCATCCATATATAATATTAAATTCACTATGTCAAGTCTAGGTTGATTATATCAAACATTTCCTCAAAGATTTCCAACGATCTTTCTCCATCTATTCTTTTGCAAAGGATACCTTAACTTCTGTGTCAAATGGCCGTTGGAAGAATGAGAAAATGAGAGAGAAGGGAACAGGACCAAAGTAATTCAAAATCTCAAAAGCTGTCAGAATAACTATCCCTAAAAAATTAACACTGGCTCTGGATGATCCTGGACCTGGATTCAATAGTCAGTCAATCAATAAACATTTATTAAGTGCCTACTACGGGCCACATGCAAAGAAGGACAAAAGACAGTTTCTGCTCTCAAGGAGCTCACAGTCTATTGGTTCAACTCCCACTTGATATTAATTATGTGACCTTAGGTAAGTGCCTTAACCTCCCTGAGGAGGTCTTGACCTCCCTAGATCTTCATTTCTTTGTCTGTACAATGAAAAGATTGTACTTCTGAGATCCCTTTCATCTTTAAAATTAATGATCCTATGAGATGCCAACTAGATTTCACAGAAAATTTATTCCTTTGCACATTCCCTTCTATTCCCTTCTATAAATCCATGTCCACGAATCCATCTCCCTTCAAGATTCATCTCAATTAATCACTTCCCTAGACTCTCTTGTCATTTTCTTGTCTGATTATTGTATTTTATATTGATTTTCTTTCTTAGGCATTTCAAGTTGATTTTTTTTTTTACAAAACTAAAGACAATATATAATTAACCTATATATTCCCTGAAAACAGTTCAGCAAAACAACACAAGAGAGATTATTACTGGTGGTATATCTTACTTATAATTGTGTAATTTACCATTTATTTAAATAAAGTTGAAGTGCTTCAACTTTTGAAAGCTAGTTCCAAGAAGTTAGTTGAATGAGATCCAATGATTCCTAAGCATCTACTCCTCCTGTTCCTTCTTTTTTAATTCATGTCCTGTAGAATTAATCTTGTTTAATTTTTAGGTTTAGCTGAATGACTAATCCCAGAAATAGTGGTTCAATGTCAATTAAGTAGGAAGTCTTCAGTTGTGTGCCTTAGGGATTTGTACTTGGCTCTGTTCCATTTGTTAATTACTTGAAAACATGGATGGTAAGACATCATTCAATATTATTTTCTTGATTCCTGTCCAGATTAAACTGAATGCACACTTAAAAATCACATTAAGATTTAGAAAGTGTATCTGTGGTTGAGGGGGAGATGGAGTTAGGGAGAGAGAAGTGCATGGGTGTGGAAAAGCTATTCTAAAATAGAATTCAGTATTGGACCTGTGATTTAAGTGGTGTAGGGAACTCCTTGTGGAGGAAGCTCCTTCTACCAATGCAAGGCACACTATCTTTGAAATGTATAGCAGTAGAAAATTTCCTAAGGCACTAAGAGATTAAGTGATTCGTCCATGGTCATAAAGCTGCCATATGCTAGAGGAGGGACTTGACCCTAGGTCTTCAGGGATCAAAGTTCAGCTCTCTATCCGTTATTCCACACTGCCTCTCATTGTTCCACAATAACGGGGTTTTTAATGAAATGATGAATTATATAATAAAGCTATGAAGAAGACAGAATTCTAAGCATTTGGATCACATAGTAGTGCTAAATTTGTTGCTATACACCCAAAGTAGCAACAGACAAATAATATAATTTCCTAAATACTGAATTCATTAGTAACAGAGAATGGAGACTTTCATCCATGTATGACAATAAAGTTAACATAAAGAAAAAGAAAGATTTTATTTTAAATGTACATACCACCTATGTACAAAAATATTTAAGATAACTTTCAAAATTAAGTAAAGATTCATGGTATAGTATTCTATGTTGCTGGTTAGGAGAAAATTCATATTTTTTTCAATCCCCAAATGTGAATGACCCAAAGTTGTAATTCTGTAATGAGTTTAAGAGTGTCCCCTAGACAGAGCCAACCCATTTCACTACCAAGCAGGGCTAGATAAAAACATCATCATCATCATCATCATCATCCCCACCACCACCACCATCATCATCACCACTACCTTTTAATTAGGTTTTGTAAAGCTGCTTAGTATGTTACCTCATTTGATCCTTAACAATATCTCTGTGAGGTAGGTGCCATTATTATTTCTATTTTACAGATGAAGAAAAATAAGAGAGAGACAGGGTAAGTGAATTTTCCAAGGTTACAGAGCTAGTAAATGTTTGAGATGAGATTTCAAGTCAGGTCTTCTTGACTCCAATTCAGTGTTCCTAACCACTACATTTCATAGTGTTTTACTAAAAAATTTCCTCAAAAATATTCTAGGAATCTGTTCAAGTTCTTGTAGAATACTATCTTGAGAAGTTAGGCTTCTGTTTTATAGAAAATAAGAGATGAACTCATCTTGGAAAGAAAAATCAGGGTACATATGATTAACTAATCATTTCGTTCATGGAAGAACCTTAATATGCTCTCCATGGGGGAAGTGAACAAGCATTTATTAGGTTTCTATTATGTGCCAGGTACTTTACACATATTATTTCATTCAAATCATCTGGTTGTAAGCTAAAATGAGTCTTAGATGGGTTAGCTATATGGTGTGCCTCCAAATCACCAAATCTCCTATTGTGTTAGGAAAGGACTTTGGAGGCCATTTAGTATCTTATTTGAAGAAAAATTCCCTAACATGCTCAACAAGAGATCATGTAAATTTAAAGCTTAAAATTTTTGCTAACCCTAAGTACCTAATTTTATTTTCCTCTTATTTAGGTTTTCCTATATAAATTAAGGAGATTTCCTCCTAAATGCAACTATTTTAGTTCTGGTATAATTAGACACAATTCCTTCTTAAAGGATAAGTAGCTCATTGATTAATTTTGTTACCCGAGGACAGGCAACAAAACACATTTCCATTTTCTTGGTGAAAGAAAGGGGATCATGGTAGACAGATTATTACAAAATTGTCATAAGTTGTCATTTGATCGGTCAGGTTGTTTCATTGCTTTTCTTTGCTACTAAGGCAGGTTCAGTGGTGGGGGGGCATTACTTCAGGATATGACCAAGATATGCAAAACAAAAGGTATTAATTTTCATTTCTCTAATTAATGACTTGAGTATTTTTCATACGACTATAAATCATTTTGATTTCTTCATTGGAAAACTATATGTTCATGATTTGTATTCTTATATATTTGACAAAGCTCTTTATGAGACATGAAAATTTATCTGAAAAATAGTCTATAAATTTTCACCCAATTTTCTGCTTTCCTTCTGATCTTGGCTACATGTTTATTTTATTTGTACAAAACCTTTTTAATTTAATGTAATCAAAATTATCCATTTTACGTCTAACATTGCTCTTTATCTCTTCTTTATTCATAAATTGTTCACCTATCCATAAGTCTGATAACTAATAATTCCATGTTGTTCTATTTTTCTTATAATATCTCTCTTTATATCTAGGTCATATATCCCTTTTGACCTTATCTTGGTAAATGTTGTAAGATATTGGTCTATGCCCAATTTCTATCACACTGCTTTCCAGTTTTCCCAACAATTTTTTGAACTCATTCCAAAATCTTATGTCTTTACACTTGTCAAATATGAGGTTATTTATTTATTTGCTGCTTTAAATTGTATGTCTATTCCACTGGTCTGCCTTTCAATTTCTTGGTCAGTACCAAATAGTTTCGATAATTACTGCCTTATAATATAGTTTAAGATCTGATACTGTGAAACCTCCTTTCTTTAAATTTTTTTTGTTATTGCCTTTGATATTTTTAAATTATTTTTATTATTTAATATTTTTAATTTTCAACATTGATTTCCAAAAGATTTTGAGTTACAAATTTTCTCCCCATTTCTACCCTCCCCCATCCCAAGATGGCATATGTTCTGATTGCCCCTTTCCCCAGTCTCTCCTCCCTTCTGTCATCCTACTCCCCACCCCACCTCATCCCTTTGCCCCTTACTTTCTTGTAGGGCAAGATAGATTTCTACACCCCATTGCCTGTATATCTTATTTCTCAGCTGCATGTAAAAACAGCTTTTTTTTTGGAAACATTTGTTTTTAGAACTTTGAGTTCCAAATTCCCTACCTTCTTCCCTCCCCACCTACCCTCCTTGAGAAGGCAAGCAATTCAATGTAGAACACACATGTACCATTATGCAAAACACTTCCATAATAGTCATGTGGTGAAAGACTAACTATATTTCCCTCCATTCTATCCAGTCCCCCTCTATTCAATTTTCTCCCTTGACCCTGTCCCTTTTCAAAAGTGTGTGCTTTTGACTACCTCCTCTTCCAATCTGCCCTTCCTTCTATCATCCCCCCCTTATCCCCTTCTCCCCTTTCCTGTAGTGTAAGACACCCAATTGAGTGCTAGGTCTTGTGTTATCCTGATTGTATTTCCACAATACTCAAATTGTTTCTTTCTGGCTGCTTGCAATATTTTCTCCTGGACCTAGAAACTCTGGAACCTGGTAACAATATTCCTAGGAGTTTTCTTTTTGGGATCTTTTTGAGAAGGTGATCTGTGGATTCTTTCAATTTACCCTCTGGTTCTAGAATATCAGGGCAGTTTTCCTTGATAATTTCTTGAAAGATGATGTCTAGGCTCTTGTTTTGATCATGGATTTCAGGTAGTCCAATAATTTTTAAATTATCTCTCCTGAATCTATTCTCCAGGTCAGTAGTTTTCCCAATGAGATATTTTACCTTGTCTTCCATTTTATTATTCTTTTGATTCTGTTTTATAATATCTTGGTTTCTCATAAAGTTACTAGCTTCTACTTGCTCCAATCTAATTTTTAAGGTAGTATTTTCTTCAGTGGTCTTTTGGACCTCCTTTTCCATTTGGCTAATTCTGCCTTTCAAGGCATTCTTCTCCCCATTGGCTTTTTGGAGCTCTTTTGTCATTCGGGTTAGCCTATTTTTTAAGGTGTTATTTTCTTCAATATTTTTTTGAGTCTCCTTTAGCAAGTCATTGACATGCTTTTCATGATTTTCTTGCATTGCTCTCATTTCTCTCCCCAATTTTTTCTCTACTTCTCTTACTTGCTTTTCCAAGTCGTTTTTGAGTTCTTCCCATGGCCTGAGACCAATTCATATTTTCCTTGGAGGATTTTACTGTAGGCTCTTTGATTTTGTTGATGTCTTTTGGCCATATATCTTGATCTTTGTCACCAAAAAAGATTCTATAGTCTGAGTCTGAGTCCTTTTATGCTGCTTGCTCATCTTCCCAGCCAATTACTTGACTTGTGAGCTTTTGGTCAAGTTATGACTGCCTTCAGAGTGGAGAGTGCTTTGTCTCAAGCTTCAGGGGTTTTGCACCCTGAAGTTTTGCACTGTTATTTTCAGAGCTACTTCTATTCTCTAGTGGTATGATACTCCTCTTCTGGCTTCTGCTCTGGTCTGTGAGTGTGAGCACTCCTTTCTGCCATGTAACTACCAGGAGGACTTCCTTTCCACAGTCACCACAAGATCTACAATAGAAACACTCATCCTTCCTCAAGAACTGCTAGCCAGGACCACAGCACAGATCCAAGCAGGGCAAAGTAAGAGAACCTTCCCTCAGTGCCATCAAAGTTCTCCCTGCACTCCTGCTCTAATCAGCTGCTTGGTTCCTCAGACTGGGTGGGCCTGGGGCCAGAAGCAGCAGCAACTGGACCTCTGGAAGCAGTCACCAGAGCTTTCTGCTGCTGCCTCCATGCCACTTCTGTCATCCCTAGAGCTGGGGCCAGACCATGCACTTCTCTCACCCAGATCCAGTAGTTTGCCCAGTGATCTGCTCCATTGTTATTGGTGATTATGGGCTGAGAATTCTGGTAACTGTGACAGCTCAGTGATTCAGGGCCCTGAAGCCTGCTCTGTGACTGGTCTACTTTGGCCTGGTCTCTTCAGGTGCCGCCCAAGCTGGGCTGCACTCTACTCCCAGCACGTGCAATAGACCCTTCCCAGAGACCATTCAGGTCATCTTGGACTGGAGACTTGTTTCCCTCCGTCATTTTGTGGGTTCTGTAGGTCTAGAATTTGTTTAGAGTCATTTTTTACAGGTGTTTGGAGGAGTTTGGGGGAGAGTTTAAGTGAGTCACTGTTTCAAGCTGCCATCTTGGCTCTGCCCCCTCTCCTTTTATATTCTTGATGTTTTGTTCTTCCAAATGAATCTTCTTATTATTTTTTCTAATTCAATAAAATATTTTTTTGTAATTTAATTGGAATAACATTGAATATGTAAATTAGTTTGGGTAATATTGTCATTTTGTTATATTGGCTCTGCCTACCCATAAACAATTAATATTTCTCCAATTATTTAAATCTGATTTTATTTGTATAAAAAGATTTCTATAGTTTTGTTTATATAGTTCCTAATGGAATTGTGAACTGATTCAACCATTTTGGAGAGTAATCTGGAATTATGCACAAAGAGTTACTAAATTGCCTATACCCTTTGACCCAGCGATACTGCTACTAGGTCTATTTCCAAAGATATTTAGAGAAAAGAGAAAAGAACTTATGTTCTCAAATGTTTATAGCAGCTCCCTTTGTGGTAGCAAAGAAATAGAAATTGCAGGGATTCCCATCAATTGGGGAATGGTTGAACAAGTTGTGGTATATGATTGTGATCGATTACTTCTATGATATAAGAAACAATGAGCTCAATGACATTAGAGAAACATTTGTACAAAATAACGAAGAGCAAAATGAGCAGAATCAAGAGAACATTGAACTGCAATATTATTTTAAGGAGGACTTTAAGTGAATAACTTACTTTGACTATTATAAATACCCAAATTAACTCTAAAGGACATATGAAGAAAGCTGCTATCTGCAATCAGAGAAAGAATTGATAAATAGAAGTAGTATAGAATAATTGTACATGTATATATTTGTGTGTATACATATATACATGCACATATGTGTATGTATACCTATTTGTGTCTAATGCTGGCCATCTCTAGGGCATGGAGAGTGTAGGGAAGAAAAAATGGAAAAAGGAATTTACATGATAACTTCGTTGTATATTTAAAGGGAATAGCAAAGTGTACATTGTAGATTTGTAGTTTCATGTGCAATCATTGCAATCATCTTTTAAAAAATTATACTATTTTATGGAAATGCTTGTTTTATTCCATAAATTAAAAATTAAAAAAACAAAACAACATGGTATTAATAAAATATGAAACCATTAAACAAAACAACTAGCCAACAGGCCCATCTGATGCTCAAGGCTATTCCTTATTGTTGACATTGTTGACAAAAAATCACCAACCTCTAGGCAGATGAATGTATTCCAATTTACATCTGCAGGAAGTAAACAAGAAAAGTATCCAAATCACTTCATTTGTTCTTTCAAATTGTTTCAATGCAATGTTTCTTCTGTGCAATTCTATGTTTTTTATGTGCTGTGACCTGTTGTGCCTGAAATGTGGTTCCTTGTTGCCCTTTGAGTGACTCTCAACCTTCAATTATTTGAGGACTGAAGGATTCCATGCCTCACAGCCAAATATCATTACTGGAAGTACAATAGTATTAAAAATGGGGCTTTGTTTCAGAAATACAATTGAGGTCATTGTGCAATTTTTCCAAAGGCAATCTAGCCTTCTCTTCTCCTCCTGTTCAATTCTGGGCACTGAATTACCATCCATCTACAGTTTCTGTGCAAGGTATGTATAAAAATAAGCAAGCCCTATAGGTTGGCTACCCATATGCATAGCAACCTAGCTAACAGAAATGCTTAATCCACTTGGCTTTACCTATCAGATAGATATGGCAAAGTCTTTTGAGTGACAGAGTTCATTGAGTTGGCCCAGTAACAGACTAGCACTTGGAATGAGCACAATGCTGCCTGTGAACAAGAGCATTGGGAAGACTTTGCCATTTATAAAGAAATCCTATGAAACGATGATTCTGTTGTATACCTCTTGCATAACAATTACAAACATCTTTGCCCTGAAGTTTATATCCCTCATGTAACTTTACAGGATTTTTGGCACATACAGGAGACATCTTCTTATAGGATAGCCTTAAAGGCAACATTCTGACCTATTAAAACCATTTTATTATCAAGCAAAAACAATAAGGATGTGAGACAATAAGGATATGCTTTCTTTATGTTTCAGTAATTGTGTGAGTGTAGATGTGATATACTACGGAATATCTCTTGTAAAAGTTTACTTCTTCTCTTCTAATATACTTAGAGGATGCCCTGTGTTTAGCAGCACATTGGAATACATACTCCTGGTTTGGTTTTGTTGTGATTATTAAAGAGTAATACTTTTAAGATATTTATAGGATTACAAATAGTATTTTAACCTTATTACAAATTTATAGTCCAAAGTAATAATCCATATGCTTATCAATTTTAATATGGATCTTCATGAAACCCCTCTTTGCTACCATAAACTCATTAACTACAAAGCTCCTATTGTTTTCCTCAGTTTATCACTCTTACTTTTACAGAGTAAGATTGTAAAATCTCACCTCTTTTATTTTATAGCCATTCAAAATATAATCATTTCTATCTCTTCCTCACTCTAGATTCAACAGGTGGGGATATCCAGTATCATAGGCCTCTAATCTCTTTCCCAAAAAAGTATAATCTTTCCCAAATAATTCAGATAATCTGAAAATCTGGCATTTTCTTAATATATGGTACTAATCAAATCAAGTAGCATGTTTTATTGGTACTCTATTATTTTTCCACGTTTATTTTCACTGAGTATTTTCTCACAGTTTTCCCTTCAGAAATACCTATTAAGTACCTGTTCTGTGCTACCGACTGTACTAAGTAATAGAGATAAAACCAGTTCTGACCTTGAAAAAACTTAAATCCTAGTGGAAAAATGTCTCCCCTCTAAAGTTTTCTGTCACTTAATCAGTGCATTATATTTGTTAGATGCCCCATTCTCTTTCAGTCTCTGTCTATAGGTACCCTGTTTGAAAACTCATCCTTTTACCTTCCTTCCAACCAAAAACTTACAAAAGGGCCATAAACAACTTTCCATACATATAGTTCATCAATATACTACAGCATAGTCTGCTGCTACAATTTAGAATATCACTCATTGCATTCATTAAGTAAACACTGTCTTAAGGGCCATTGGACATAGATCATATCTGCACTCTTCTATCAATTCAGAGGCATTTACATAATTTAAACAAATACATTTATGACCTCGAGAAGACTCTGATGTACTTTTTGGCTCATATCTTTGAAGACTTGCACAGTGCTTTTTGAGACACTAAAAGGAAAGGAAAAAAAACCCTCTCTTCTTAACCAACTAATCTTTGCTCTACAAATTACATTATTATTCATGTTTATCATAAACTTATAAAAGCATTATAACTTATATCATGATTATTATAACTATTCACTATTCTTCCATACACTATAGCAGTAACAACTTTATATCCAATGATATATCTTTCTCACTTCATATTATTCTTATTCCAATAAGTTTGTGCTGAATATAATCAGAAATATTAGAGGTGGATGTGGCAAAGTGGATAGAGGGCTGGTCTCAAAGCCAGTAAGATCTGTCTTTATTTATTACATATTAGCTGTGTGACCATGGCCAATTCACTTAACCTCTAAGTTCTCTAGGTAACGCTGTAATTCTGTAAGTTGCAGAAAAATGCTGACTTACTGTGATAGAAGGAATTTCCATATCTGGGAATTACCTGTTCCAATGAAATCATAGGCCTGTTCCCAGTCCCTATAATGATGGAGAATTTTACCATTTCATCATCTAGCTGTCATTGAAACTACTTCAATTTTCAAGATCTTTAGATGATGTTAAGCTTTCACTTTCCTGTTTCCTATTTGCTAGGGTAGCATGCTGGATATTATTTTAATAATGAACTTTTCATCAACAACTGATAGTATTAAAACAGTGGCCCTAGCATCCTTTTTTGTGCAGGATGGCTAATTACCTGATATAAGATCTCAGCATAATTTTTTTTTTCCAAAAAAGATGTACAAGAATTTTCCAAAGCTCCACAACTTTCATTTTTTTGCACATACAAAGAGTAAGAAGGTGACATGCACAGGAAAAAACAAAAGGGATGACTCTCATGCATTCAGAATTTCTCTTCTGATATTCCTTTTCACCAACATCTGCCTTATAAACAACTAAGCTCCCTAAGTCAAGCCAAGCAAAAATGTCAGTTTGCTTTCTGCAGTTTTTCCCAAGCCTGGTCCTTTTCACACTTCTGAATAGCTGCCTTTTCTTTCTTTTTTTTAACATTAGCCAAAACAACATTCCAATATTATTAACGCAGCTTTCTTCCCAGCAATGGGTAACATTATCAAATAGCTTTTGCTACACATGGAGTAGAATAGGGAACATTCATGTAGGCAAATGCTATATCACAGAAGGTCAAAGCAGCTTTTGTAGAGGTCTTATGCTATGTCATGTGGATTTAATATATTATCTAAATATGAAATTTTTATTTATCTAATATCTAATATCTAAAAAATGAATAAAGACACATGAAAATTGTTATGATCTAACTTCATCATAATACTCTACAAATTTTAATTAATTTACCTAGTAAGAAAGTGAATTGTAACATCTAGATATATAGAAAAACACACAAAGTGGCACATATCATCTGGATGTATGGAAAAGTATGAATATAAATTCCTTCAATACTGATAAATTAATCAAGATGCCACAGGTTTATGTAGATAGATAGATAGATAGATAGATAGATAGATACATACATACATACATACATACATACATATATGTTTATATTGCTGAAGGGGTCTTTATAGTTCATCTAGTACAATCCCCTCATTAGCCCAAAGAGGAAGCTGAGACCCAGAGTGGTTGTCACCCAACATCACCCAGGTAATGAGAGCAAAGACAGGAATTGAACCCCAATCCTAATAATCCAACATGCTTTTCATTACACCAAGATACAGCTTTTACTACATTTTGCTTTATTGATTATATTCACTCTTCAAAAGTTAAATATAGCAATAGATGAAATAATGAAATTGAAATTCTTATATGAAATTATCAAATGTCTCTTAATCAAACATATGGTAATTTCCATCTAGCAATGGGTATTTATCTTTGGATAGCTTCCTAAAAGTGTAGTAGCAAGAAAAAAGTGTAATACTTCAGCTTCATTTTAGAAACTCAAGTCCCAAAAGTTTAAAACCAGCATTTATTTATGAATCTATATAATAAAAAAGTCCTATGTTGCTGAGATCCGAGAAGGTTTAGGAGGATCTCTCTGGGATTCTGGAAATTCTGGAGGATCTTTCTAGGATTATGGAGAATTGGAGGACTTAACTGTTGGAAGACACATTTGGTTCTGTGGTTTCAAGGCATGCAGACTAGAAAATTAAAAGAAGAATATGGGTACATGGAATGAGTGGGCTGGATCGGAGAGTAGGACTAATATTATACCAGATGTCATTAAGACATGTAAGATTTGCTTATGAGGTGTTCATAGCAAAGTGCTACTGTATTATATTACCTATTTGGAAAATATGAATACCAGCAAACCTCGGGAACTTGTCTACATTGATTGACTTTCAATAGATGGAAAAAAAGAAGTAAATATAATAGTTATACCTTAGTGGCAACTGATCATTTCACTAGATATGTACAAGTATGCCCAACCAACAACCAAACACGGTTGCTAAAGTATAATGCGAGAAGTAATTCTCAGTGTATAGATTCCTTTACAGAAATTATCCTTTTTTTTTACCCTTTTTTTGCAGGGGGGAAGGCAGGACAATTGGGGTTAAGTGACTTGCCCAGGGTCACACAGCTAGTATGTGTGTCAAGTGTCTGAGGGAGGATTTGAATTCAGGTCCTCCTGACTCCAGGGCCAGTGCTCTACTTGCTGTGCCACCTAGCTGCCCCTCAGAAATTATTCTAATAAAGGTAGAAATGTTGATAGTAAGTGACCTAAGGAAATAGAAGAATATAAAGGAGTTATCAATGATATGTTTCTATCCCCAAAGAAGCTCAAGTCTTTCAATTGCACATTGGTGAACATGTTAGGAACAGAGACCTGAACACACACAAAAAAATCATAAAATATGTGGATATATCATAAATCAACATATGCTATACCAGAATTTACCTGGCTCCCTACCAGAAATGATGCCTAAGTAATACAATATAGTTGTTGATCTTTGTCAGAGCCACGTTTACTGACAGAATTGTGCTCTGGAGTCTCAGAAAATGGAGAAGATAAAGATACTTAAAACTGTTAAATCTCTCAGCTCCAAGTTGAAGAAAACCTATCAAGTCGCTATGGTTTCAGCTGAGGAGATACCTGACAGAAACTGTGGGAGAATGCCCAAATTCACTGTCAAGCAAAGTGATGTTTTGATGGGAAAACTTGGTATTCAGAAAAGGCATGAATTAGCAGACTGACGAAAAGTTACTCCTTATTATATGTTGAAAGACTGATTAATATTTCAGCTTATAAACTACTCTGAGATTAGTTGGAACCCTATAAATATGTCATTGTCCATGATAGAGTATTCAGATTTTCTTGTAAGCAGAATGAAGGAAATAATGGACAATTAGCTCAGGAGGTTCTGAGAAGATACCACTCCCTCACTGTAGAAATATGACCTGAGCTAAATAATGGCTTAGGAGATGAATCAAATGAAGAAATAAGTGTTTCTTGTAAGCCAACACCTTTGGCTGCAAAAAGGAATGTTGTATTAATGAAAACCAAGAAGATTCAAAAAGACTTCTCCAGAGTTATAGAGATGTTGGAAGATTTTCCTAAGGATAAGATTGTATCTTTGGACTATATGTTTATCATATCAGAAAAAATCAATTTGTTTCAAGGTTCTAGTGGTTTGAAGCAAGGCACTTAAGACAGGCTTGATGGACCATAAAAGGAAGTGGGAAGATGAGTATATGTTAGCCAAGTTACCTAACCTAAGTATTTTTCTCTCTTAACAATGAGATTTAGATTTAAACCAGATAGTACTATAAAAAGCCTATTTTAAACAAAACTTAAATGTAGGTATCAACAGGGACAAGAATAATCATTTAAGGGGGGCGGAGCCAAGATGGCGACTGGAAAGCAGTAACTGGCGTGAGCTCCCCTCCAAGACACTCCAAAAACCTATGAAAAAATGGCTCTGAACGAATTCTAGAACTACAGAACCCACAAA
>CM053622.1:637422142-637465559 GCA_028646595.1 Phalanger gymnotis | reverse complement strand
GGGGGGGGGTGGAAATGGGGAGAAAAATCTGCAATTCAAACGCATGTGAAAATTAATGCTGAAAACTAAAGATGTTAATAAAAAAAATTATTTAAAAAAAAAAGAATAATCATTTAAGGAGAGAAGCTAATGATGTTACAAGCAGGAGACATAACAAATAGACAATCCAAACGTTGCATGAATATCCCAAAAATATAACCTGAGAAAAAGTTCCATGGCCTTCCATGGATACTCTGTGGAAGACTGAAAAGAAACAAATAAAATATTTTTTTAAAAAGAAACAAAAAAGACAGAAGAGAAACACAGAGAGGGTTAAGAAGGCATGTGCACATTTTGATTAGCACAAGAGAAGGGAGTGCTCTGCCAGTGAGATCATAGATCCACAGTAGTAATCTAATTTCTCTATGGTGAAATATTAACACCATTAATGTTTCTTGAGATACGTCTACACATATTGCGTAATCTTCAATGAATCTCTACAGTATTTTCTCCAGTTAGTAAGCATTTATTAAGTATTTACTGTGTACTAGCCACTATTAAAAAATAAAAATGAGATTGCTTCTGCCCTCAAGCAATTTATATTCTATTAGGTGAAACAATACATCTACATAGAAGTAAATGCAAGGTAATTTCAGTGTCACTCTCTGCTGAAGACTTCAAGTTTTGTGTAGGAAGTAAAAAAAAGCTGAACTTTGGATTTCATGAGGCAGAGGAAAAGAGGCATGACATTACAATAATGGCATAATAGAGGTGGTCCTGTACAAAGGCATGGAGGTGGGAGATGGTAAATTATTTAAAAGAAATAGCAAGAAGTTCACTTTGGCTAGAACATAGCACGATAGGGTGTCATTTGAGGTAAACTTGGTAAGCTAGGCTAGGGCAATGTGTTGGTAAGCAAAATGGGCTCCTTACACTTAGTTCAACAAGTGCCCTTGAAGAGTTTGGCTTTTGTTTTTGTTGAGTAATTCAGTGTATTTCATTGAATCCTACTAAGTGCTAGGCCCCAGGCCCAAACCCCTATTAGGTATAAAACCTATGTGGGTGTGGACTGGCAACTAAGGTGGGGCCCAAAGTGGGGCTAACTCCAGGAAGGGCCTAGTTTACATGTCTGGGACAGCACCCCTGATGCTGACAAAGACATAAAAACCAGAGGTTGGCCTCCTCTTCTTTGGAGCTCTTTGCCACAGCAGTGGTGGTGTAACTCTGGGCCAGCCCTTGTTCTGAGCTCCCAGGCTGAACCTAGATGTTGGTAACTATGAATCTGTATTGGGTCTGTCTGTTGATGTTTGTAATTTGTTTGTAATTTGCTCTGTAGTTCAGGGTGCTGGCTTTTCCCTCTGAACTAAGTAAATGATATTTGTATGCTGAATTGAAGTAAGCTTGCCAACCCCTTAACCTTGCTTTCCTTATTAAGGCAGATCAAAAGAATCTGTGCTTTGGCAGGTGCTGGCAGCTTTCTGGGTGCTGGTTGTTGGTGGATCTTGCATCCCCACAGAAGTTGCTAGCCAGATTGTAGAAACAGGCAAGAATGTGAAGGGCTTGAAATGCAAATAGAAGGGTGTAAATTTCATCCCACAATCAATAGGGAGCCTTTTGAGGAGGGTATTGACATGGTCAGACCTGTGTCTTAGGAATGTAATTTGAACAACTAGGTCACAAATGTGTACATTATGTTGAATTGTGAATTAAAATGAAATAATTCAGTTGAACATGAACTTAAGTGACTATTCATGCAAAACACTGTGGTGCATTCTAGGCACAAGGTAAAATGTCCTAAGGGCAAGGAAAGCTGAAAAGGCTGTCATAAATTTGGGGAGAGAAAGATCACATTTACTTAGCATAGGAAGGAAGCAGTGTTGTGTTCATGGAGAGGGTGAAATTTTATTACCTCATCCTGATCAGATTACAAACTTAGATCAGGGAGCAAAACATTTTTTTCCTTTTCTTTTTTTTATTCCCATAAAGTAAGATTGGCAAACAATGTAGTAGCCATTCAAATAAATGCTTACTATCCAACTTTTTTGTGTTACACTGTAGAAACATTCATGGTTTTTTTGTTCTCTCACATCACCCTAGTTCCAAAAGGTTGGAGGCTTATATGCTTGTTTGGGCCTAACTTACAACATTTTGTCTTAATAAAAAAGTAGTTTATTTGATGACAATCAGAAATGTAGCAACAGGGAACCAATTGTTTTATCAAGATGGATGTCAATCATCTGGAAACATGGACAAAGTTTTTAAGTTTAAGGGAATTATTTTCTTGGGGAAACAAACTGCTTTTCAAATTGTTAGGAAGCCTTGCCTCTCCCCCCAAAGCAAAGTGGAAGGATATGGTAACTGTATGAAGTTCAAATCCATAAAATGCTGCTGAGAACAGATATCCCAAAGCACTGAGCAGCTTGGACCTTTTCTTCTTTCCAATGAATGGCTAAAAGTAACAAAGGATACCCTTGTTGGTCACTCAGGCAACTGGGTATTAGTCAAATGAAGTCTGTTTTGTGGTTTTGTTGGATGGTCCTTATTTTCACCTCTGAACAACCATATTAACTTGAAAGATAATTTAACTTGATTTTATAATATTTCCTTTAAAAAAAGGTTGGACACAAAATTCTGTTTTTAACTGTAACTCTTTAATCAATATACAAGTTTAGCCTTTTACTAATTACTTTCTTAAAATAATTTTCTCTACAGGCTTTTCTACACCTTTTCTTTGCTGTTACCCTTTTTCTTTTTACCATCTTCAATTTTTTACCTAATTTTTTAAATCATATTATAGATTCGGAGTTGGAGCAAACCTCCTAGACTAACACCTTTATGTTGTAGTTAGGAAGCCTGAGGTTGAAGGATATGAATGGATTTGCCTAAGATCTCTTAAGTGGTAAGTAGTAGAGCTGGGCTTCTTAGGGTCATAGACATAGTTTGGAAGGGTCCTTTAAGGTCATAGAACCCTATCATTGCACAGATGAGGAAAGAGATGGCAGAATAATTAGGTAACTTGACTATGATCACACTGCTCATAAAACTCTACAACAGAATTCAACCAAGGTCTCCCTGGCTCTAATTAGAGCCCTATAATTCCTACTATGACACACTACCATGACATTATTCTCAACTTCTTTGACCTCAAAGAAATCACATTTCATTTCCTGAAACTACAGTATAATTTATTCCCTTTAACTATTCCCCCTATGCTATTTAAAGCCAGTGACAAAAGAATTTGGCTTTCTAACTATCTTTGTAGGAGTGAGAACATGGTTTAATTATATTGCATGTGAGTTTAAGTTTTCTAAAATAACTTTTTATATATTTTGGTAATTCTTTGCTTATCTAAAGGCAATCTGCTTTTTTATAATTTACTTACAGTGTCTGGACTTGAACATCCAAAAATGAAATTGAAGATTCCCTGCACTAAAGGGACAGTAATGTGAAGAAAAAAAAACCCAGTATTGTGGATTCTTTCTGGGTCCATTTTCGATTAGTTGGGTTGGAAAGTTTTGTTACCTATATTCACCACAAGATGGCAATACGATATAAATTTTAGGACAAAGATTAAAGCTGGAGGGCTCTAAAAGTTCATCTTGGCCAATGGTTCATAACCATTTTTTATGCCCTTAGGCAGTCTAGTGAATTCTACTGACCTCTTCTCAGGATCATGTTTTAAAATATATAAAATAAAATATATGGGAAAACCAATTATGTTTAAATATATTTTTTTTTAAGTTCGTGGACCCCAGGTTAAGAATTCCTGATGTAGTCCAACTCAGTCATTCCATAGATAAGGAAATTGGGAGATAACTTGCCCAAGGTTATACAGGTAGTAAGTATCAGAAGCAGGAAGTGAACACAGATTCCCTGACTAGTGACAGTGATGTATTTTACCCTATTGACACTCTCTAACCTAGTGCTTCTTAACCTGGAGTCTGTGGGTAAGACTTTAAGAGGTCTATGAACCCAGACAAGCAAAAATTTTACATCTTTAGTTTCATCTATTGTTGGCTTTCTTTGAAATGTTACACATTTTATTTTAGACACTTAAAAACATTATTCCGAGTAGGGGGTCATTGGTTTTATCTGATTGCCAATGGGCTCTGTGACGCAAGAAAGTATGGAACCTTACTCCAACTCCATATTTTAAAAGTAAATTACTTGGGAAACAACGTATTTACTACTTGGATAAACAGGTTGCTCTCAGCGAAGCTAAGGGTTGGGATGGGGTGAGGGGGGATGGGGAGGGAAATGCCTAGCTTTGTTAACTCCCTATCTTTTTCAGTGCTTCATAAATGGCTTCATTTAAATTATGTGTTTACTCCCTCCACCAATGCAGGCATGAGTATTTATGACTTGTTATGACTAAGAAAATTTGTCACATCACAGACAATATGATTGTTGTTGTTATTGGTGATGATGATGATGTTTCCTGTCTTTAAACTTAACTTCGCTGATGATAGCCTTGTACATTGTGTCATGTACCTGAAGCCTTTTCAGCTTGGTAGTAAATGCCAGATTTCTTGCTCAGTGTCTGTAGCATCAGAGCAGAACTTTGTATAGGAGGACACCGTATCATGAATTAAATTAAGCATTGTAGAAGATGTGTGAGAGCATTTTGAAATTTCTTTAAATAATTCCCATTCTATAAAAAAAAAAACCTCTTGGATTAGAACTGCTTGAAGTACTAATGCATCCAATATTATTAGACTTACGTGGAACACAGAAACATTTGTTTGGAGAATTATTTTAAACCTAAGGCTGCTAAATAGCACAGTGGATAGAACACTGGATGTGGCATCAGGAAGAACTGGGTTCAAATCCAGCTTCAGACATTTACTAGCTGTGTGATCTTGGGCAAGTCACTTAATCATTGTTCATCTCAGTTTCCTAATAGTAAATGGCAGATCATAATAGAATCTACCTCCCAGGGTTGCTATGAGAATCAACTAGGATATTTCTAAAGCACTAGTAGAATGCCTGATACATAGTAAGCACTAGCACTATATAAATATCAGTTATTATTATTCAAGTATTGTGTAAATCATCACTCTTGCTTGGTGACTTCCTAGTCACAGTAGCAAAAAATATAGTTATATATATATATAGTCTTCTTTATTATATATATGTACATATATATAGTCTTCTTTATTATATATATATTATATATAAATATAGTCTTCTTAGTTTACTTAGTACATCAGAAAACATGATGAATTGTATGTATATGGTCATTTGAAAACATTGCAATATCTGATGAAGTTACTTATTTTTGAAGACATCCAAAAATTTTAGATTGTCATGAATAAGCATCTATATGTAAAATGTCTGATGAAGTGTGAGCTACAATTTCAAGGTATTTAAACAGCTGTAACTCATGGAAATTAAATTTAATTAACATAAAGCAACATGACTCGAATAAATAGAATTCTGGAGATTCGGTGGACTCACTGAGCAAAAATTATCCAAGCTCATACTTCATGCTTCGGTCACACACACAGCACAGTAATACAGGCAGATAAAAAATACAGAAAGCAACGAACTCTCATTATTGGAGTCATTGATGCAAAACTACACTCAACTGAGCAGCGGTCTTTATTAAACAGAAAAATTTGAGTCCAGATCTGTCAAATTTCGCATCCGAGATTTTTATGCAATTTGGTGTTCAGATAAGGGATCACATTTTTCTGCTTTGCGGCCCAAATATCCTTCTAATTCCCTTCATATTCACAATTACTGGCACCCCTCTCAGTTAAAAGCTTGTGAGAGCAAGAATATTCTGTTCTCCAAACAATTTCTGGTTACAAAGAATCGATATGTTAAACGGCTTGATCCAATATTGAAAAGCCTGATACTTTGTTGGGGCTGGAGCAGTATGAGCTAGTGGAGAAAGCACGAGAACTGGAGTTTGAAAGATTCTGATTCGAAACTCACTTTAGACTTCAGCTAGGATGGAGTCTGGGCAAGTCTTTTCTCCTCTCTGTGCCTCACTTCCTCCTTCTGTAAAATGAATGACCTGGACTTAATGATCTCTAAAAGCCTTTCCAGCTCTAAAACAGTGATCCTACAATCAAATGAGGTGCTGCTAGTGATGCCTATCACTGTACCTTCCCCAGCACTCCTATTGATGTGCTCCTGGAAATTTGCCATAGAGTCCTCCAAAGAGTGACCTTCCTCTAGTTTGCTTGATATTGTATAGAAAGCAATGGAACATGAAGTTTGTCCATCAGTTATTCCTTGCTCTTTTTAAGTGAACATTACCTCTATTCAAACGTGTCAATAATGGTTGGGAGGTAGCACGAGTGTCGTCGGAACTAGGAAGAATATGGCTTCAAGTCCTACTTCTTCTCAAGTCCTAAACACATTAGTTAGGAGATCATGGGAAAGGCAACTCACTGAGACTGTCACTGAAGAATTGCTAATCAGCTCAGCATTAGTGGGGAGAATTTCCGCATGGGGAATTCACACTACCACCACTGCTATAAAACATTTTTACTCCTACTCCTACTCCTACTACCATTACCACTACTCCTACTGCTACTGCTGCTGCTGTTGCTGCTACTATTGCTATTCCTACTCTTACTCCAATTGCTGCTGCTGCTACTGCCACTCTTCCTCCTCCTCTTCCTCCTCCTCCTCCTCCTGCTACTACTACTACTGATAATAATAATGGTCATCATATCAGGAGAATGTTTTTCCTATCTAGTTTGTGACTGCCACAACTTAACACTTAATGTTAGTTTCTGATTCCCACAACCTACTCCTTGATGAAGAAGGCGTACTACAACTTTCACTACAATTTTAAGCTGTAATCGAGCATAACACTGAACTAAGACTTTTGAGACATCCTTTCATGTAAGGCTGTGTTTGCTATTTAGGGTTTTATAACCGCAAATGCTATCCCTCCTGTTTGAATGTCAAAATAATAGTTTGGTCTTAGAAAATGTAATTGACTATATATGAACATAAATATATATCTAGCAATGTTTAGGGTGCTTGTACAGTATTTCAATCTGTATAGTTTTCTCTTCCAGGAGCTACGGTTCCTGAAACCTCTCTCCCTCAAATCCAAACCAATGGGTAAAACTTCAAGGGATGCTACAACCTTCTTATCAAAGGCTCTATTGTTTTTGCCTGGGGGCAGGGGCCATACAAGAAGCATGAGAAGGACTGCTCTCAGACATAGAGGCTAGGAGTGAAGGGATGATTACAAGAAATCCATTCAATTGAATGTAAATGTTCTTTGGAATGAATTGTCCAATGTCACAACTCCTTTAGCAGGCAGTAGGGTTCAGAAAATACTAGGAATGAGTGAATTGCCATGTTTTAGTCATGAGGCAATGAGGCAAAGCAAAGGAAATTAAAAGTAACAGTGATAATATGGCATGTGAGTGAGAGTACCTGTGTGAATGAAGACAAGTTCAGAAACATGTAAATAGCAATGACAAAGAAGGATCCATCCCCACAATGAAGCTGGCTGAGCACAGTCAGCAGAGCATCTGACTGAGCCCTTCCCATGGTAGCTCAGATGTATCAAGAATAGAGGAGTGTATATATTTATATATCTCCTCCTTCCCTTGAAAAATAATTTTTGTAAAGAATATGTTTCTTCAGATATCCATTTATGTATTTATTTCACTAGTTTTCTGTCAACCACCAGCAACAGCAGAAATACCTGAATCTCAGAAGGATGTAAATGTCACCAATATGCTGAGAGAGTGATTCTATCCCCTTGTTGGGCAAATTTGGCTGGGCAAAAGTCCATTCCCATCAGACATCGGGTTTATAGCAATGAATTTAGGACCAGTCCTTTGAATTTTGAGTTACAAAGTGTTGGTGTAAATGTTGCAAAAATAATGAGGCATATTCAATAACATTGTTTTTGTTGTTAAAAAAATCTGTTTAGAAAGAGCAAATAAAACACTTTAAATACTATTTATATTCATCCTTAGCTCATCCTTTTTGACTTCAATTTTTTTGCCATTCATTTTGTAATGAACAAAATATGTTAGTATAGTAATGCATGTAAGTAATTTTTAGGTAAACATCTGTATTGAGGGGAAAGCTCAAACAATAGAAATTGTTGTTTAGTCATTTTTTTCAGTCATGTCCAACTCTTAGGACTCCATTTGGGATTTTCTTGGCAAGGCTACTGGAGTGGTTTGCCATTTTCTTCTCCAGATCATTTTACAGATGAGGAAACTGAGGCAAATATGGTTAAGTGACTTCCCCAGAACAGTCACACAGCTAACTAAGTGTCAGAGGCTGGATTTGAATTCAGGAAATTCAATCTTCTTAACTCCAGGCCCAGCACTCTATCCACTGTGCCACCTTGCTCCCAAAGTACTTTTGATAGAAATACACAATCAAAACATTTGGAGATCACTTGTTCAGCACACATAGGTGGGATGAGATCTTATTTATAGACCTAGAATAAGACACAAACATTGCAGAAGCACTTGGAAGAATTGAAGAAACTTATATGACTGGCCTTTGGAGTCATGACTAGCTAAAAAAGAAATCTTCAATGAATCTCACCAAGACTTTATATGTGGATTATTTTTCATGTTTCTATTGTCTGGCCAATTTAACAAGCTGGGGATAGACAAAAAAGATTCACTCCTCCAGGTTCAAGAAATAAGCCCCTAAGCCCTAATACACACATATATAATCATCTAAAATTATTTTCCAATTGATAGTAGGAGAGAATCATCCATTAGAGTTTGATTCCAATTCCTCTTTGGCATGGAGATGATCATATGTGCTCAAGGCCCATGGCACAGAGAACTACTGTTGTGACATATCTTACTAAGCTGGAAGTATGGATTTGATGTCTATTTTTATGAGAACCTGCCTAGTTAATTTCATAGGATCTGATCACTAGATGTCTGGCTTCCAGTTGATTAAATTTCCTTGGGTATACCTATGGAAGCATGAAGGAGTTTTGATCTGTGCAACCAAAGGGAGTTCACATGCTAATCAATCCTTGTTTTGAAGAGAGAAAGAGACAGAGATGGAGAGAGAGAGAGAGAGAGAGAGAGAGAGAGAGAGAGAGAGAGAGAGAGAGAGAGGAGGAAGAGAGAGAGAGAGAGAGAGGGAGAGAGAGAGAGAGAGGGAGAGAGAGAGAGAGAGAGAGAGAGAGAGAGGGAGAGAGAGAAAGAGAGGAAGAGAAAAAAGAAAGGAAGGGAAAGAAAGAGAGAACAGGAAGAGAGAGAAAAAGAAAGGAAGGAAGGAAGAAAAGAAGAAAGAAAAAAGAAAAAGAAAGAAAGAAGGGAGGGAAGGAGGGAAGAAGAAGTCATACACAGGTGTAGTTATAGGAGAACTCAGTATTTTAAACAAAGAACTTAAAATTTTGTTTAGAAGAGCTCAGTTTAAATCAGGTCTTAGACACTATGTGATCTTGAGCAAGTCATTCAACTTCAATTTGCCCCAATTTCTTCAACTGTAAAATGGGGATGGGGGCACTTACTCCCAAGGGTTGCTGTGAAGATCAAATGAAATAATATTTACAAAATCTTAGCACAGTGCCGTACACATAGTAGGCCTGGCAAAAATGCTAGTTATTATTATTGAAAGTTAGGTAACAAGTCCAATCCAATCTCCTTTTTATAAAGTACACACAGAGATCATCCAATGTGGACCAAATGTGAAAAGAGATGGTTAGCATTTATTAAATGTTTACAACAAGCTGGGCAATGTGCTAAGCTCTGGGATCACAAAGCCTAGAAAAAACACTGTTTCTGCCCTGAATGAGCTCACGATCTAATGGAGGAGAGACAACTGCCTAGAAAATGCGTATAGAGAGGACAGATGGAAGGCATCGCAGTCTAAGGATCATAGGATAACCAAAGCAGACATGGCAAACTATTAAGCATCCTTTGAGTGGTGTGGCAGGTGAAAGATGAAATGACTGAGGAAAGAAAGGTTCAAGCTTCAAGCATATTAATTTTTTAACTAATGCATTTCAGTTGCCCAACAAATGGGGATCAGTAGACTTCCTCAGCTTTGGCATTGGACCTAGGGGTAACAGAGTTTTATGTATGAAAAGCAATCAAATAAGACCAGTCAAGTAAAGGAAACAATTAGCCAGGATACAAAATTAGGTAATCTGGTTTCTAGTTAGAGGAAAGATTAGGGACTTTCCAAGTAGGGAGGGAGAGAGAAAACAGGTCCCTAGAATCAGAACAAGAGGTGCCCACTCCCTGCAAGTGTTAGTAAAGAAAGGAATATGGAAGCAGGAAGTGATTGATCAGTATGGCACCAGTCAGATAAGACATATGACTTTGCTTGAGATATATGAATGTGAGAAAACTCCTTGCATCAATCTTTAGATCTGACTGGGTCTCTGGTCATCATAACTTAGGTCAGAGGTGGGGAACCTGTGGCCTTGAGACCACATAGAACAAATCCATTTGTTCTGTGAAGTTTGGATTCAGTCAAAGGGCCACACTCGAGGATCTAGAGGGCCACGTGTGGCCTTAAGGTTGTAGGTTTCCTACTCCTGATCTAAGTCCTTAGTTAAGGGTATCTATGTAATAGATAGAGGTCCAGCTTCCCAGCCGCACAGGGATAGGTTCGAACAATACAATTAAGTGTTCTCACAATTCACACAGTTCACTAAATTTTTCTCACAAGACAGAAATTGGACTAGACCCATAATTGAATAAAAAGAGAAGCTAACTCTAGAATTGAGTCACAAGATGGAGTCCAGGTGCTTCACTCAATTCCCTGTACCACTTGCTACTCTAATCCCCTCAATACCTTCAGTGGAGAGCTGTGCTGAGTACTTGGGAGGTACAGAGTGTATATGGCAGTCAGTCTCTGCCCTCATCTGTCTTAATATCTAGTAGGAACTGTGATAGCAACAGAGATGATTATAATTCAGACATTAAAATGCAGGATTCAATTATTATTAAGCACACTTCTGATTAATTACAGGTGGAATGCCAGCAGGCTCTAGGACAGCCTACATCCACGTATGTAAACACCAGCTGCAAAACAAGTAGCCTTACTAGAATGGCTTTCAAAGCAGGTCAAGCAGACAGAATCCAGACACAGACAGGCTAGGAAATGAAGATAGAGAGAAAAGAATGTTCCTTATGCTTGTTAGAAAACAATTGTCACACAGCCAGAGACTACAAGAGCTCTCTTTGAGACCCCTTCAGCTTGGAATTTCCATCTCCTTCTATCCCTTCCAGCATTTCCTCAACTGCTGCCTTGAACTGTCTACCATTCCCCTATTTCCATTTCACTGAGTCTCTGGAGGCTCTAGGGGTAAATGTGAAGTGGCAGAACTTGTATCTGAGAGGGAGGAAGTTGTGGCCAATCCCCAGGGCTACTTCTGAATAGTCCCCCTTCCTTTCAGACTGAGACTTGTTCTCTTCTGGCAATGACACTAGTCTGATATCCTCTTCTCAAACCCCTAATTTTTCTCCCAGAATCCCTACCACATCCTGTGGGAGTTAAGGGGTGGGGGTTATGCCGCAAATTTCACAGGATATTCTGAGCCTTTTTCTCAGAAATGTAGATGAATCTTTCCCAAAGGCCCCATTCAGCATCTATGGACAACTTCATGGAGTCTATGTAGTGGGTAAAAAAAAAGGCAGGAGAGAGAGAAGAGTTTTGATTAGAGGAAGAGTTGTAGTAGGCTTTTTAACTTTCTGGTTATATCTCATTCTTCCTATGGCTAAAGATAGTATTTCTTCGTAGATCTGGGAGAAGGAAAAAGTGGATCCAATTTTCAGTATCATAGTTGGTCAGAGAGGATAGGAACTCTGAAAAGAGTCAACAGGTGGTGAAAATGGATAGAAAATTAGCCAGTTTATCCCAAGCTAGTTTATTGTGGCTGCTAGGTGGCACAGTGATTAAAGCATCTGGCCTGAACTCAAGAAGAGTCATATTCCTGAGTTCAAATCTAGCCTCAGACACATGCTCAGATACTGCCAGAAAGTCGTTTACTTTGTGTGCAGATCCCCATATTTGGAGTTGGGGGAACTTGCAAGAACCTAACTTAGCCACTTACGATCTATATAATTTTGGGCAACTCATCTATAAAATAAAGGGGTTGCACTGAGCTCCAAAATGCCTTCCAGCTATAAAGCTGTGGTTCTATGAAAAGCTTTAAATAATTCATTTGCTACTTAAAGTAAATTATTGATATAATTTTTATATCAGCTATATTTCCCTATATATCTCCCACACTCCCAGAGAAGCATCCCTTTCAATAAAGTTTTTTCTTCAATCAGCAATATTAACCATCACATCAACCAAATCTGAATATATACATACATATATACATTTACATACATACTATATCTGTGTGAATCTACAGTATTAAGCATCCACTGAGTGGAAAACTATGATAGGAATTGGAGAAGTACAGAGACTATTTAGAGGTCAGTTGATGTTCTCATCTAACTTAAAGTCCAGTCGGAGATGTGATGGTAACAGAGACAGCAATAGTTCAGACATCAAAATGCAGGATACAGTCAGTATCGTGTATGTATGTATATATGTGTATATACAGAGAGATATATATGCAAACATATACATATACATATAGATATACATATATATACTTTGTGTTCTGTGAAGTTTGGATTTAGTCAAAAGGCTGTACTTGAGGACCTAGAGATTTATTCTGTGAAGTTTTGATACAGACGTGTGTACATGGATCAGGATTGAATCTTTGATTTAATTGGTCTTGTGAACTGCTAGGAGAAGAAACTTCCTCTGGCAAAGAAGGTGGCATACTCACTAAATTGTACTATGTGTTTGCTTTAACAATTTGAAATAAATGTTTTCAAGAGAATCATAACATGTTATGGGAAATGAGTGATGATCACTGGACCGCCAATGTGTTGGGTTAATATATATTAGATGTCAAGAGAGATGTAGAAGATTCAGTGGAAAATCCTTAGAGGATTTATAAGAGTCCAAGCAAGAGTTGTAATAGCTGATGAGGGGCAGGTAGGTCAGTCTTCATCACTGATGATATGTGGGTGGTATTCATGCACACTGATGACATCACAGATCTTCTGAGACAGAATCATAAATATCCTAGACCTAAATGATAACTTAGTGATCATCTCATCCATTTCACTCACTTCAAAGATGAGGCAGCTTACACAGAAAATTGAAGGGATTTTGTTAAAGTCACAAAAAATGTTAATGTCTTGGGAAGTCTAAAGGTGAGGGCAGGTCTTGTGGGCAGCACCTGAGAGATAAATTGATTGTAAGAAACATGATGAGGCCCATAAATATAATTCAGGGATCACTTCTAACAAGAAAACCTCCAGCCATTGCTGGCTTTACAAGGATTGTTTTCTTATGAGCATAATATTATTTATTTATCCATTCAGAGTTTTTTTTATTGGATGTCTAGTATATATAAATCAGGACTGGATAATATAATGTTAATAATGATTGTCTGATGAAATTGGTGTAAAATTATAAAATCACATTTATTAGGATTTCTAGCAAAGTTAAGTATGAGAGAGAAAAAAGAGGGAAAATGAACTTTTCTAAATCCAGAAGAACACATGAAAAACTGTCTTAACTTTTAGACTAAGTTTAAGGACACTTTTCCTTAAAAGTCAAATAAAAAAGCCATTTAAATCTTTTAAGTTCATTCAAGGGAGATATTGTTGATGAAAGTAAAATAATGTCTTAAAATAGTGTCCACTAAGTAACTATTTTTCCTTGTATATCCCTCTATGTCTTGCACATAGTAGGAGTTCAGTAAATATTTGGGGACTTCCAAAATTTCATGGTGGATGCCTAAACGTTTCTATCTTTCTTTTCCTTTTAAAATCCCATGTTCAGTTTCTTTACTCTTTCCAGGTAAGTTTGATAAAATCAGACTTGTCTTCCTTCATCAAAAACAAATGAATAGTGCACCATGGTTATTTTTTTAGATTTCAAACATTAAAATCACAAAAATGAGTATGACTGATAAATACAATGTATTGTTTATTCATCAGAGAAAACTGCAAATTTTCTGTTAACTTTTCTTTAATCCTTTAAACTGTCTTTATCACTTCTAAACAAGTTATACTAGATCTCTCTGAAATGAAATAATTTTTTCTAGTTTCTGTGACAAAACTATTTTGGGTCTTAAATAACGAAAGATGTAAAACATTGTTGACTTTGAAGAAGCTCAAACCTATTTGCTCAATAGCAATAAGTGCAAAATAAAGAGTGATGTTCTCAAGTGCCCAAGAAAACAAATATCAATTTCTTCATTAAGTCTATATAACAGGGAAAATCACTTAACCTCTTGAGAGCTGTTCCTCAGATGTAAAATGAATGGAGTTTTGACTAGACTAGAATGGAGGTTTAGACCAGGGATGGGGAATCTGCAGTCTAAACCCTCTTCACATTCTGCATAGATAGATAGGTATGTAGATAGATATAGATATAGATAAAGATATAGATATTCAATTTTTGATTGTATGTTACATATATTGGTATTTGTGTATATGCACATGTGTATATGTACATGCATACATATACACACATACATACATACATACATACATAAGTACATACACATTCCTAAGTTCTTAAGTTTATTCTGTGAATAGCCGCATCTATTTCCCAAACAATTCCATGTTTTTCCTTTGAAATTCTCAAGTTAACCAAATAATGCTATGACGACAGTATCACAGATTTTGAGATTGAAAGAACACTAGCAGCCATGTAGTTCAGTCCTCTCAATGAGGCCTTGAGAGACTAAGTGCCTTACTAAAGGTTACTAGGCATTATCTAAAGTGGGATTTGAAACTAGATTCTGTGACGTCAAGCCAGTGCTAGTTCTCCTGCACCATACTGCTTCTTTAAATTTCATTAGGGTTAGAGTCCTTCACTGTTTCAAGACAATCATTTTACTCCTCCCTTATCAGTTTTCTATAGAGTTCTACATAGAGCTCTAGCTATTCTAAACATCCTCTCATGTGTCCCACCCCAACCTTCCCCCAAATTCTCAGTTAAAAGACCTTGTATTTTGCCTTACTGAGAAAATATTCACCCTGAGCTCTCTGTATGCCTCAACTCTTCATCTCAAAAGCTCTTAATGTCATTCCTTTTTCTCTCCTCTTTTGCTCCAGTTTTTGATGGCCCATCTTGCAAAAGCTATACTCTATAATTGTATCCTGGGTCCTCTTCTCTCCCATCTCATGTGGTAAATCTTCCTAAATATCTCTTTTTTCTTGCTAACCATAGATCTCTCCCTGACTACTAACTCATTCCCTTCTGCCTATAAGCATACTCAGTTTTTCCCCATTCTTAAAACAAAAACCAAAAACACCCTCACTTGATAATGTGGTCACTTCACATTATTTTCTAATATCTTTCTTCATTTTTTTAGTCAAACAAGTAGAAGAATCTGACTTTTCTTCTTGCTTTCTTGAAGTCAATATAGTTGACTAGTTACCTTCAAATATTCATTTCTCTCCACTAATTCACAGTGATTTCATCAAATGTCCACATGGATCTATATTAAGTTCTCCCACCACGATTACCCTTTTCTTTTGTTTTTCAGTTGTGTCTGGCTTTTCATGACTGTATTTGGGGTTTTCTTGCCAAAGGCACTGGAGTGGTTTGCCATTTCCTTCTTTAGCTCATTTTACAGATGAAAGAACTGAGGCAAACAGGGTTAAGTGACCACATCAGGATTACACAGCTAATAAGTGACTGAGGCCAGATTTGAACTCAGGAAGATGAGTGTTCCTGACTCCAGCCCCAGCACCCTATCCTCTGGCCACCTAGCTTTTCTAGACACATGCAAAGCAACATTCCAGGGGAACAGAAAATAACTTGTACCAATGAGCTTCCACATTCTGACCCCTAAGATATATTTCCACCTTTCCTCTCTTGTCAGAAGTCTCCCAGAAGACTCCTGCTCTAGACATGATTAAAACACACACACACACACACACACACACACACACACACACACACTCATACACACAGCCCTTCTTAATCTTAATTCCACCAAGACCTGGTATCAGGGATTACTTTTTTTTTAATTATGAAAATCATGAAAGGCCAGAGAGAAAGTAAATCAAAACCAATAAGAGTAGATATTATTTCACCAACTAGCACATTGTGTCATAACTAGATACTCAATAAATGTTTGTTGATTCAATGACGAGATAAAGGAGGCAGTGTGATGCAGAGAAAAGTGTTCTGACTGTAGTCAGAAGATTCTGCTTCTTATGCTTACTGCTTATATGACCTTGGGCAAGTCACTTATTCTCTCGGAAAATCAGTTTCCCACATCTGTAAAATGAAAGGATTGAAGCTGATTTTCTCATGCAGTTCTAAGTTTATGATCCTTAAAAAAATAAACAGTGAAGTTTAAAAAGGCATTGAGATTTTCTCCAGAGAACCTTTTCTAGAAACAGCCTAGAAACTTTTTTTCTTAATTTTTGACCCATTCTCATTTCTGGGCCCGTAGCTTAGAACTCTTCCCGGGCCATTATTTTCTCATCTTTTCTATCTCTAACTCACATGTATGCCTAAACTAGGACTTATATATTTGGAACCTAATCACTAGCTTACTTTGAAGCTGTGAATGAGCATCCTACTCATGTTGTTGTTGGACTGATTGTCTTTTGTAGTTATAGAGCTTTCGTCCTCTTTTTTAAATTTTTAAAACTTCCGCAAAAGATCCAGACTGAACGTGTTTCCCAGCTCACTTAGGAAAATTTCTCTTTAAAGACTGTCCAAAAATAATTCCAAATTCGGTCTACATGAAGTTGTTATCGATAAGATTTTTGACGTCCTTCAAGGTCTTTCTAGAGGTGTCACTCTGATAGATTGTCTAGAAGTCATTAATACTGGTGCTACATGGAATATGATAAAGATTAAAATGATTTCAGTGCTTTCTCCAAACGTCGTTGTGTTCAATCAGCGTTTCACTCTTTTCTATGTCTGGGTCCTTATGCTCACTTATGGTCTCATTACTATGATTTCTGTTCCCATCCCATAAGGAAGTAGGCTTTCCCTAGAATCTTACTTCATAATCTCACTGTATTCCAGTATTTCAAATGGACACCAATAGCAGAGCCCAATTTCACTACAATCAGAGATGGCTTATTTCATTACATGGCTTCAATTTATCAACGGCCATCTTAAAACGTAGTGATGCCAGGACTGAAGACAACACTCCAGATGAGTTCAAACTGATACAGATGATACTGTACTTCTATTAATGTAGTCTAGTGTTGAATGGGGTGGGGTTCTGCCCCATCAGACTATTTACTCATATTATACTTGTGTCCAGATAAACCTGCTAAATCCTTTCCACAAAATTACTCCTATTTATGCCTCTTAAAATTCATTTTGTTGATTTCTACCCACATTCAATCCTGAAAATTCTTCCCTTTCAGAATGAAAAGAGTAAGAGATAAAACACTTACTTGCTCCAACGCCCTGGGTAACACTCAGCCACTTCCACCTGAATGAATCTAGCTTGGGAAGATACAGGATTAGATTCTTCCTCCTTCTGTGACTTTTTCCCTCCAGCTCCCTCTCTGTCTTTCTCTCTGCTTCTGTTGCTCGGCTGGCGCTTGGGGCTGGGGGCTGTGAGATGCAGCCATCCAGCCTGCGGTCAAAGTCTCTGCTCTGCCGAGTGTCAAACAACAGCGGCAGCAGGCTGCTCAGCAGCCTCCTGGCTTGGCCTTTCTAATGGAGCCCCGCCCTCCTGTGGGTAGTGACTTCTCTAATTCTCCATCTCCCACCCCTCAAATGGTCATCTTGGATCTCAAGCCCTTCTCCCCCCATCCCTGCCTGCAGGGCAGCGGCCCTAAAGAGGCCGGCAATACTTTTGATAGTTCTTAGTAGTACTTACAGCCCTGTAAACGATTTTGGAAGGTAAGGTGAGACACACCCCTTATGGGAACTGCGACTTCAGCAGGCTGATGAATGACTTTTCCTGTTAGAATCTGTTTCATTCAGAAAATGGAACACCTAGTACAGCGCGCTTCATAAATGTTGGTGAGCTTGAAGAACCGATAAACATTATTAAGCACCAATCTGGCACATAATTTGTTTTTTTGTTTCCAGTTTTCACATAAAGTGAATGGGGGCGATATGTTGGTCCTAGGACCTTTACGTTCATCTTATCTTTGCGGAATCCCAATTGCCCCATGCACTACAGCCTCTCAAAGGAGTGAAGGAGCCTCACTGGTAAAGATGAGCTCTGGGGGCAGCCTGGATGCCCCACTCCTCCCACAGTTGCCTAGAGGGTGAAGAGGCATGATTAATCATAGATGCCCATTTCTCAAAGTTGTTGAAGTCAGGGCTGCCACTGGCTCTAGAGGTTTGGCTGATCTGAGGCTTGCGGGGCTTGGTAGAGGGCCTCACTGAAGAGATCATTAGTAAAGCGAGTACCTGACTGGACAATGGTGAACAATGGAAGATGTCTGAGGAGTGGCCCTGGCCAGGGGTAGGGATGGGAGAGGTATTCAGGGTGCTGGCCAGGGCCAGGGCTGTGGCTAGCTCACTCTGCGTGATGGACTGAGGGCCAGCTGCTCCACTATGCCTCAGAGACACTGAGAATGATCTAAACATGTTGCTGGAGGGTGTGGACCTCTTGCTTGGATGAAAATCATCATCATCATCATCATCATCATCATCACAGAGCTCTTCAAACGAGAAGCTACCTGGCATGTCCCTGTAGGAAATAGAAGGCAGGCTGCAAGAGAAGGTGTCTGTGACAGCGAATGGAATGCTGCCCACCACCAAAGGCAGAACCAGGACAATAAAATTCACTAGAGCAGGGTGAGTTGAAACCAGAGTATCCAGTATACTGAGACAGATGAAGACAGAGAAGAGACCCTTACCCTGAAGCACCACCAGTGCATTGGGACCATTGATGAGGCCTGTGGTGATCGCAATGATCTGACCCAGTGATTCTTTATTTCCCAGCATCTTAAAAATTGCATCTTGGCAGGCAGAGATGCTACGTAAGATAGTGTGTGAGATCTGGAACTCCCTCAGGGTAGCTACTTTGTTCACAGGCTACGTACAGATGCCTGGGAAAGAAAATTGGAGCGTGAAGAATAGAAGTAGAGATCGTGAGAGAGGTAGACTGAGGTAGGGCTGTCTTACTTTGTAAATCTGGTGCCCACATGATGAGCGCGGTAGAACCATGTTGTTCTCCAGGACGTTTCCTGAAAAGATGGTGACAGGGAAGGTGCTGAGATCTTGGAGAGATTAGCGGTAGCCTGCTTCTGAGGCAGGAATTCATATGAGTTTTATATTAGCTCTCTGGTTACACAGTTTTCCCAGATGAGAAGTATATTATTTAGTGTGAAGATACTGAAGGGACATCCAGGAAAGTTGCTGTCTTCTTTGATTTATAGTCTAGTTTCCTCCAATATTCCACCTACTACTTTCTGTTACCCAGGTAATTTGGAAGA
This sequence comes from Phalanger gymnotis, assembly GCA_028646595.1. Taxonomy (NCBI): domain Eukaryota; kingdom Metazoa; phylum Chordata; class Mammalia; order Diprotodontia; family Phalangeridae; genus Phalanger; species Phalanger gymnotis. Next base: position 637,446,147 of record CM053622.1, on the reverse strand, counting down.
GAGTGTAGACTTTGAAAAATAGTGGGAAACAATCCAAAAAAAAAGACCAAGGTAAATCTGAGAAGGAAGCAGCCTAGGAAGGAGAGATGAGAAAGAGTGGGAGTGTTTATTCTCAAGAAATCCAGGAATTTTCTCCTAACATAATACAAAATTAAGAGAAGAAATGAGAATCCTTTCTATCTAGGGATAGAAATCAAACTTGTCTACAGGAGTTCAGAGGAGAGAGGCTTATTTGGGGATCTTCTGGTCATCCCAGACAAACCGCAAGCCTTGTTTATAACTTGAAATCAGTGATGTATAAAAAAAAGTAACATGATCCTTGCACCTAACAACACTTAAGGGTTGCTTTTGGTAAATAATACTAAGATATGAAATAAAGTGGGAAAACAGTGCCCTTTGGAGTAATTTAGAAGGTCAAATCACTGGAGTTATTCCCATTTTTATTAGAGAACAAAATGGATAAACAATGCCCTTTGAAAGAATTTAGAATGCCAGGTCACTGGAATTATTCCAATTTTTTTTTATTCGGGATGATGTATTCCTAGGAGCAAGTAACAGTTCAGTGTCTGTTTTGTCCATAAAGTGGCATTAGTATTGGAGGGTTGTGGAAAAGTTCTGCTTATTGGGAGAGGTTATTTACCCCTCCCCCCAGCTGCTCCTATTAATTGGGAGCATTGACTCTTTTTTGACAAGAAGCCATGCCCTCTCCACATTCCTAGGATGGAGTCACAGCTACTAATGCATGAGAGTTGGCAAAATGATTTTTAACTGATCAGAAACCAGAGAATCAAGTGAAAAACATTGCTCAATGCAGTCTTGAGAGTGTTAGCCTTTGAAACTCACAAAGATAGTGATTATTTTTTTCCTTTACATTCCTCCAGTAATATATACTTCAGAATTCTGCACAAAGTGGACACACAGAAAATGCCTATGGATTGACAAGAATGATAGAAATATGAATAATAACAATTTCATCCATACCTGAGAAAAAGAGCTTAAATACTTATTATACACAGTTAAGTAAAATAATATATTTTCCTGCTGCCACCTTGTGTTCCAAAAAAGCCTAGTAGAGATAGGCTTTGTTTAATATTAATTAGTTCCAGGAAAACACAACTTAAGGTGAAATGATGACACAGGAGGGATTTAGTTTCATAGAAATTGTGTTATAAATAGAAGATACATTCCTTGCCACCAAAGGAAACCCTCTACATGAAGCACTCTTGATCCCATCCTCTCCTACCTTCTCAGGCAAGTTGCCTCCGCTAATAATAATAGCTAGCATTTATATAGCACTTGATAATTGGCAAAATTATATATATTTTTAATTTACCCTCATACCCTTGGAGAAGGCACTGTTATCAATTCCATTTACAGATTATAAAACTGAGGCAAACAAAGGTCGAGTGATTTGTCCAGGGTCATACTGGGAATAATTGTCAAGGCTGTATTTGAACTCAGTTTTTGCTAGGCCCAGTACTTAGTTGACCTCACCACCTAGCTTCATATCATCCTTACTCTCATTCTTATCTTTAATCTATCTGTATATACTATATTCTACCCACTAGCCAACAAACAAGCCCATGTTTCCCGTCTTCAAATAACATTCTCTCGATTTGACCATCCCCACTAGCTGTCATCCACTAGTGCTCCTTACCTCCTCAGTAATAATAATAATAACAAAAAAACTTTTCAAAAAAGTCTTCTATATTAGGTACATAAACTTTTATTTTAAATCTAAACCATAGGCAACATTACATCAGATTTTAACATTCAACTAAAACTATCCTCTACAACATTTTTAGTGATCTCTAACTTGCCAAATGTAATGGCTTCTTTCCTCCAATCCTCATCTTTCTTGATCTCTCTGATGCCTTTGAATTTGTTCTTGTCTAGATTTTTTTGTGACACTTCACTGTTTCTCCTTTACTTCATTGATCACTTCTTCTGAGTATCTTTTTTTTTCAACCATCAACCACATTATGTCCATTGATAATGAGTGTAATTCAAGGTCTTTCTTGGGTTTTCTTGTCTTCTCCTTTGATACTATTTTGGTTGATGATCTCATCAGCTCCCATGGGTTCAGTTCTCATGTCTATGAAGACATTCGTAGGGTATATATCTACAGCTGGTTCCAGTACCACATCAAAAACTGCCTTTTGGTTTTTTAAAAAATTTATTTTAGTTTTCCACATTCATTTCCACAATATTTTGAGTTACAAATTTTCTCCCTATCTCTATCTTCTCCCCCCACAAGATGGCATGTAGTCTGATTGCCCCTTTCCCCAGTCTACCCTCTCTTCTATCACTCTACTTTCCCCCACCCCTTATCCCCTTCTCCCTTACTTTCTTGTAGGGCCAGATAGATTTCTATACTCCATTGCTTGTATACCTTATTTCCCAGTTGCATGTAAAAACAGCTTTTTGGGGGAACATTTGTTTTTAGAACTTTGCATTCCAAATTCTCTTCCCTCCTCCCTTCCCACCCACCCTCCTTGAGAAGGCAAGCAATTCAATATAGGTTATACATGTATTGTTATGCAAACACTTCCATAATAGTCACGTTGTGAAAGACTAACTATATTTCCCTCCATCCTATCCTGTCCCTCTTTATTCAATTTTCTCCTTTGACCCTGTCCCTTTTCAAAATGGCTTGCTTTTGACCACCTCCTCCCCCAATCTTCCATCATCACCCCCCTTATCTCTTCCCCTCTACTTTCCTGTAGGGTAAGATACTCAATTGAGTGTGCATGTTATTCCCTCCTTAAGTCAAATCTGATGAGAGTAAAGTTCACTCATTCCCTTTCACCTGCCCCCTCTTCCTTTCCATTATAACTGCTTTTTATTGCCACTTTTATGCTGGATAGGTGATTCTTGGTTGTAATCCCAGCTCCCTTGGTCCCCAGAATATCATGTTCCAAGCCCTCTATCCCTTAGTGTAAAAGCTGCTAGATCTTGTGTTATCCTGATTGCAGAAACAATCCTTTGAATTCTTTCTTTCTGGCTGTTTGCAATATTTTTTCTTTGATCCGCAAACTCTGGAATTTGGCCACAATATTCCTAGGAGTTTTCCTTTTGGGATCTTTTCAAGAGGTGGATCGGTGGATTCTTTCAATTTCTATTTTACCCTCGGGTTCTAGAATATCAGGGCAGTTTTCCTTGATAACTTCTTGAAAGATGATGTCTAGGCTCTTGTTTTGGTCATGGCTTTCAGGTAGTTCAATAATTCTTAAATTATCTCTCCTGGATCTATTCTCCAAGTCAGTGGTTTTTCCAGTGAGATATTTCACATTGTCTTTCATTTTTTCATTCTTTCGGGTCTGTTTTATAATTTCTTGATTTCTCATAAAGTCACTAGTTTCCAGTTTCTCCATTCTAACTTTTAAGGCATTATTTTTTTCAGTGGTCTTTTGGACTTCCTTTTCCATTTGGCTAATTCTGCCTTTTAAGACATTCTTCTCCTCATTGACTTTTTGGACCTCTTTTGCCATTTGGGTTAGTCTGTTTTTTAAGGTGTTATTTTCTTTAGTATTTTTTGGGCCTCATTTAGCAAGCTGTTCACTCATTTTTCATGATTTTCTTATCTCACTCTCATTTCTCTTCCCAATTTTTCCTCTACTTGTCTTACTTGATTTTCCAAACCCCTTTTGAGCTCTTCAATGGCCTGAGACCAATTCATATTTTTTCTTGGAGGCTTTTGATGTAAGATCTTTGACTTTTTTTTGACTTCTTCTGACTGTATGATTTGATCTTCTTTGTCAACAAAGTAGGATTCTGTAGTCTGAGTTCTTTTACACTGTCTGCTCATTTACTTGACTTTTGAGTTCTCTGTCATGGTATAACTGCTTCCAGAATGGAGAGTGCTCTGTCCCAAGCTTCAGGGGTTTTGTGATGCTATTTTCAAAGCTACTACTGGGCACCTGTAAATTTTCAGTTCTTCTTAAGTGGTGTGATCCAATGAGAGGTGTTCCCTCCTCTCCTGGCCTGTGCTCTGGTCTGTGAGTGATCTCAAGCACTCTCCTCCACCGCACAACTGCCAGGAGGACTCCCTCTCCACAGCCACCATAAATTCTGCCACACTAGTGCTCCTCCTCCCCCAAGGACCACCAACCAGGACCATGACCCAGATCCAAGCAGGGCAAAGGAAGAGAATCTTGCCTTAGTGCCAGCAAAGAGATCCCTACACTCCCACTCTGATAACCTGCTATGTCTTTGTCATTTGTGGGTTGAGAATATGGAAACTGCCATAGCTCAGTGATCCTGAGCCCTGAGGCCTGCTCTGCCCTATTTCTTCTGGTCTGGTTTGCTCTGGTGTGGCCCATGTTGGGCTGTGCTCTGATCCCAGCATGGTGCAATAGCTTTCCCAGTGACCATTCAGGCTGTGTTGGGTTGGAGACTTGTTTCACTCTGTCATTTCATGGGTTCTGTAGCTCTAAAATTTGTTTAGAGTCATTTTTACAGGTGTTTGGAGAGATTTGGGGGAGAACTCAGGCGAATCCCTGTTTTCACTTTGCCATCTTGGCTCTGTCCCCAAAAACTATCTATTGGATATTTCCAACTGGATATCCTGGAAGCATCTCAAACTTAATACTTCCAAAACAGAACTCATTACTTCCTCTCTCCACTTTCTCCTCTTCCCCACTTTGCTATTATTTTCATGGGCACCACAATCTTCCCAGTAACCCATGCTAGAAATCTTTGTCATTTATAACTTGTAGGGGACAGTAATATCAATGCTGTAACAATGATCAGCTGTGAGGAAGTTAACTACTCTGAACAAGACAACGAGCTAAGACATTTCCAAAGCATCCATGTTGAAAAATGCTATCTACTTGCAGAGAAAGAGAACTGATGAACTCTGAGTGCAGATTGAAGCAGATATATATTTTTAACTTTATTTTTCTGCCCCACCCCATGCTAAATTAGCTAATACAGAAATATGTTTGTCATGACTTTACACATATAAATGATATAATATTTCTTGCCTTTTCATTCAGTGGGGGAAAGAAAGGTACTTAGGAGGGAGATAATTTGGTACTGAAATTTTTTAAAAAAAATGTAATGTTAAAAAGAAAAATAAATAAATATAAACATAATCCACAGGGGAATTTTTTTGTTTTTAATATACATTATTGTTTATTTTCCTAATTTTGCATCAGCTTGTATCCCTGCTATAACTCCAACTTTGTCATGATAAATAGTTTTTGGAAATATTTCCCAATTTGGATAAATTTTAAATATATTACATAATTTCCCACTTGGCTGATCTCCAGGATTTTGTGATCTGCAGAAACTCAACATTATGCCAAGTGAAATCAACCCTGAAACCCTCCTCCATATGCCCCATCCCAGGGTCCCTCCTTTCTTCTGGTTTGAAAGGGTGGGAGAGCTCCTCTAGATCCTCTGTTTGAGAAGTCAACCAGGGAACTCATTTCATCATTCCTGCCCAGCTGACCTCCTGGATTTCATGATCTCCATGAAACACATCATTTTATGAGATGAAATCAACTCTGAAACTTGCTACTTCTCAAATAATTTCCCACCCCAGCTGCAGGACTTCAGTGTATCTTGAACCCCTTGCTGGTAACCCCACCTCTTCCTTCCTCCAATGTTTCAGCTTTCATTGTGGACTGTCTTCCCTCATTAGATAGTATGCTCCTGAAGGGTATAGATTATTTTATACCTTTCTTTCTATCTTCAGTGCTTAATGCCATGCCTGACATATAATAATCAATTAATAAATGCTTATCGACTATTATCTATCTATCTATCTCTCTATCTATCTAATCCTTTAGCCTTCTTGCTAGGATTTTATTACAATTTTTGCATTAATATTCTTTAGCAATCTTGTTCTATAACTTTTTTCTTTGCTTTGTCTTTCCTTGTTTAGGTAGTTGGACAATATTTGTTTCATAAAAAAAAATTGGTAGAGAAATTTCTTTTTTTTTCTTTTAGAAGTCATTTAACCCTTTTTGCCTCAGTTTCCTCAATGTAAAATGAACTGGAGAAGGAAATGGTAAACCACTCCAGCATCTTTGCCAAGAAAATCCCAAATGAGGTCATGAAGATTGCACACAGCTGAAACAACCGAATATCAATAAAAAGTAAGACACAAAGCAAAAGCTATTGTGCTTTTATAGCTGAACTCAAAAAAGCAAGGTAGCAATCATGTGTTCAGATAAGATATCAGCAAAAATTGATGATTAAAAGAACAAACAAGAAAACTACATTTTCCTGAAAGTAATTCATAGAAAATGTCTTATTCATATTCAATGACAATACTAAACACACATCTGTACTGAATAGTATAAAATGTAAATGCTTAAAGGCTAAATGAATTACAGGGATAAATAGAAGCAAAATTATAGTAGTGGAGCACCTTAATGTACCTCGTTTGAGACCTAGAAAAATCTAACAAAAAAGTGAAAGAAGTTAGGGACCTGAATAGGATTTCAGAAAAGTTAGACATGCTTCACCTCTGGCAATTATTGAATGGAGGTCGAAAGGATTATACATATTTCTAAGTCTTTTGGCATCTTCACAAATTGACCTTATATTAGAGCATAAAAGCTTCCCAAGCAAATGCAGAAAAAGAGAAATATTAGGTACATATCTTACAGACGCCATTTCAATAAAAAATTATTCAATAGAAGGTCAATGAGGAAAGGATTAAAAATTAACTGGAAACTAAATTATATCCTAAATAATTACAAGGTCAATGAACCAATGATAGGAATGATAGATTATTTCATTAAAGATAATGTTAACAGTGATATAACATGCCAAAATTTTAGGGATGTTTCCAAAATAGTCCTTAAGTGAAAAAATATACAAGCCTAAACATTTCATCAACAAAAGAGAAAAAAAAACCAGATCAATGAATGGGGCATGCAACTAAAATTACTAGAAAACCAACAATTTTTTAAAAAAAATTAAAAACTAAATTAGAAATCCTAAAAACAAAATAAGAAATATAATGAAACTGGAAGTTTTTTAAAAGTATTAAATTAAAGAGTAAATGCACTCCTTTTCAATGAAGGAATTTCATTCTATTGAAATTTATCCAATTCTTTCTTCCCCCCTAGGCTTTTCCTTCCCCGATTCCCTCCTCTAACCACTTAGTTCCAGGCCACCACAAGTAATTAAGACAGCTCTTGGAATACTAGAAAATGTCTGTGGTCATGAAACTATTAGGGCTGGAGACAGAATTTTTCCCAAGATAGAAGGAATTCAGCTTTATTTGTCTTCTGGACCAGGCATGGGCACAAAGATTAGGGGGGGAAATGACCATAAAATGTGAAAAATTATTTCCACATGTCTTACTTCTATTATATGCCCTAATTAACTACTAAGAGCTTGTTAATCTAAGTTCTCTTAAAATGTGGCATCCAAGAACAAATCACTGTGACTTCCCTCTTAATTTTATTTCCAACATTTTGAATTCTTTTAACTGTTTCATTTGCCTTGTACTTATCCATTTGAAGTTGTAAATGGTTGTCATTTAACACCATTGTTTAAATGATGTCAGATACTTGTCTAAAGCTACTTTCTGTTGAATCATTTTCTAGATTTCTGAGCAGATTTTATTGAACCAGATGGAGTTTGTGTTCTTGAATTCACCAAACACTACCGTGTTTGTTTACTTATAAGTCTGGTCTGTTTATTATGTTCCTCGATTTTGTTTTTCTGTTTTATTCAGTAGTAAATAATTGTTGGTGACTATTGCTTTGTAGTTTAATTTAAAATCTGATATTTAAATGTCATCTTTTTTGTGTGCTATTCCCTTTGAGTTTCTTGACTGTGTTGCTCAAATGAATTTTATTGTTATGGTATTTTTCTAGTCTAGTTCTATAAAGAATTTCTTTATTATTGCTGTTTCATTAGTATTTTAAGGTTGCTTTCTATTCCTGCATTATATTTTCCCTTCCATTCTGTACTTTTCTAGTTTTTCTACTTATATTTACCTCTTTTGTCATGAGTATTTTTGCAAGTTTACCTTTTAGGATGTTAGGTTTATTTCAAACTTTTATTTCTCAAAGTTTTTTGTTGCTCTTCCCTACCTCCATGATTTATCTGATAATTTAGCATTGCTGTAGACTTTCATGCTCCCCTTGGAGATGAAGTGTATAGCTTTTGAGGTTCCTTTATCTCTATATGATCATATCATAATTCCACTACTTTTACTTTTCTTTGTACTGACCCATCTGAAATAAGCAATCTCAATGATATCTATAGCTTTTGAGGTTCCTTTATCTCTATATGATCATATCATAATTCCACTACTTTTACTTTTCTTTTTACTGACCCATCTGAAATAAGCAATCTCAATGATATCTCAGGTATGAAGAGCTCAGCATGGAAGTCCCAAGTTCTCTAGCTGACTTTCCCCTTTGGAGCTTTTTATTTCTCCCTATCTGTAAATGTTTCCCATTTTCCTCATTGTACTGAACAAATTCAATGTATTTCCTGGCTGAAGGCTACTGAGGTGGAGGCAGGGTAGGGCATGGCTTACTGCCTCAAAAATGCAGAATCAGAATCACTAAAGCTGAAGTTTGCAATGTAAATCTAACAGGTTTTTCACACAGAGTATAGACTTGGACTGGTTATAGTGACTCTGACCTTCATATAGCTTATTTTCTATAGTGATTTAAGAGGGTTTTATATTGTGTGGAGGTGTTTTCCAACTTCTCTTCTTGCTGAAATTTTAATTAACATACACTTAGCATATGTATTATTGTCTTGGGTTGTAGAGTGAGGGAGATATGCTGAGGGCTACTTTTTAAAAAAATATTTCTGGTCTCATAACTCTGGTTTTGACTTTTTAACGGGGAAGGTGGATGCTTCTTTTAAATGCATTTCATCTAATGTACTTAGAATTGACATCTTCCAAGAACGATGAGAAGAGTTAGGAGAATATAATGCTTCCCCAAGGGGAAACTGGGCTTACTGCCTATAGAGATGGTATTAAGAAATCATAAGAAGCTGCCTTTAATTGTTCCTTCTGATCTTCATTGTGACCTTTTGTGTGCACTGGAGAAAAAAATGTCAAGTAAACACAATGTAGGCCAACAAACCTCACAACTATTTTGATCTTACTTCTCCTAATTCCTGGGTGACTCTGTAATAGACTGGTTATTTATTTTACCAAGCATAGATATACCATAGTCTTGTATGATCCTCATACAAACTGGAGAAACTGAGCCTCTCTGACAGAAAGACACATCTCACAGTACTCGTGATAGTATGAGAAAGATAAATTAGTGTTGATGAATTGTAACTAATAGTGTTTGCTAACTAGAATTTGAAATATTGTCCTTTAGTCCAATTCTGGATTTTAGAACAAACATAAGCCATTGCCATCAAAAAAAAGCTCCCCTTTTTTAACCAATACATTCCACGAATATCAAAGTATTAGGAGAAATATTAGAGAGAGAGATGCATATATTACGCTGCTTCTGTGAAATTATTCATTTTGTTAAATGTCAACATCACTAGCGGCCTTTTGGAGCATTCAGAAGAAAATTTAAAATGATGACTCTCAATTTAGCTTTTCAAATGGTTAATTATTTCACCTCCAATGTATGATGCCTCTATATGGGATTGCTAGGATGGTTGAAGTCTGCATTAGTATTTGTAATATGACACCCATTCTCAGAAGCTTAAAGGATTACAATGCACCCTTGTTCTCAAGAACCAAAAATTAATTTTTTTTCAGGAACAATTATATTCAACATTTTGGCGATGTGAAATACTTTTATTTTCCTCTTAATAAGCAAAATAGTCATCCTAGTAGTTTAGTATATATTACTAGCTATTTCATGAATTGAGTTGTTTTTCGTTTATTTTATTATATCTTTGAAAGTATTTCTAGTTTTCTGTGAAAAAAGGCTCTAGGCTTCCATATCTTAGCACTTTGAATAGAGTTATATCTAGACATTGATGGTGGTCTGTTAAGAACATTATGGGAGTATGCAGCCCATTTCTCCAGGATCATATCTTTGTCATTGATCAGTGAGATGTACTAGAAATTTTTGGCACATAAAGTCTTCAGGGCATCATAAAAACACTTTGAGTTGTTGTTGTCAGAATGAAATTCAATCTCATCTGCCTTCTTACTGAACCAAGACTCCTACATTTCTTTGAGCTTTGATAGCACTTTACTTTTGATGGAGTTAAATGCTGTCTTCTACTGGAAAACCCTTTGGAGTTCCTGTTTCTTGTTTAGAAGCTTCTGAATTTCCTTGTCATTTTTGTCCAACCAGTCTTGATGTTTGCAATGTGTTTTGGCCCAGATGAGCAAATGGGGTGCTGTAATAAGCCTCTGAAAGCTCCTTACTCCTTTTCTACTCCACAGTTGCTGTGTTCTGACTCAGCTTTCCCTCCAGGTTGAACTGTTCAAGTACAAAGAAGCACTCTTATCTGTTGACATTGATTCTCCTGACAGTTTTCTTGCCTTGGGACCATTACTTTTCCTAAATGTGAATATTTAGCTTGGAGAGGATGAGTCTAGCACTCTGTACCACGCAATGACCTTCAGCACTCTCATGTTCTACCTGTCTCTTCTTAACAATGATATAATCTATTAAATGCCAGTGCTTGCTTCAAAGATGCATCTGTGACTTTGTTGTGGTTAGATAAGTAGAAGACAGTGTTGGTGATGAAAAAGTCATGAGATGTACAAGTCTTCAGCAACAAGTGATCTTCATTGTTGTGTTTCTGACTCCTCCCAAGGACTCCCTGCTATGTCTGATAGTCTGTGCCTACTCTGATGGTAAAGTGACCCAGAGTTACAAGCATGTCCTCTTTCAGCAGATCAATGATGAGGGTCTCCAGGACTACATATAACTTTTCTTTGACCTCATCAGCATTTGCCATGGTAGCTAAATCTTCAATGGAAGAAGAGATATTGAATGCTATTAGGCTCCTTTCAAGTGGCAAAGTGCCTGGTACTAATTTCATCCCAGGAGAGATATACAAGGTAGGGAGTTCACTGATCATACAGAAGCTGACTGAAATTTTCTGGATTATATAACAAGGGGAAGTTATCTTCCAGGAGACCAAGGATGCCTCCACTGTTCATCTCTATAAATGCAAAAGAAACAGGCTGTCCTATGACAGTCACAGGGAGATTTCTCTTAGTCATTGCTCACAAGATTCTTGCCAGAGTCCTCCTTAAAACGCTGATCTTTCACCTGGAAGATGGTTATCTGCCTGAGAACCATTATGGCTTTCAGAAAGGTCCAAGAAATGGTTGACATGTTGTTTGCTGCCTGACAACTCCAGGATAAATGACTGAAGCAGAACAGAGGTCTGTATACAATGTTTGTTGACCTGACCAAGGCCCTTGTTGTTGTCAACTGTGGCAAAATTTGTTCATCAGTGTTGTATTCCATTTTCATGTTGGTATGTTCAAAGGGGTTCTGGATGAAGGACAATGCTCTCATGCTTTCCCTGTCACTAACAGAGTGAAACAGAGCTCTATGCTTCCTCCCATGTTTTTTAGCATGGTGTTTTCTGTGATGATGTCATACATCTTCAGTGAGGATGAAAATGGCATCAAGGTCAGCTATTGAACCAATGGTAAACTATTTAACTTGAAAAGGCTACAAGCCAAGACCAAAGTAGAGAGAAGGTTGTTGTGTGACCTTTTGTTTACAGATGATTATGCACTTAATGCAGCCTCTGAGGTGGAGATGAAACAGAGTATAAATCTACTCTACTGCTTGTGCTAATTTGGGCCTAACAATCAATACAAAGAAAACAGAGTTTCTCCACCAGCTAGCACTGCACCATCCATATGTAACTACAATGCTGCAGCGAAATGGTCTTTTAGGTAATCATTCTTTAGTATTTGGGCTATGTTGAAGCAGGAGTGTTAGTCCCTACAACCACTCCATGGAATAACTCTGGCCAGTTCAAAAGTCAGATGGAACATGGAGGATGATGGTAGATTATAAACAGTTGGACAAAGTGACTCCTCCCCTGTATGCTGCTGTTCCAGATACTGTTACTTTAATAGAAAGAACCCGGAAAGATGAGGGGACTCAGTATGCAGTTAATGATTTGGCCAATGCCTTCTATATGATCCCAATAGACTCCAAGCAATGGGACCAGTTTACTTTCACCTGGCAAGGCCGACAGTATACATTTACACGCTTGCTACAATGATACCTTCATAGCCCAGCTATTTGCTACAGGATTGTAGCTGAACATTAGCTGAATTAAAGTTACCTGGTGTACAGCTTACCCACTACGTAGATGACATCATGATACAGAGAGAAAATGTAAAAGAAGTGGAGAAGAGTTTGACACTATTAATTGACAACATGAAAAGCAAAGGATGGGAAATTAACCCTGCAAAGTTCAAGGGCTGCTCAAACTGTACAATTTTTGAGGATATAGTAGAATAAAGGACTGTGAGAAATTCTCCCACAAGCTTAACAAAAAATCCAGGATTTTCCTACCCCTAGTAATAAGAGAGAAGCCCAAAAGTTCATAGGGCAATTTGGTTATTGGAGACACCACATCCCACACTTGGGACAGATTTTGAGACCTTTGTATAAAGTTACCAGGAAGAAATAGAAATTTGATTGGGGACTTGAACAAAGTAGAGCTTTTGAAGAAGCAAAGGCTGCTATACAATTAGCTCTAGGTTTGTGGCCTATGCAAAATGGACCAGTGGAATTACAAGCCACTGTACAAGATGACTATGAGAATTGGAGTTTATGGCAACAATAACAAAGCCGAAATACACCTTTAGGATTTTGGTCAAGAAAACTACCTTCATTTTGGATGCAATATACAACTTTAGAGAAGCAGTTGTTATCTGCATATTGGGCTTTGGTAGAAACCAAGCAACTGACTCTGGGCCATGAAGTGGTATTAAGGCCTGGAATTCTGATCATGACTTGGGTAATGAGTACCCCAGCTTCCCACAGAATTGGACATGCGCAAGAGGTGAGCATAATCAAATGGAAGTGGTATATTCAGAATAAATTGAGAGCAGGCAAAAGTGGAATTTCTGCCCTACATGAAGCTGTGGTGAGCATTGACACTGAGGGGAATGAAAAACCCCCTGAACCAAAGCAACAGTTGGTACAATCCTTGGTGAAATGTAATGATGGATATGATGGCCTAACTGAGGAACAGAAAAAAAAAACATGCTTGGTTTACTGATGGGACAGCAAAATATTTGGGACACAAGGGACATTGGAAAGCAGTAACCTATAACTCATGTACTAGGAGAACTTTGGAAATTTGTGGGATAGGTGGAAGTAGCCAACATGCTAAACTGATGGCAGTACATCACACCATCAAAACAGAGAAAGGAGGGCCATATCACACATTACTGACTTATGGGTGGTAGCTAATGTGTTAGCTACATGGATGCCTATGTGGAAAGATCAGAATTGGGAGATTCATGGCAAATAAGTTTGGGGTAAAGAATTATGGGAAGATATATGGGACATGTCTCTGGTTACAAATTTGCCAGTTTTTCACATTGATACTCATGTGACCCTCACCACACCAGAACCTGAGTACAATGCACATGCTGCTATGCTAGCAAAGATTGCTACTGAATGTATTGTCCCTACTCTGACCCCAACTGATCATCCAGTATTAGCAAAATGGGTCCACTGGACAGCCGGCCATTTAGGGGTCCAGGTCACACATCGATGGGCACAGGATCGAGGTATTAGTATCTCTCATGCATTGTTAAAACAAATAACAGAGGAGTGTTGTATATGCCAACTGGAAAAAGAATGAACTGTTCCCAGTGTAGTAAATGGAGAAAGAGCAAGAGGAAAAGTTCCAGGCCAAATTTGGTAGATAGATTATATTGGACCACTATCCCAAGATAAAGGATGCAAATATATATGTACATATGTTGACGCTTATTCAAGTATACTAGTGGTTTGTCTTTATAAGAATGCAACTCAGAAAAAACTTGTGCAAAACCCTAGATATTGTAAGTCTATACTATGGAACCCCGATGAAGATTCAGAGTGACAACAGGTCACATTTCAAGGGTAATGAAATGAAGAAATATTGTGTATTGGATAATATAGGGTGGTTATATCGTATTCCATATTACCCCCAAACATCTGGGTTAATAGAAAGAATGAATTGATTATTGAAAGAACAGTTGAGAAAGTTAAGCTCTAGTAATTTGTATTAACATTGGAAGGATACTTTGTTTACTGCCTTATGTAACTTGAATAATTGGTCCTAAGGAAGAAGTACACCTCTAGCCAGAATGATCAGCCCAAATCTGCAGAATAGAAAACAGCAAATACATAAGATCCAAAATACTGAATATTAGACTGTGAGGGAAGATGTCCCACCACCATATTCAGGAACACCTGGTTTGGCAGGATATGATTTACATTGTTTAGAGAACTTTTGGTTGGACAGAAAATAAATGAGAAAAATCTTTAATGGGATATCTATGAAAATCCCTAAGAATCATTTTGGACAAATATTACCTAAACTAGGATTAGCAGCTCAAGGAATACATGTATTGGCTGGAATGATAGATTCTAATTTTTAAAGAGAAATTGTTTTGACACTCCAGAATTTAGGTTAAGAACCCACAAAGTTTTGTAGAAATGATAGAATAGTTCAAGTGATCATTATTCCTTGTGAAAAAATACTCATTGTGAAAACTGACCCTCTTTCCAAAATAACTAGTAGAAGAATGGAAGGGTTTGGTTCTTGATAGAATAAAATTGGGAGCTAAGGTATGGATAAAATGGAAGCCAGATGATGTTCCAAAGGCTGCGGAAATCATAGCCCATGGGAAGGACAATACTGTAACAGTTGTTTATTCAGGAGAAGATAATTAACAAATTGTGCCCTTGACTCAAAAATTTTACCCTGAATAGGGCTATGATAGTGGACTCATGGACTCCAGAAGTATGGCTAATGGTAATAAATGCCACGAGCCACTCAGAAGGAATGTGATCTTATACTATTAACAGATGGAAATTTGTATCTAGGGAAAAAGCTGTAAGGACAGTCTTAGTCTCTATCTAGGATGGGATCCTCCTGACTCAGTTTTCCCATTGTGTTCCCTTCTGCATCTGGGGAAAAGCTGTGAGGACAATCTTAGTCTCAATCTAGGATGGGATCCTTCTGAATTAGTTTCCTCATAGTGTTCCTTTTGAAAAGAAACATTTCCCACCTGAGTTTATATATGAGGTTGAATTGACATTGCATAGTTGGTGTCTCAATCAAAATGGAGATAACTTTATTTGAAGGCTGATAGCCCACATTTGCATACTCTTTTTGGCCTTTGTTTTGTTTAACCTTTTTGCTAATTCCATCTCCTCCAGACTTAAGTACTCTATGCTTGAAGAGGACTGACTGCTTAAGTTGGACATCACCCATTGTCCATGATTGTGTCACCCCTGGACCTGGCATCAATCAAATTCCAGATGCCAGCTTGCTAAAGAACTGACCTCTCCAATAGGACTCTTGACCTCTTAGGGCAGGAACAGCTCTACATCCAATTTCAGCAGGAAGAAGTTATGGAGGATGAGACCTTTGCCCCTCACCCCACGATTTTGAGCCCCATTTGATTGAGAGGTGAATGATGACATTATTCTGTGTACTTACTTTCTATTATCCTTGTTGTACTGTTATATTGTTATGGTATTATTGACACCAGTTTCCCATTGACCTATGTAATGGATAAGATCTAGGGGCCCATGAGTGAGCCATGTGGCCGCCCTCGTGAAGATGAGATGTTATGTTGCATATTTTACAAATGTGATGTCTTCAACTTTGAGGGGATTCTGTTGTACTTGAAAAAAAGTTAGTACCTATTCAGACCCAAGTTGCCTATGTAATAGGTGTGAAAGATCTCGTGGTAGAATGCAGTATTAATGTGATCAAAGGTCTTCCCCCACCTGTTCGATAGGCTTCAAGTGGGGCTAGGTGGGAAAGTTTGATTTTATATTTGTTTGTAAGTAGCCAAAAGCCTCTACTTACTAGGTACTAAGCTGATTTGGGCTTGAAGCCCTCAGTGCCCTAAGGGGAGTTGCTAAGACCAGAGTCAATGGTATGTGCACTGAGTTCTAGTCAATCTTGAATTCAGCCAATCAGAGACCTAAGTACTAGCCAATCAAATGCTGGCTAGGACTGTGTATAAAGAGACCCCAGAAGTGAGAGCAGCAGAATCTGCAGAGAGCTATAGAAGTCAGAATTGAGCCTAAGGAGAAGGAGCAGGAACTCGGAGTCACCAGAGCTGCAGAGAGAGCACAGAGCAGAGAGTGGAAACCAGGGAACTGCCGAGACCAAAGAACTGAGGGAGGGAGAGAACACAGGCAAGCAGACAGTTAAGATTTGTGATTGTTTACAGGGAAGGCCCTAGCAGGTGGGAAGGTTACAGGATAATTTGGTTCCTCACCATAATACTGTGTTATAATTTCCTTGTTGCTACGTTGAGGTGGGCTTACTGGTTTTGGAATATAAGTACTGCTATATCACATTGGAGTAGCTGGTCCTGGGATTGTATACTCTTGTGTCTAAATAAATGTTTTACTTCCTCTGCCTTCTACCTAGAGAGTTTTTCATACTTTTGATTCCAAACCATTCAGGCGTTCATGATCATCCTTAAGGTCATGAATCTTGCCTTACCGATACACCATACATGAAATCATTGGTGACAGTAAATGAAAAAAAACTTTGAATACTGTGGATAAGTTCACTTACCTTGGCAGTATACTTTCCGGGGAGCCTAATGCATGCATTACCAGAGCTACACAACAGTTTGGGAGATTCTGAAAAAAAGTGTGAGAGAGAGGAGGTATTTGTCTGTATACCAAACTGAAGGTCTACGGAACATTGTGCTGACTTCACTGCTGTATGCCTATGAAACCTGGACAGTCTATTAGCATCGTGTCAGAAAACTGAGCTGCTTCTACTTGGAATGTCTTAGGAAGAGTCTGAAGATTACCTGAGAAGACACTGTGAGCTAAACTGCCAAGGACTTCAACTCTATTGTAGATAGCACCACTCTGATGGGCTGGCCATGTAGCCCAAATACTAAAGAATGATTACCTAAAAGACCATTTTACAGAGAGACTGCACAAGGCAAGCACTCGCATAGTTATCAGAAGAAGTGGCCCAAGGACACTCTCAAGGTCTCTCTGAAGAACTTTCATATTCATGGTAGACATGGGAGACACTGGCACAGGACCACCCAGCATGGCATGCCACATCAAAGAAATCACTGTGCTCCATGAGCAAAGCAGAATCTCAGTGGCACAAAGCAACCATGAACTGCATAACACCAGAGATATCTCCATCCCAAATGTTGTTACTCTTAAAATTTAGTCTTAGTAAGTTCCCTGAGGCACTGAGAGATTAAACAACTGTTTCCTGCTTGCAAAGCTACTATGTGTGAAAGGCAGGACATGAAGTCATCCATATCCGCCTGATTCTACTCTCAGGCCTGCTATGTACTATATTCCATTGCTTCACTAATTAACATTCAGGGTAAGCGTGGAAAATCAATATGAATCACATTGATTACTTTTAGGACAATACAGAAATAAGATTGAAAGTAGGTTTTCATTCTCTTCTCTATCATTCTTCACATTTCCACACATGGACACATAGAAATAAATATCCAAGACTAACATGGCACAATCAGGACCATACAGAGGTTGTTTCTGAAGGTGATTTCTTTGCAAAATGCTCCTTATTCTGTTATTACAATAAGATATTGGAATGTTCATATAGGTGTTGTGACAGCCAGACAGAACTGTGTCTAGATAAGAAGTACTCCTAGTATCTAGGATTTTCAAGGAGATTGAGGAGTAGAAAAGGAATCAAAGATTTTAGGGGAAGAAATAATGACAATTTGGCACACATCCTTTCAGCTGTTTGCCTTTGAAGAAATTTTGAAAACTTTTTTTTCCTATGAAGAAAATGAAAAGACTTTGTTTCAATGTAAAGTGACAGTGGGTTAATGAAGACATAGAAGTGAACAGAGAAGCTCTGGTCATTCTGGAGTGTCCTGCACATGTCTGTATTCTGTTCACACTTGCAATTTTAACGAGGAAAAGTTATACCAACGTTCTGCATTGCTCAAATCTCTCTATGAGTTACAAAATGTATTCATCTTCAGTTTTATTGGGAGCTAAGATGGCTTGGCACATGTGTTAGCAGCTAGAGTTAGTGACATGGATTTGTCCTCAGGAAGAATTTCTGCCATTGGCAGGGTCTGGTTCCAGGGGTTCAGTGGCATGCGTGGTGAATACTAGGGTAGAAATTAAAATCAAAAACAAACTCCAAGAAAACTGTCACTTAAAGTAACAAGTTTTTTTTTTTAAATGAGAGAGATAGAGACAGAAAGAGACAGAGAAACAGAGACAGAGAGATATAGAGATGGAGGAGGAGAGGGAAAGAGGGAGGGAGGAAGGGAGGGAGGGAGAGAGACAGAGACAGACAGAGAGACAGAGACAGAGAGACAGAGATAGAGAGACAGAGACATGGGGGAGAGAGACAGAGATGGGGGAAGGAGAGAGAGAGAGAGACAGAGACAGAGAGAAAGAGAGAGAGAGGGAGAGAGAGAGATATCTTTGAGTATAAACTCTCAACTTGATTTTTCTGTAGGGCTTATTTTATATAGCACACTCAACTAACTTTGCCTCTGTTTCCTCCTCTGCAAAAAGAGCTGGAGAAGGAAATGGCAAAACACTCCAGTATCTCTGCCAAGAAAATCACAAAAAAAGTCCAGGAAGAGTCAGACATGACTGAAAAATGACTAAACAACAGATAGATAGATAGATAGATAGATAGATAGATAGATAGATAGATAGATAGATAGTATTCAAAAGATATGAACAAACAGCTCTCAAAAGAATTGTTACATCAGTAAACATATATTAAGTACCAGGAAAATTTAAAAGTTTGCTGACAAAATCCTTTCTCTTGAGGACATTATATTACTCCTAGTCTAGCTATAATTTTATCAGTTAGTAAATAGTTATCATATGCCAGGCACTATATTACACTGAAAATATAAAGACAGACATGAAAGAAAAATCCTGTCTTTCTTAGAAATCATATTTTCTTGGCAGATATAACATGCCAAAGTATGTAGAATAAATTTAAAAATAAATAAAAGATAGGTTATGTGGGAAAGGAATTAGTAGTTGTGGGGTGGGGAATCATGAAATATAGAAGGTGGTAGTTGAGAACGATCATGAATAAAGGGATTAAAGATAAGATGGAACTGAGAAGAAAAGTGCTAACCATAATCTGCAAACAGCAATTAAAGGATCCTTTGATTGCTGTCTACTAAGCAGAACTGATGCAATCCTGTAAGAAGCGAACCGTATTTATGTTTCCTTTAAATCATGTCTGACTATTCATGACCCTACTTGGGGTTTTCTTGGAAAAGATACTAGAGTGGTTTGCCATTTCCTTCTCCAGCTCATTTTACAAGATGAGGAAAGTGAGGCACACAGGGTTAAGTGACTTGCTCAGGGTCATACAAATAATAAATATCTAGGGGCAATTTGAACTCAGGAAGATGAGTCTTCCTGACTCCAAGCCCCGCACCCTATCTACAATGCTACCTACATGTCCTATATTTATTTATTTATGTCAATTTTTTTCACTAAGATTTTTATTTTTAGTTTACAACACTTAGTTCCACATGATCCTGAATTCCAGATTTTCTTCCCCCCCACCCCAAGACAGCATGGAATCCCATATATCTTCTACATATAACTTCACATTGAACTTACTTATACAACAGTCAAGTTGTAAAAAAGATTATTACCAATGGAATGAATCATGAGAAAGAAGGAAAAAAAAACAAATAAAACCAAAACCAAAAACAAAAGAAAGAAAAAAAAACAAAAGAAAAAAAAGGAGAGCAAACAGTTTGCCTCAATATGCATTCAATCTCCATAGTCCTTTCTCTGGATGTAGATATCTCTCTCCCTCATGAGTCCTTTGAAGTTGTGTTTGAACCTTGTATTGCTGAGAAAAATGAAGTCTATCAAGGTTAGTCATCACAGAATCCATAAATCTGTGGTTGTGTATAATGTTCTCCTAATTCTGCTCCGCTCACTCAGCATTATATCACGTAGGTTTTTCCAGGTTATTATGAAGTCCGTATCTTCCCCATTTCTTAGAGCACAATAGTATCCCATTACATTCATATACCACAACTTGTTCAGCTATTCCCCAGTTGATGGGCATCCCCTTGATTTCCAGTTCTTTGCCACTACAAAAAGAGCCGCTATAAATATTTTTGTACATACGGGTCCTTTTCCCACTTGTGTGATCTCTTTGGGATACAACCCTAGAAGTTGTATTGCTAGGGCAAAGGGGATGAACATTTTTATAGCCTTTTGGGCATAGTTCCAAATTGCTCTCCAGAATGGCTGGATCAGTTCACAACTCCACCAACAGTATAACAGTGTTCCAATTTTCCCACATCCTCTCCAGCATTTATCATTTTCCTGTTTTGTTATTTTACCCAATCTGACAGGAGAGATGTGGTACCTAAGAGTTGTTTTGATTCGCATTTCTCTAATCCTAAAAGTTGTTTTGATTTGCATTTCTCTAATCAGTAGTAACTTAGAGCATTTTTTTCTTATGCCTATAGATAATATTTAATTTATCCCTCTGAAAACTGCCTGTTCATATCTTTTGACCATTTCTCAATTGGGGAATGACTTGTATTCCTATAAAATCTGGCTCAGTTCCTGTATGTTTTAGAGATGAGGCCTTTATCAGAGACATTAGTTGTAAAGATTTTCTCCCAATTTTCTGCTTCCCTCCTAATCTTTGTTACATTTTTTTATACAAAAACTTTTCAATTTAATATAATCACAATTATCCATTTTGCATTTTGTAATGCTCTCTATCTCTTGTTGTGTTATGAATTCTTTGCTTTTCCATAAATCTGATAAATAAACTACTCCTTGCTCTCCCAAATTGCTTATAATATCAGCCTTTATTCCTAAATCACAAACCCACTTTGACTTTATTTTGGTATGGTGTAAGATATTGGTCTATGTCCAGTTTCTGCCCTATCATTTTCCAATTTTCCCAGCTGTTTTTATGAAATAGCGAATTCTTAGCCCAGAAGCTGGATTCTTTGGGTTTATCAAAGAGTAGATTGCTATAGTCTCTGTCCTATATTTTTATTGCTAGACACAGAAACAGAAAACAAAGAACATAGAAACAAGCAGAATATGACAGTCCATAGATTCTCTTCAGAGAAAGAAATAAAAGAATCAGTGGAATTGTTTTCATCTAGTGCTCAACACAATAAGAAAGATTATTTTTTTGACCCTCTATAGCCAATCAGATTACCGATTCTACCTTTCCAATATCTCTCATGTCCCTTCACTTCCCTCTACTCCCTGGTTCTGCTTCTCCTCACTTTTTGTTAAGACTTCTGTAGTAGCCTTTTAATTAGATGGTCTTCCTGCTTCCAGAATCTCTCATATCTAATACTGTTACTAAACAACAACCAAAATTATCCCCAGAAGTCACATATCATTTTCTTGCTCAAATGCTTTCAGTGGTTCCCAGTTTTTGCTTCATGAAAAAAAAAACCCAACAAACTCCCCAGTCTGACATTTAAAGCCCTCCATGTTCAGACTCCCATCTACCTTTCCTACTGTTTTGCATTACTCTGTATCATGCACTTTGTATTAATTTCTTGTACCCCAGATTTCTTACATGACCAGCCTACTTCCTTTCTGCTCACAGATATCCTTGATAGTATATCTTCTGCCTCCTCTGGCTTACAAATCACTGCTGATTACATTCTATGACCTTTAATCCATGCCATTCAATTGTTTTTGGTTATGTATTTTAGTTAGTTTATTATAAACATAACCATCAAAGAAATAATTAAATAGACACAGAAATACAGAATAGAACATAAAGCCCTTAACATTTAATCAAGTAGAATTTAATTGTTAAAAATAAGGAAAAAAGGATTTTCCTATGTTCTATTCCAGATTTTCCTGAAATTCCTTCATATATCCTTTTCACCTCCTTTCCTCCATCCCTTCCTCTCTTCTTCACTCTCCCTCTCCCTTCCTTCCTCCCTCTGTTCATTCATTTGTTCCTTTCTTTCCTCCTTCCTTCCTTCCAACCTTGTTCTTTTCTGCTGATATTGCCTTTTATTACTAGAAATCTGTCTTTCCCTATTTCCTTTTATGCTTCATATTTATAATTTTATGGAAGTATACTATACCTTCCTTTTCATGGAGTTATTACTTTTAATTTCTTTCTTTGTAAATTATCTCTTTGTTTTTTAAACTTTGAATTGTGTGCAATTTTGATTCTGCTAATATGGTATATTTTATGATTCATAACCATATAATATCAGTGGAAATTATTAACATTAAAGACAATAAGAATGGTAATAGCTAGCACTTACATAATGCTTTAAGGTTTGAAAAATGCTTTACAAAATCTCATTTTGTCCTCAAAACAACTCTGGGTGTTTGTGCTATTAGTGTCATACCAGTTTTACATATGGGGAAACTGATTTAGAGGTAATGACTACTCCAGCGTCATACCTCTAGTATGAGGGTAGATTTGAACTCAGGTTTGCCAAACTTAAGGTCTAGTGCTTCATTCAATATACCACCTCATTGAGAGAGGTAGACATTCATGTCATCAACCAATTCAGAATCATTGAAAACACTTCACGATTTTCTATTTACTCTCTGTGCTGGTTGAAAATCATAAGCCCAGCACACCGTCTATCTGTGGTATGTTGTAATGTACAAAAGGCCTCAGCCATCTTAATCTATTTGATAATAAGCTGTTTTGTGTATGTTAATTTCCCAAACCAACTGAAGTTAATTCATGTAAAAACTGAAATATTTCTAATGTAACGATTTTTAGGTAGCAATCATTCTAAAGTGAATTTTTCACTTCCCTAACTTCTTACATAGACTAAAGTAATTGGAGCCGGGAGGCTTGTGTTCAAATCCCATCTCAAACACTTAATGCTTATGTGACCCTGTGCATCATGCACAAATTCTTTGGGCTACTGCTTTCTTACTTGTCAAATAAAAGAAATGAAATCAATGACATCACCCCCACCCCAGCAAAGCTGAAGGTTAGCTGCAGGGATACAGTTCTGGTGTCAGGAAGACATCATCCTAAATTCAAAGCTAGCCTCTGACATTTATCAGCTATGTGACCCTGGGCAAGTCATTTATTTCTATTTGCTGCAGTTTCCTCATCTGCAAAATGATCTGGAGAAGGAAATAGCAAACTATTCTACTATCTTTGCCAAGAAAACCCAAAAGGGGGTCATGAAGAGTCTAACATGGCTAAAATAACTGAATAACAACAAGTCTCCAGACCTCTCCATATCATAAGGTGTCCCTTATGAAAACCAGTTCTAGCACTGTGGTGTCATGTGGTGTCTTAGATGGCATTGCCTCTTCCAGGTCATCAGGGAAATGAAATAAAAAGTGAGTACCAGGGTTTCTGTTTGGAACAGCAACCCTGAGGGTCTTCCCCTCCCAGAATGATTTTTTTTTTCTTTTTCTAATTAAAGGGATCATTCCTTGACTCATTTCTTAAAGAGGCCTATTCACTGAATGGGCTTTGCCTCACTCTGAGTACATGAAAAGGCCTTAGCCTAAAAGGGCAAGGGTCTCCCATGCATCCTGGGCCATCTCCAGTCATTCTGATAAATAACTGGTCACTGGACCCAGATGGCTCTAGAGGAGAAAGTGAGGCTGTTGACCTTGCACAGCCCTCCCTCACTCAAATCAAAGTCAGCAGTGAGTTATGTCATTATTTCCCTGATGCCATGGTCCTCTTCAAAAATAAAGGACAGTTATAAAGATTAAGATGGCGGCTGGGAAGCAGTGACTGGCGTGAGCTCCCCACCAAGTTCCTCCAAAAACCTATAAAACAATGGCTCTGAACCAATTTTAGAGCTGCAGAACCCACAAAGTGGCAGAGGGAAGCAGGGCTCCACCGCAGGACAGCCT